>JAKSZT010021197.1:382411-546349 GCA_026826555.1 Tolypeutes matacus | reverse complement strand
TCCATTGCTAGAATCACCATATGTGTACAACAGAATACCATCAAGTCCACTCTAGTCCATAGTTCTTTCCCCAATCCTGAGGGGACTGGGATGGTGATGTCCACTCCACCTCCAAGTGAGAGAGGGCTTATATCCCATGGATATGGTGGGTGGGATGATCCTGCCTGCAGATGCAGGTCCTCTCATTCCCTGGGCTGGCCATTGCCCATCGTTGTCTCCTCTCCAGGTGACTTGGATGAGTCCATTGAGCTGTAGGGTAGGAGTTGCAGCTCCACCTAGATTCCACGCACAGCTGGCACATAGGTAGGCGGGAGGCTCCAGTCTCTGGAAGTATACCTAAAAACTCCAGCATCACATATAGGTTTGAATAGAAGGGACTGATGAACCATGTGCAGGGAGGACTTATTTGAGTCTAATTCTGTCACTCTCAGGAGCACAGATTCCAAAATAGAGCCCACTGATAAGGCGTCAGTCTCTGGGTCTATCCCCACTTATATAGGACCTGGGTGTCTCCAGAGCTCTCAGGAGCCCCTCTGTGTGGGGTGATAGGCACTTAGATGTTCTATGAGCTCCTACTGAGGTGTGCGTAAGCGTTACCTCTGGGATGACCTCCCGACTCTCTTTGAAGTCTCCTGGCCACTTGAACTCATTTGTCTTTACCTTTTCCCCCTTTTATTCAAGGTCTTTTTCCAGTTGTGTTGCCAGTTGGCACTTGGTATTAATCCCTCGTTGCCAGGGAGGATCATCCCCTTGAGTCATGTCCCATGTTGGGGGGAATCTCACTGTAGTTTTGATGTGTATTTCTCTAATGGCTAATGACGTTGAACATCATTTCATGTACTTATTGACCATATATCTATAAATATCTATTCAAGTCTTTTCCTCGGTTTTTAATTGCGTTGTCTTTTTGTTGTTAAGCTGTGGGAGTTCTTTATATATTCTGGATAGATAGTAAACCCTTATCAAATATATGATTTGCAACTATCTTCTTCCATTCTTTAGGTTGTCTTTTCACCTTTGTGATAATGTCCTTTGATGCACAAAAGTTTTTAATTTTGATGAAGTCCATTTGTCTAATTTGTTCTTTCATTGCTCATACTTTTGGTGTCATATCTAAGAAAAATCATTGCCAAATCTAAGGACATGAAGGTTTTCTCCTGTTTTCTTGTAAGCGTTTTATGGTTTTAGCTCATGTGCTTAGGTTCTTGATCCATTGTGAGTCATTTTTGTATATGGTACAAGATACCCATTTTTGCCCATCAGATTGGCACATACTAAAAGGGTGATAGTCTCTAGGGTTAATGAGAATGTGGGACATGTACCCTCTCCTTAGTGAGATCCTAAAGTAGTGTAGTCTTGTTATATGGTAAGTCCTCAGTGGCCAATAGAATTTTAAATGAATTATGCCCTTGATCCAGAAATTTCACTTTGAGGAATAGAGGTATAATGACAAATGTGCACAAACACACACACACACATGCGCTCACACACCCACACAATCTTTTGCTCATAATAGAAAAAGAAAAAGTGGAGAAATCAGTGGAGAATGGTTGAATACGTTACAGTACATTATACTTTGGAATACTAGATATAACCACAATAAAGAACAAGATTGTTTTACACGTTCTCGGTTAACGATGGCTGTGATGTATTAAGTGAAAGAAAGGAGAACAATAATTTGAACAATGTATTGTAGAATGATGCCACTAATTAAAGAGAAGAAAGCCCTTATTCAATAGGCAAATGCACACACAACACAAAGCTGCTGAACTGCACTTTCCCCAGAGAGGGGTTTGGGGTCAGCCGGGGACTCAGAGTGCTCTATTGTACTCTGCTCACTTCTGTGTCTACATCTTCAAGAAGTGTTTATTGTTCTGATCATAGAAAACCTCTTCAAATGAAACACAATACAAAAAGATGCCCCTTAGCATGTTGTCAATACAATTTGCTCTCTTTGGCTACAAATGGTTATCTGCAAATAGCTTTACTATTTGGGACAAGGTTCCCCAAAAAAAGCATCCTCCAGCAAAGAACAGCTCCCCAGAGACCCTTCTGGCCCCTTCGCTGGAGTCTTACTTCCTTCTCTTTCCAGGACCACAAAGCAATTCCGTTTCCTTAAGAAAAGAAAACATCTGTCCATCTCCAGGGCACGCTTTAACCTAACTTCCAGAGTAAAAGTGAGGTTTACTCAAACAAGTCCTCACCAGCCCACTTGCCACCTCGGACCTAAGCAAAATTGGATCCTGCCTGCTTTCCTTGTCTTCACGGTGCACTCGCCCTGGTCTGGGGGTTCGCCTTCCGCCTGGCCCTCCTTCCAGCCCCTGCCATCCTCGCGCCCCCACCCCCCAGCTCAGTCTGCCCAAGTCCCAGCATGCAGGCCTGGAGTCACAGTCCTTCACTGCTTCTTAGCCACCTGCCAGGCCCAGCACCGTGCCAGACATCGACAACACGGAATTCATGGATGATGTCCCAATTGCCTCCCCATGTGAGAGACACAGGCAGAAAACACACAGCTACACCAGACCCTCAGGAATAGCTTGCTTCTGGCACACCAGGAGCAGCTGGCCTGGCCTGAGTGCACGAGAGGCTTCCCAAGGGGTAGCACAGGAGTGGGGACTCCGGCACATGAAGACGGCGCCTCTAGGTTAGCAGCTGTGTCACGGGGCTCACACGTGGTGGGCGATAAGCAGACCATGTTGGTATCTGTGCCCTCATGGCAGAGCCCCAAGTGCCTGCCCTGTTTGTAGTAGTTGCTCAGCCTTCCCAGAAGGCCCACAGCCACCATCTGGTCCTCTCTACGGGGGTCTGGGGGCCTAACTTTGGTGGCTCCCTGGAAGCCCCCTCCCTGGAAGAGGCAGGCCCCAGACAAGACCCAGAGGCTGAATGGCTCCCCAGCCTCTGAAGACCCCGGGTAGCCCTGAGCCTCAGGGGGCTTCCCTGAGCAACTGCAGCCCCCAGGCAGGGTGGAGCAGGTGTGGGTCTGGCTCATCACCAGCCACGGCCCCTGCAGCTCTCATGCAGTGTTCTCTGGGAAGGTCGGTGCCCCCTCCTGCCCTGCTCTGCCAGCTGGGGATGCACCTAGCACCTCTACCTATTCCCAGACTGCTAACCATGGTGGCTCAGCAGTTCTAGCCAGGCACACTCAGCTGTCGGCCCTCCACAGCACCCCTGCAGGCCAGCTGGAGGGTCAGGGCAGGGTCTGGCCACTGTCCCCTAACCCAAGCCACAGTGCCAAGTCCAGTCTGGCACAGTCCAATGGCACCCAGGCAGGCACGTGGGCCAAGAGGGGTCGGGCAGCGCCAAGGGCAGGGCATTTGACAGCCCCTGTCTAGCCCCAGGTGTCGTGGCAGCACGCAGCTGAAAAGGGGGGAGGGGAAGCTTCTCAGCCCCTTCTAGCTTTACCCAACTAGGAGACCAGACGCTGGGAGAGCAGCCCTGAAGCTTCTGAGTCAGCGCAGCAAGAGGACATGTCTGCACATGTGTGTGTGAGTGCGTGTGCACCACATGTGTGTGGGTGCATGCGTGAGTGTTGTGAGATGGAAACTACCAGCAACACATGCTTCCCTTTCTTCCTGCCCCCTCCACCTGCCGGCCGCCACCAGCAGGGCTGTGCACTGGCTTCCTCTGTCTCCCAGTCTCCCAGCGTTCCCACCCCTGTGCGATGATGCCCTCTGGGCTTCTGGGAAGGTCAGCCTAGAACAGCCAGACCTGGCACTGGCAGCCAGAAGGCACGCAGATGGGGGGCCGCCCTGGAGCACTGAGCCTCTGCTTCCTCGCCGGTGAAACCGAGGTGTTTGGATTACACATGGCCCACTGCCAGCTTGCGTGCCTTTGCCTGGAAGTAGCTTCTTCCTCCTGTGCAAGGCTGTACCAGGGGCATGTAGGAAACTGGGGTGTGCAGGCAGGAAGGGGCCTGACCCCAGGCATTTCTGGAGAATCCCGCCTCTCCCACAGTGGGACATGGTGCAGATGCGTTTTCTCAATTCATTTCAAAGGAAAAGACCCAGAGGCAAGGGGTTGGAGTTTTCTCTGCCTGGGGGTCTGTTCCTGTGCAGAAAGTAGTTGGGGAAATGTGAGTCACCTGGAAAGATGGCTCAGAATTTTCTGGGGAGATTTCCTCAGGAGGAGCAGTGTCTGTGTGAGACCTCACCTGCCTTTGTGAGGGCTGGGGTGCCATCAGGCAGGGGCCAGTTAGGCGATGGGCAGCCCTGGACTTCGCTGTTGTGTAGGGGACAGGACCCAGGAGACCCCACCCCGTGCCGGGGTGGAGGGGGCCACTCCCTGGGGGCGGCTGTGCCACGGCAGTTCCGGACCTGCACGGGGACTCCCACAGCACCCCACAGAGCTCCTGTAGGCCAACTGAGTACCTGCTCACTAAGCTTTTTCATTGTGAAACTACACAGTTGCTGCTGGTGAAATGAGCTCAGCCCACCCCAGAGGTCAGGTGGAAAGAGCCTCCCACGTGGGTCCCTTCCTTCTAGATGTTTCAGTGGTCAGTGATGGCATGGCCTCAGCGAGCAGGCCTGCGGCAGTGTCATGGAGTGGCCCGGGCCCAGGGGTCCCGCCCTTGGCCTCGGTTTGGACCCCACCCGCGTGCATGCTGGCTGAGGCCGTGGGTCACCCACTGGGTCCGGGTGAGAACCAGCACTGCTGGAACTGCGGCACCTGCCTGGCGCTGGGGGGGCATGTGGGCGCTCTGCGAGTGGACACTCTGGGGATGCGCAGGCGCGCTCACCTGGGCGCGTTGCGGAGGACGGGGGCGCTTTGCACATGGGTGGGTGCTCTGGGAGCAAGTGGGTGTTCTGCGGGCGGAGAGGGCTGCAGTGGAGGGCGTGTGGCTGACCTGCGTCCGTCCTCTCCCCGCAGCGGAGCTGGAGTTCGCCCAGATCGTCGTGGTGGTGGTGGTCGTCGCGGTGATGGTCGTGGTGGTTGTCTGCCTGCTGAACCACTACAAGGTGTCTACGCGGTCCTTCATTCACCGCCCGAGCCCCAGCAGGAGGCAAGACGAGGCACTGCAGCCGGTGAGTCCAGGCCCGGCCATGCGCCTCTGCCACCACGGCGCTTTCTCAGGTCCAGGCGTAGGGCAGAGGCTCCTGCGCAGCTCCCCACACTCCCTTGGGCCCGGCTGGCTTCCTGCGGTGCCCAGGCCCTAATGGCGCCCACCTGTGCAGCCAGCACGGCACAAGAGCCCCCGAGCTGCCCAGGAACCCCTCTGGTCCTTCCTTCTGCTCCGCCCAGCAGAGCCCACATGCTCTTGAACTCCACGTAGATGGCTTCTTACTGGACGTTGCTCTTTCTGGACATTGCTCTAGAGGCCTGTGGTGGAACTTGGTTCTGGAGAGTTCCCTCATGGACAATGCCCAGTGCCAGGGGTGTACCTGAAGGGGCTGTGGCAGCATGGGTGGTCCAGCTAGAAGGGGGTGCAGGGGAGAACTAGGCTGCGTGGGCCCCTCCTGTTGAGGGGGGTCTGTTGTACAGGTATTCAAAGGATGCCCACTGGGGGGCCCCTCAGGGTACTTGTTAGGCCTTGAGCTGTCTCATGCCCCAAATCGGCCCCCTCCCTGATGATGTTCATCAAAAGGCTCTGCTGGGTGTCTGGGGGACCACGGGCCCTCCGTTCCAACCTGGTTTTACAATCTGTGATTCCAGTGGTTCTCGTGAAAGTAGAGATCTGGGCTTTGGTGGCGGGCAGAGGGGCAGCATGCCCAGGGCTTGGCCTCTGCAGTGCTGAGCGCTGGGGAGCCGTGCTGGCCGCCGCCTGCACTGGGCACAACAGCCAGGACATTGCTGTTGCCACAAATGGGGCTTTGTCGTCAGTCACGTGCCTGCCTTGGGCCCTGGTTTAGGGAAGCAGGTGTGGGTTTAGGGGGAGGGGTGGAGGTGGGGGAGTGGGAAGATGTGGGGGTGGGAAGGTGGGGCAGTAGGGGTGAGGAGGAGTGGGGAGATGGGCATGGCCACCCACAAGCATCATGGCGGGTCAGCTGGCCAGGCCCGGAGGTCCACTCCAGGATCGCGCAGTCTGGCCTCCTTGGGGACAGCTGAGTTGCAGTTGCATCCGCTTGTTTTCCCTCATGTGTGTCCTCGGGCTGGTGCTATGCTGGGGCCGGCAGCAGGCGAGGGGACAGCAGGGGCAGGGTAGGCCGAGGAGGGGGTGGGCATGGAGGAGACACTGCTCTCAGGCGCGCTGTGCAGACATCAGCCTGCTGAAAGGCCCCTTTCCTGCTCCCCCATGTCCATTGTGTCCCGCCCCCAGGCACAAGCATTCTCCGGCTCTCATCACCACCGCCCCAGGGCCCAAAGGGGCAGCAGTAGGCAGCGCTCTACGGGCAGCCCCAGAAATGGCTCCACCCCTGTGGGGTAGGGACAGTCCTTCCAAAGTTCTGAACACAAAACACATGTGCCGCCCTGACTTTAAAGACAGGCAGGAAGTCTCCAAACAGCCACGGTTTCACAATGACAAGTCTTGGCCATGGGGCCTTGCCTAAGCCCACCACCACCATCCTGACAGGCTCCTCAGGATACTGCAGGGCACATGGCAGGAGTTTATGGGGTGCCCTGTCCTGCCCTGTTCCAAGAGCTCCTTTTCCATTCTTCTGTGCTGGGTCTGGATCCTGCCCCAGTCCCAGCTCTCCAGCCTCCCCACCTATGCTCACCTCTCTTCACCCCTCCCCACCCCTGCCCAGTTCCCTTCAGACTTGCCTTGAACCTCCTTGCTTGGGTTGGGTGATACTTTCCTCTGCTCCCCTACACATCCCTAGCCTGCCCTTGCTCATTATCTCATAGCTCTCTCTCCAGGGGTCTGTTCCCAGTCTGTGGGTTCCTCAGTGTCAGCCAAGGGCCTGGGCAAGGCGGCTGGGCAAGGCAGCTGGGCGTCTGGCACTTATCTCCTCCAGGGATTGGATGAGGCAGCGCAAGTCCCATCCTTACCGATGAAGAAGCTTGGCCGGAAGATCACTTTCAAAAGGTGGCAGCAAAAGCCTACTTGTGCTTTTACTTGGAGCATGCGCCTCACTGATTTGAAAGTGAGCCCTGTGAAGCCCCTTTCCAAGCCTGCACCCGGGGCTGCTGGCCGCTGGGAGGCCCCGGCCACAGGCTCTGCCTCTCTCGAGCCCAGGAAGGAGATTGACTTTTAGAGGTTCCTTTAGCACTGCACCCAGCACGGCAAGTGAAAACAATAGCTAGAGAGTTGTATCCACGAGGGTCTTTATCTCTGTCTGCACCTAATTGTGTTAATAAACACTGGGAAGTTTCCCCCAAGAGCTTCAGTTCTGGTGTTGAGCGAGGGCTGCAGATATCCACATGGCACGCTGTATAGGTTTTAATCCTTTACCATGACGACTTTTTAATTTTTTCTGAGTCACCTTGGACTGGGCACTGTTACTTCTCAAGGCTTAGGTTTTCCTCCTCCATAAAATGGGAATATAGCGATTGCACAGCTTAACAATAAGCTGTGTTTGATATTCCCTAAAACTCAAGGTGCATTTTAATTAAACACAGTTAGCAGAGACAGTTCAGTCCTAGAGTGACAAAAAGGGGAAGAGGGAGGATGCGGAAGCAAATGTTCTTCTCCCCTGGGTGCAAACTCAAAGCCAGGTCATGGCCTGAAGGAGGCCATGCCACCTGTGTCTGCACCCTGCCCCTCTCTCCCCTGGGGAGTCCCTCCACATTCCTTCCCCATCCTCAGGAACATCCCCCAGTGGCTCCATGCCTTATAATTACCTACTTCTTTGCTCCATTTCCTTTTAAGAAATTCCACTTTCCTTAAGACAGTATTAGAAATACAATCTGATTCATTTATACTAGAGGCTCTCAGCCAGGGCTCGTTTTGCCCCCAGGGGACACTTGGCAGTGTCTGGAGAAGTTTTTGGTTGTCACAACTGGGGGTGGGGGTGGGGGATCAACTACAGGGATGCTTCTAAACACCTTACAATGTACACGCCAACCACAAAGAATTAGCTGACCCAAAAAGTCCATAGTGCTGAGGTTAAGGAACCCTGATATACAGCAAGCATTGAATGTTACCCTTTGCAGAGGCGATATGCTTTTGGAAGACAATTGCTTGATAACATCAGTGGTTCTCTCAGAGAGAAGAGCCAGCCTCCCAGCAGGACTGGGGGGTTGCAGGGAAGGGGCCTCACAGGATCAGAGGGGACTTAGCCTGGGACTCGGTCTTGGGACAGCTTCCCTCAGCAAGCTCCGACCCCCTTCCACTGCACACCCACCATGAGCGAGGCATGCACACGGCCGGCCCTTGTCCCGCTGCCACCCATCCCCTGGGCTGAGGCATTTTCTAGATCTTACTGGGGGCACTGGGGTCTCGGGTGGCCATTCTGTGTATGAGTGGTGGGGGGTATCTCAGATTGCTGTAAGAGGTATCTGGGATGGGATGGGCAGAAGGGCCTGTGTCTTCTCCAGCCTGCCTGGAGCAGCCCTTTCAGTTCCTGTAGTGTGCTACAGGATGTAGCTTCCTCCAGGAGCTGGGTGCTGCCATCTGCACTGGCTACACTGCCATGGGAGACACCCTACTCATCCTGGCAAGGTTATGGATGATCAACTCAGGCTTCTCCACTTGTGAGGATGGATGGAAATGGTGTCCTGTGATCTTTCCTGCTCCTTGAGGCAAGGTGACAATGTATTTGTGGTTGCAGCTGCCTGCATGGTTTTATGTCTATCAGAGCCCTCGAGGGCTCCCAAAGTGCCTCTTGTTTTTGTCCCCGCAGCAGGCTTGCCTTCGCCAGGAGCCTGAGACGTGGCAGGGCCTTCGCGATGGGCTCATCTGGCAACTTGGTGCATGGACATTGTGGCGTGGTGCCCCCTGCTGGTCGTTCCGTGGTTCCGCCTGTGCTCTTCTGGGACCATCTCTTGTGGTCCGTTTGGCCCCGTTTGTTCTAGAACCACGATGGTCTTCATTAGCAAATCAGTCAAAGATAGATTTACTTTAAACCCGAGCAAAAAGAGTTGGGCGATTTGGCTCGACCACTATTGGTTAAATGTATTTTTATGTATTTCTGCTGGGAAGACTTGATAGTCAAGGTGGAAAATCATTAGGGAAATATCAGAACAATAGTCGTGTTGTATTTTAGAGGAATTCGAGAAGTGTAGATGTGCTGATTTGTTTGAGGAAACTTCACTACCTGGTGGAAACTGACCTTCTTGTCAATGACGGGGCTTTCCACTTCAACCAGAGGGCTAGTAAAATGAAATCTTTGTAGCTCTGAATATCGGTGGTTCCCAGGAACAGTCCTTTTCTGAAAATTGATGGGTAGGGTCAAATGCTCTTGAAGGTCCTTTCCAGATACAAATGCCACCACGCAGCAGTCCAGGGATGGCAGTGACTGTGCACAGCATCCTCTTCCTCCTTGAGTCTGTTCCCTCCTCCCGTTGTGACTCCAGAGCAGTCTCGTTGGAGGAGCCTACTGTCTGTACCCCTGGATGCTGCTGGCCAAGGGAGGGCTGTGATGAGGATCTGCGTCCCCTGGGTCCAGCCTGCTGACCAGCCTAGCCTCCTGTGTCCACCTGCACTGCCCCAGGAGGCTTTGTGGGGACGGATGATACTGGTACTGGATTTGGTGGCAGCATCCATTTCTGCAGGAAAATGAAAAACAGTGACCCAGGCTTAAACGAAATTCTAAGAAAAATAAAATGCTTAACCGGTGGCAAACATCAGCGGATGGTTTTGCGATATAAATCCTCATGTGTTCTTTCTGAGATACCCTGGGTTTTGGAGAGCGTGATGTATTTGGTTCCAGAGCTTTGAGACAGTCGAGATGACTTTTCATTTTCTTAGACTGCCAAGTAATAGGGAAACAATGAAGAGGCATAAATATTCCAGACACAGTCCTGAGAAGGTCTGCACAAGTTGCTGGAGACTTCCTTGCCTGAGCTGGGAGCGGCCGGAGCACCTGCCTGGTCTAGCAGCCTGGGGCTAGCCCTCAGCTTCCTTCTGCCTCTGGATAGCCCAAGGCCCGCAGCTGAGAGACAAGAGAGGGCAGAGACATTTTATTTAATGAGAATTGTATCAGACTGCTGATGTTCAGGTTTTTTTGATCTATAAAACTGCAGGTTCATGTAAAAAATGGATCTAAGAAGTCGCACCAGGCATGTGTTTGTTTCCACCTGCTTCGGGGACTCAATCAATTGTGGAAATACAGACAGAAGACTGGCCCTCCCCCTGGGAGTGTTTCCTCAGGACCCCCTACCACTGCCATTCCCACTGGGGCGGGAGCTCTGGCCTTTTCCCCAGCCACTGGGGAAGGGGTTGCCTGCCTGGCCCGCAGTTGCCGCCCTCCTGGTGCAAAAACCTGCTTCTTCGACCCACAGCCGCCAAACAGGGGACCACACCACAAGACCTCCAGCAGAAGCCCAGACTTGCACCTGGTACCTTACCATTGTCCTTCCCTTGTCCTACAGGGCATTTTGGCAAAGCTGGGCCCAACATTTAACAATTGGGAGATTTCACAGGGAAATGAGAAGTTAGGCTTCTCATGGGAAGTCGACCTGTGGGGCAGTCCCTGGGCCAGTGTCCCTGCCTGGCCACCCTGGCATGGAGTTGCAGGGTGGTGGCTGTTGTTGTCCTTTAGAGAAAGGAGTCTTCTGTCTTATGCCTCGACCACAAGGGTGAAAGCAAAGACCCAAAGGGCGGTCCCAGCTGCTTGTGGCCTGGCCCCCCATGCCCACGTTCCTCCACCCGGGAGTGCAGGTGGCCATGGACGGTAGTTCCAGGCACTGGACCAGCCAGAGCCAGAGCCCGGGACATGACGCATGCATGCTGGCCCTTGCAGGTACTGCTCAAAGGCCGCCCGAGTTGAGGGTCAGAGCGGGAGGTCAGGAGGGGCCTGCATTAGAGGTCACTGAGGGTGGAAGTGGGCATTCCAGGCCGCCTGGGCAGCAGCCTCCTCTGTGACCAGTGCTTAGCCCCACTGTGGCATTTCCGAGCCAGAATCTGCAAGGCGGGGCCGGGGCAGCATTCGGTGGGAGAATGCCTCTTTCATCCCTGGCTCTGCTACCAAGTTACTGCATCATTTTGTACCTGCCTTTTCTCTTTCTACTACTTCAACCTACGTTAACCTTCAACAGATGAATGGATAAACCAACTGTGGTGTATTCACACGATGGAATATTTTGCAGCTGTAAGAAAAAATGAAGTCATAAAGCATATGACCACATGGATGAACCTGGAGGACATTATGTTGAGCGAAGCAAGCCAGACATAAAAGGACAAATACTGTATGATTGCATTACTATGAACCAAATATATTATGTAACATATTGTATGATTCAAAAAAAAAAAATTTATATGTATCCAGAACAAAAAGAATTTATATGCATCCAGTACATTTAATTGAGAAATGTATGTTTTTATTCCACTGTGTTTTCTTTTTAGTTTATATTTTCAGTTATTAAATGTACAAAATAAGGTTAAAAAACAACAACAACCCTGCATTTAGAAATAAACGATTTTCCATGTGGTCAGAAAAAAAGATGAACAAAGGGGCTGAAATATGCAGGTCCCTGACACCCAGACAAAAGAAAGCAGAGCCACAGGGCGAGGGACGGAAGGGGACCAGGCAACTTTCCCTTGGGCGTGGCACGTCCCTGCTTTGCCAGGGCACCGGGCGTTTGTTGTCACGTTTGTCCATGAAGATGCCATTGTTCTGGAAGCTGCTGCGGCTGATTGGCAAGCCCTGAGTGTGCTGAGGGGCAGGTCAGCGTGGGCAGGAGTGACCGCCGCACCCTCATTGCTGCCAGCCTTGCGGTTTCTCTCTGGACCAACAAGGGCTTTCACACCATCACGCTGCCAGCCCCGTCATCCGAAGGGTTTCACACACAGGATTGATGCCTCTAATTGAAGCATTTAGAATATAGATTCTTGGAACAGAGCTTGAAGATAAGAAGACAGAGTCCCTCCAGGGAAGAGAAATCAGAGGCCAAGTTGCTAAAATCGGACAAGGGGGCTCTGAGTGTAGCTGTCACCCGCGGATTCTCTTCTGAACAAAAGCAGAGCCCTTTTACAGTCAGGGTTTGTCTCCAAGCACTGTGAATAGCTCTAGTGTTTTGGAATTACCTTCAGAGCTTGCAGCTCTTTTTTAATTTCTCAAGGGAAAATCTTTTGTTTCGTTTCGTTTTGCTCCAATTCTCTATCATGGCAAGTTTTCCTTTTTCCTGTTTCCTTGATTTTGGATAGTTCCAGTCACAGCCCAATTAGAGTTAACCCTTAAGAATGATGCGGGAAATGAGACTAAATGATGCGGTGTTGTTGCCAAGCCACGTGTGACTCAGTAAGATAATGTGCGCGTTACAAACCAAGCTATGTGGAAAGGTCTGGAAGGATCCACAGCAAGCTGGTGGCCACCTCTGGGGTAGAAGTAGGATTGGAGGAGACAAGCAAGGGGGACTTGATCTGCATTGTTAACATTTTCATGATAAGAATGCATTTGTGCATGACTTTTGCAATTCAAAACCACCCCTTGCTCACCACAAACCAGTGCTGAAGGCTTTCCAATACTGTTTTGAACATGGACAGCCTCCCAAGGTAACTCCTTTGAATATGGTTTTACTTTGGCATAAACATGCTAAGATCAGATTTTAAAAATAAAATCTATGAAAAATTTTATAAACAAATTTGTAGTAACCTCTTAAATAGATATTGCATTAGCATTAATAATCAAATGATAAAGGCCATTTGTTTTTTACTTAGTCCTGGAAAGCTGCTGTGGTCTGTCCTGAAAATAAAATTTTTAAAAATCCTCTCAATTTATTCTAATTCCGGGTAGCCTTGGCTGGGGAGGCTTCCCAGGGCTGCAGAGTGACACCCCAGAAGACATCTGTGTTCTGGCTGAGCTGGTCACCTACCAGCTCTGTGACCAGGTGACTGGCTGCGGACACAAGGCTGTGCCTGCCTGCCTGGAGGGGTGCAGGCAGCATCTTTTGTTCTCCCTGATATTATCACTCCCAGGGCAGTCCCTCTTGAAGCCTCGCCGCTGGCTTTCCTTCCAGTCCTGCGCTTTCCCTCCAGCTCCTCTCCTGCTCAGCTGTGCTTCCATGACTACTGTCCTCAAGGGAAGAGCTCTGTCTCCCCACAGGCCACTGCACCTGGAAACCATCCCTGGACCATCATAGTTTCCTGGGCATAGAAAAGATTATCTTCCTTTCTTCCCAGCAGACATTCCTGGATGACTTGACTTTTCCCTGAAGGGATATGTCCTAAGTTGCATAGAGTTGGGAGGAAAACGTTAAATCTTGAGAAGTCTGATGAGGAATTCCCAAGGAGAAATAAAGGGGGGACAAGCTGGCAGAAACGCAGGGGTGGCCGCTTGGAGATGCTGCCTCTACAGCTAGGCTGTTGCTGCCATCTAGAGTAGAAAAGACAATCACACCAGAGCATTTTGCCGGTGTAGAGGTTACCTGAGAGAAGGGAGGAAGTGAGGGGAAGCTGATTTTATAGACGATAGATGTGTTGCTGGACTTCCCAAGATCTGGTCTGCCAGGCTTCGGAAGTCTTCCCTGAAGGCATGGAGGGGAGCAGGTGTTCAAGGCCGTGTGATCCACTGGGAGGAGCCCTTGGGTAGAAAGAAGCCCAAATATCTGGCCATGTCCTTGCTTGACCCTAATGCCATCTGAAATGAGGGGTGACAGCCTTAGATCAGAGGCCTTCGGGCCAATTTTCACTGTGAAGAACACATTTTACATCACGGCTTACTACTTCGGCAACCAAAACAGAAGTCTCACCAAAGCATTTCTTACCCTCCATGAGCTCAGGTATTTTCGATTTTATTTCATTTTGTGAAATCCTGGCCATGACCCACTTCAACGGATTTTCCAGCTCTCTTAGAGGCTGCAACTCACAGCTTGGAAAACACTGGATCTCCCTGGTTGTTTCCAGCCCCCAGATCTGATGCCTGCCACACTCCTCCTGAGCAGAAGGCCAAGCAGCCTTCAGGGTCCTGGGTCTCAGGCAAAGCCTCGGTTCTTTCAGTCCCATAAACATGTTATCCTTTGGGTAGGAGAAGACCCAAGAGAAGGCAAAAGGTTATCACAAGATTGAATGCTATAGTTTTTTTTTGTTTTTTTTTTTAGCCTGTTGACTGTCTCCCTTCATCTTATGATATCAGAAGGATGTTCTAGCTAAATTGTGCTGATTTTTGTAAACATGGCGATATCCTCAGTGGCCAAATAATCACTGGGCTGAGCTAATGTCTTAAGAGCACAGATAATCATTATGCAACTGTGTCCTGCCCAGAGCCTTGGGTTTTGCTGAAACCAAGCAGTTGGGAGCCCAGGGGAAGAACTTACCTTGTGACTAGTCTGTGGTTAATGTTGACTTTAGGAATCCACTCCCAACCCTACAAGAAAGGTCTTGAAGAAATCTGAGACAAATACAACTTTGTTTAAGCTCTCCCTATGTCTCAGCCTTTCCATTCCAAATAACATCTTTGGAATATATAATCTTGTTAAAAAAATACATAAATAGGGTCGGATGTGGCTCAACTGGTTGGGCGTCCGTCTCCCATATGGAGGGACCCGGGTTCGATCCCCGGGACCTCCCGGTAAAAAAAAAAAAAAAAAAAAAAATACATAAATAAGTGAGGGAGCTTCAATGAACTTATTATTTTAAAATGGTAGAAAGATAATTGAAAATGAAACCCCCTTTGTGCATAAAAGCAGCAGCTTATTGCCAGCACATATAAGGTAAGAGCGACCACTTACTGTAATACTGCACAGAAAGTATATTGCTGTTTTTGTGCCTTGCAACAACCTTCTATTGCAAAATAGGGAAACTGAGGCTGGGAAAGACAGGCTGCCTGAGGTCCCAGCTTTGAAAAGTAGCAGAGCCAGAATTCTAGCCGAGGTCTTTCCTAGTTAAGAACCTCCTAACCCTTTCAGATCCAACTCTCGGTTTGTATTATACCATCTATCTGTATAATATTATTTTGTCATCAAATAATCGGTCATTACCTTTCTTAACTGTACATTCCTTTTTTCCTTTGTTCCAAACAAGAGAGTAAGAAACATTAAGAATGCATGATGCCAAGAAACAATCATAGGACCAGGAATTAAACTATCAGGGGCTAGTGTTTTGATAGGTTGTTGACCTGAGTGGAACTATTCGAATATTAGGGTTTTCTAGAGCTTCTGTTACTAGAACTTGACAAAAAGGCATGCAGTTGTGGGGGAAGACTTTGTACAAATTTAAGTCGATGCAGACTTGTTTTCCTGGTGAGATTCATGCAGGAAGTGGCTTGAAAATATTGTTCAGGGGACTGAATGTGGTGAAAAGCCCATTTGTTGGTCCAATCCCATCACGTGCCAGCTTGAGACCCTTCCTTGGCTTCTCCCAGTCTGCTGAGCCTCTATGTGTGTTTCTCCAGGGATGCCCAGGAGCTGAACTGGCCTCCCCACCCAGCCCCAGCTCCTTCTTCTAGAGTTGCCTTCTCACTCTCCTCCACCCCAGCCACATCTGCCTACATCAGCCATAGGATATGCCCATCACTCTTTGCCCTGCCCTCTGCTCTGTGCCTCCAAAACTTTGCCTCTTCCTTGGAGGCTTCCCCCCCCCCGCCCCCATCTCCAGCTTTTCTGACCCTTCAAGTCCTAGCTCAGCTGCCATTTCTTCCCTGAAGCCTTCCATGAGCCTTCCAGGCAGATGAAACGTCTCCCTCAGCATGGCACATGTCTTTGGGTACTTGGCAGGACCTCCTTGTGGTTTCCATGTCTTACCTCCTTACCTTCTGAGCAGCCTGAGGTGTCTGTACTCTGGTACCTCCCAGATTTGCATGTGGCGCTCATACAGTGATGCATACAGACTCACTGGAATTGGCCACATGAGCCCCTTGGCCATGAACATCTGTGCACATGCACGCATGGAGCTCCAATGGGTGACCCCATGCAGCTTGCTGGGTATGGCTCCTTCCAGATGGTGCCAAGACTCACTTCCTTTATCCTTCTAGTCCCCCCAAAATCAAGTGTCCTTCCTATAAGCTTCCTATAGCAGTTCCTTAGCGTGTCCCAACTGGTTGCCATGTGGGTCATAAGTATATTTCTAAGTAAACATCTATAAGTAATAGAGCATAAGTGATCTGAAAAGGATCCACATTAAAAAATATATATTGGAACTGGCTCAAAAGCATCCTAGAGAGAGGTCCCTCCAACTCGCTCACATTCTAGAATGCTTGCTTGAGTGGAACAGAGGGAACTTGTACAGCACCAACCTGCCCCAAGCCTCCCACCCCACTGGAGAGTGTGGCATGAGTGCCTGCTGTATGCATGTCAGCTTGCACACTAGAGCTGGGGAAGGACTAAGAGCCACCGTGATCCAGGTGGGTGGTATGCTTATGGGGAAACAGCCTACAAGAAAGGGAATGCATTTAAGCCTGTGTAAAATCATTAGCAGAAATTTGTTCCTATTCCTCAAAATTCTGCAGACTACTCTTAAGTATTATTTGATTTCACAGATTTTTCTGAGTATAACACAATATAACAATATAAGCATTAGCCAAGAACAGTCGAGCCTTCATGGTTGAGATAAAAATTAGTTCCATTAGGAGGATCCAGAAATGCTCAGTTTGAGTAGATGCCAGCCTTCTCCCTGAGAATGTTAATACTAGCACTTAGAGATGAAGAGATGGAGGTATCTCGACCAAGGGATCCCATCTTGTTTGCACTCAGTTACCTGCAGTCTCCCCAGTGGTACAGGGCACTTGGAAGAAACTGGTAAAAAGAGTCAAATGGTCCTGCCCATGTTTAGAGGACTCGCCCCTCGAGGATAAATAGGTTTCACCAGCAGCATGAGAAATGTAGATTTTAAAGAGGGAGATCTTCCTGATGGTTAGTGAGTCAGAGTCTTAATGAATGGCCACAGTGGGCTGTGGGAAAGTGGCCAGCTGCCTGGGATGGTTTGGATACTGCCTATCTAGAACAGTCACACTTCTAGGTCTTGATTTTTCTAAGTATCGACATCGGGCACAGAACTGGAATGTCAACTTCCTGAGCTGCTTTATGATCATGGCTATATAAACTTAATATATTCCAGTGAGCAAGCATAAGGAAGGCACTTGAAAAACAAAAACAAACTACCCAAATAAGAGAGTGATGGGATTGTGGGTAAACCTCCTCCCATTTTGGAATTTTTATTTTGCTGTTACATTATTCCTGCAAGGAATAAAAGCCTGGCAGGAGAAACAAAAACCTCCAGGATCTGGGTGCCCTGGCAGCTGTTGAGCAACTTTTCAAGGCAGGAATGGAATGGATCTTTCATGGAAATCCCTACCCTCACCCTGATCCATCTTCCTACGGGTCCCCATTTCCTGTGTAGACTTTGAAACAGAAGATAGTTGTACCCTGTTTCAGATGGCAAGGAGGGGGCGGACTGGGACACGGGTACCCCATTTATATGTGGAGGTGTGTGCTCACCCAAGAAAAGCATATTCTTAAAGCGAATCCTTCCTGTGGATGTAAACTTAATTGTAAGTAGGGCCTTTTGATGAGGTTAAAGCATGGCTCAGGGTGAGTCTTAATCCTCTTACTGGAGTCCATTATAAACGGAATGAATACAGAGAGAGAAAGCCATGGAAGCAAGAAGCTGAAAGCAATGAAATCTGGAGAAGGGAGAGACCAGCAGATGCCGCCTTGTGCCTTACCATGTGACAGAGGAGTCCAGGATCACCGACAGCCAGCCTTTGGGAAGAAAGCATCATCTTGATGATGGCTTGATTTGGACATTTTTCTCAGCCTCAAAACTGTAAGATAATAAATTCCCATGGTTAAAGCCAACCCATTTTATGGTATCTACTTGAGCAGCTTTAGCAAACTAGAACAGGGCCCAAGCTCAGCCAGACTATCACAGCAGGAGCCATGAGGAGAGGCTTCCGCAGAGATCCACTTGGGCCAAGGACAGCCTGGAGGAAGAGAAGAACACACTTTCTAATGGGTTTCAGGAAGCTCTGGATGTGGCATAGTTAGCGAGCCCTTCTGATGGTGCCCAGTGGCCACAATGGCCCAGTGGGGCTTCTCTCCATATTTTAGCTGGTCAAATTTCCTTTTTCTGGCCCATTTCTACCCAGACATCAACAAAGTCAGAATGATGTAGATGATTTTCACATAAAGCAGATGGCCTGAGTTGTCTGTAGTGCTGGGAGGACCGGGTAAAGCAAGTTGGAGGGGAAAAGAGACTCTAGGTCATTTGCGCTCAGGTCAGCTGGAGCCTTCCCAAGAGGGTGGAGCAAGGAGCCAGCCAGTGCCCAGCACAGCCTTTGGGGTGCCAGTGTTCTCCAATCCAAACACCATAAACTGAGGAGTGGGTCACGAGGGAAAGCTTTCAGGCAAGGAAGCGTTTCTTTAAGAAAATATTTTGGTTGCTTATGAACAAATTAAATGCTCACTACGTACAAAGACTGTAGGCCCTAGAAATGCATCATCAAGACTCAGTGGAATTATAGTAAGTAAAACTAATGCAGCCGGTTTATAAATGGGAATGTGGCCGAAAAGGTGGTCCAGGGATGTAAATGTCAATTGAAAGAAAGCTAGAGAATAATCTAGGGACTGAATAACATAGAGAACCCAGAGATGGATGAGAATTGTGGTTGATAGTACAAATACAAGAATGTCCTTCTGTGAACTAGAACAAATGTACATCACTATTGCAAGGTGGTAAGACTATGGAGATGCATGGGGAAAATGCAACTAATGTAACCTATGGATAGTTAACAGCAGTACTTTAATATTATTGCATCAATGCCAAAGATGTACTGTGTTAATAATAGGGGGTATGGAAAAAATACGCCAAATATACGCTGTGGACCATAGCTAGTGGTAATAGTTGGATGATAGTATCTCATAATCTGTATCAAATGTTCCACAACACTGTAGTGTGTTGGTGGAGGGGTGTTGTATGGGAATTCTGTACATGTGCATGATTGTTAAATAAGTTCACAACTTCTCTAATAAAAATACATTTTAAAAAAGACTCAGTGGATAGAGTTGATGGTAGCACAGTATAATGAGCATAATTAACATGGCTGATTTATAAATGGGACTGTGGCTGAAAGGGGTAGTCTAGGGAGGTTAATATTAATTGAAAGACAGCTAAAGAATAATCTAGGGTCTGTATAATATAGTGTTTTAGCAGTAAAGGAGGATTGCAGTTAATAATACAAATACAATAATATTCCTCTGTTACAAGGTGTTAAGAATCTGGCAGGGTAAAAAAAAGAATCTGGTGATACATGGGAAAAATACAACTAATATAATTTATAGACTATAGTTAAGAGTAAAATTGTAATTTTTTTTGTAGCAAAGTCAAAGAAGGTACTATATCAATGCTAAAGGTAAAAAAAAAAAAGAATATGGGGTTTATTTTATAAGATGTGAATATGATCAAGCATTTTTTTTTTTCAGGTTCTTCATTAACAAGGAGACCTTGGTCATGTCATTTAACCAATCTGTGCTCATTTATTCATTTTTTTAGAACATTGGAAAAACAATTGAGTTTGTTTTTAGGATTAAATAAGATAAATGTGCCTAGATAGGATTTTTTTTTTAAAGTAAAGCTTCTATAATTTGTTAAGCTGCCTTTTGTCTGTTATTTTATTTTTTGAAGTTAAAATAAAGTTTAAAAAAAAAAGACTCAGTGCCAAAAGCTCCTGGTAGTGGTCCTCCCTGAAGCCAGCAGGAGAGGCTAGACCAGGGGCGGGGTGGGTTTCGTTTTACCTATAATGGCTTTCACCGTGTATGTTATAAGGAAGAAGGTATACATGTGTCATGTGTGAATTTTAAAAGACGTAACAGGTATGACAAAATATTAACAGTAGTTGTTAATTATGGGCGATATTAATTTCCTAGAGAGAAAGAGCTGGGAGGTGGGAGAGGGGGCAGGTGGCTGGGACAGCTCACAGGGAGGTCCTGACTTGGTTTCAGGGACCCCCCCAAGAGGAGGCAGGTGAGATGGCGGGGAGGGGCGAGGAGAGCCATCCAACGAGAGGTGGCCCTGCCTTGCCGGGCCTAGGGATGGCTGGAGAGGGAGGACGGAAGCTCGGGAGGAAGCTTGACTTTTCCCAGAGGAGCGAGGTTAGCCATTGGCAGAGTTGTATTTGGGAGTGGTGGTAATGAGGTCAGATTTGCCTTTTAGGAAGATGGTTCTGGGAACAGGTACTGAGCCAGAAGGGGGCGGCCAGGAGGCTGTGCAGGGTGTGTGAAGATGAGCGCAGTGCTGGAGGCAGGAGGGCATGGTGCTGGCTGGAGCCACTGGGTGGATAAAGACCCTGCTCACAGCAGAACAGAGGAATAAGTGGTTTGGAGAGAAGTTGGCAAGTTTTAGACCTGCTTAGTTCTCGGGGTCTACAGGAAGCTCGAGGAGGCACCCAGAGGATGGTTGGACACCGGGGTCTGAAAGCCATGGGGGGACAGAGCCGTGACCATGGACAGGCATGGAAGCCTTGGGGAGAATGCGTCCTGGGAGGAGAGGGGCCCAGGAAGGACCCTGGGGGTGGCCCGGGAAGTCAAGAGGCCAAAAGGGCCGGGGGCTGCCAAGGCCAGCGGGAGGTCAAGTAGGAGAAGACCGAGAAGTGTCAGGTAGAAACTAGGACCGAGTGTTCCCCAGGCTTGACGGGAATCTCTTTCAAGTACTCCCCTCCTCCCCTCCCCAGTTTTGCTCATTGTTAGGAAAATAAAGCCATTGGGGATGGTTACTACCATTACCAGAACTGGGTGGCTTTCCCTCAGTTGACTTGGCAGTGGGATTTCTAGCAATGAGCACTGCGCAATGTGTTCTCCGTGCGAGGGAAACTGCTGACGAGCAGATTCCCAGGAAGGGAAGATTCGAGCTGGGGTCTGGGGGCTGTGAGATAAAAAGGGTTTCTACCTTCCACTGCTGGAAGACGCCACCATATGTGCTGGGGCAGGAAGGGTGCAGGGCCCAGCCTCAGTCTCGGGTGGAGGAGCACACTTGACTTTGAATCTTAGAAACATCCAAAAATGAGAGGTTTTTTTTCCTTTTTTTAATCTGAGAGTTCATGCAACCATCCAGAATTACAGTGATTTTTGCTACTTTGATCTAGAGGAAGATGTGACCTGAAATGTCAGCCAGACTTGATTGGCACATGGTGGGAGCATGGGCCAGCCACTCGGTTCTCCTTGGGTCACCTGCTGGAAGTTTCCATTGCCATTTTTTATAGTCAGTTCCCTAAACCCAGAAATACCCAGTTGGTATTTCTGCTATGGATTCCTCGATGCGCCACACATACCATAGGAACAGTTTCCTGTATGGGATGAACACCCTGTTAGCAATGAAGGGGGAATTCATTTATATTAGGAGGCTGGTCCACAGATACCCTCAGAGAGGGCCCCACAGACAAAGAGCAAGAGAGGACTTCACCTTTGCATCTGAAGAGTTAAGGATGTTTTGCTCCACAGGTCTTTACTTGAGGTCATTTTTTGGCTCTCAGGTGTGGGGAGTTCAGGGCTGAAATGATTGTCCAAGATCATAAACAAATAGGACTGAAGATCCAAAACACAGTCACCTGCCCTGCCCCCATTCTAGTAGTTCTTATTCTTTTTATTACAATAACAGACCTTTAGCTCATAGCCAACAGATACCTGCTGATAGCCAATGACTTGGGTTCAAAAGGGACAACACATTGAAATGCTTCGGAAGCAAGTTCATGGTGTTAGAAAAGGTCATCAGTCACGTCGTTGGTCTGGCCATACATTTGGGAAAAAGATATTAAACAACTAGAAGTCAGGTTGCATCTGCCTTGTGAATGTACAGATGAAAGAATAAATTCAGTAGAAGGCACAGCAAGGGCGTCTAGGCTTCTGGAACTCAGTCTCAAATTTGAAAGGCCTACTCTGGCTGGGCTGGAACTTTTTTCTTATTCTACTTTCTCAAAGCTGACCAACAGGCACGATTCAGAAAGCTGGCCCTGGTAACTCACCTTGGCATGGGGCACGTCTCTGCACAGACACATAATGAGCCCAGAAATGACCCAAATCTTTAAGATGATTGAATATGGCATGTACATGTCAAAATGATGATCATTTTTCATCTACTTCAAACACCCATGTATCTAGAGTGAAAGATGTTTGACTTAAAATCTATTCCTGTATGGATGGATAGGACCTAAACTTCTCAACCATCCATTCAATGTGAGGTATAAAGGAGGACCAGCTCCCTCTTGCTCTGTGTTTTGAACAGGTCCACTGCTGTCAAATGAGGATTCTGACTCCTTGTTTCTTTTTTATTTCAAATTCAGAAAATAAAATAACAGTCAAAAGAGAGCTTAACAAGTATGGAAGCATTACTCTAAAAAAATCTGGCACTTTTATCTCATCAAATCCTAAAAACAAGCTTAATTGTTTCTCTAGTGTTTGGAAAGATACACAGATGAGCACAGATTGGTGAACTAACATGATCAAGGTCTTTTGTTAATGAAGAAGAGAAAAAAAATGCTTCATCATATTCATATCTCACAAAACCAAACCCCATGTTCTTTTATTTTTTTACCTTTAGCATTGACATTGTACCTTTTTTGCTTTTGCTACATAAATATTACAGTATTATTAACTATAGCCTATAAATTACATTAGTTATATTTTCCCCACCTATCACCATGTTCTTAACACCTTGCAGGAGAACATTCCTGTATTTATATTATTAACCATCTACCACCAAAATCACTGTTACGTATTTCCTAGGTTATCCTGCAGCTGTCCTCCAACTAGCATTAACTCCTTAGACTGCCCATGTCAGCCACAATCACATCCATAAATCAGCAGTGTTTGTTACACTCATTATATTGTTATTCTTTGTTTCAAAGAGTTGGGGTTAATTGTGAGTTCACAACTTCTTTAATAAAAATAGGTTTTTTAAAAAGTTGTGGTTAATGTTTTTGGAGTGCTGCTGCATGAAACTAATGATTTTCTTCTGCTGTTTCTTGCCCTCACCTCCCAGCCCTACCCCCCCCCCCCCCCCCCCCCTCCCCTGCCAGGAAGGGTGCTTGTGGCCTGCGGACAGCTCCATGCCACGTCAGGGCACCTCTGAGGTAAGGGGCTTGGCCAGGGGCTGCCTGAGCAGGTGCTTATCCTGCAGTATGGGTGCCCCAGATGGCATAGGGGTGGGAGGCAGCCGGGGGAACTGGGAAGCAGGTAAAGCAATTATTTGCCACAAAATTGGTAGAGGATAAGATTAAGAAATAAGATTAAGATGAAGAAATGACGCATCAAAATTAAGACAAATGACTGGAACTGGTTTTAAAAGGAAGGAGGTTTTCCCAGTAACAGCTAGGGGTTACTTGTGCTAATCTAAAGCTCCTGATGTAAAACAGGTTGAGAATCACTGATCTTTACCTGCTAATAATGTGGCATGCAGGTGGGGGCATGTTTTATGAATATCATAGCATGATTAGTTTCCAGATCTTCAGGTTTAGTCATATAAATTTTAAAATATTAATAAGTTAAAAATACGATCTAAGAGCAGTTGTGGGGAAGCGGCTGTGGCTCAATCAGTGGGGCTCCCGTTTACCATATGGGAGGCCCCGGGTTCGGTTCCTGAGGCCTCCTGGTGAAGGCAAGCCTGCCAGCGCGGCATGGTTAGCTGACCCAGCGAGCACAAGCAGCAAGGGGGGGGATAAATGAATAAATAAATAAATAAATTTAAAAAAAAAAAAAAAAGAACAGTTGTGGCTATTTTCATATATACACAAAAAGATCTCACTTCTAGAAGAAACTTGGATGGTGGAATAAATGAGAGGATTTTGTAAGAAATTTAATACCTGGATTCCTCTTTGAAAAAAAATCTATAATCCTATTTACTTTTTTGTTCATGTTAATAACTAAAAATAGCTACAGGCAACTTTTATCCTGAATTCAAATAGTTGGAAAAGGCTAGAAAGCAGAAAGAAAAAAAAAAAATCACTTGTCTTGGAGTTTTGGAGTTTTGAAAAAGTAATTGCTAGGGCAACAGCTCATATAAGTAATTAATAAATTGACCCAAGTCCCACTGTGTGAGGTGCTTAGCCTTGGAGCCCTGAGCACTAACAGGCTTTATGAGTTCAGTATGACCCGAGGAGACACCCTGCTCTCCCCTCCCAGACAGCGGAGGGTCCATAGTGCCTGCCCACCACCAGTGCTCCGTGCAGGTGCTATTCTGTGTAAGGCCGTTTTAAAATCAACATTCGATCTCTATTTGACCCTTGGGAAATGTATAGACAGCATACAGCATAACTCCCATGAAAACCAAATTTTCGTTTACCCCTCCCCATTCCGCCATTGTTCAACTATCCTGGTTAAGCTCCAGTCTGCCAAGATGTGTCAGCAATGAGGAATAGGAAAACGGGATTTTTTCCCCTGGCATAGTCTTTTCTATTTTGTCGGGGGGGGGGGGGGTTAGTTCTCAGACCAACAAGAATGCCGACCAAGCACGTCCATCCTCACAGTGTAAGTGGGCACTCCGAGAGGCCAGTTTGAGCAGGCACTCTGGGTGATCACTCTAATAAGAGGTCACTCCAAGCAACCCCGCTACGTGGGCACTCTGGGCTGTCACTCTAAGGGGTCACTCTGGGCGGTCATTCTAAGAGGTCACAACAAGCAGTCCCTCTAAGTGCCCTCAGCCTGCCTCTTTCCGCAGA
Source organism: Tolypeutes matacus (assembly GCA_026826555.1). Lineage (NCBI taxonomy): Eukaryota > Metazoa > Chordata > Mammalia > Cingulata > Chlamyphoridae > Tolypeutes > Tolypeutes matacus. The sequence continues at coordinate 521,732 of JAKSZT010021197.1, read as the reverse complement.
TCCTCTTCGCCCCGCGCGCGCGGGACCGCTTTGCCGGCCCGTCCTTCCTGCCGCGGGAGCGTTTCGGTCGCTTCCAGCCCACCTTCCCGCGGGCGCCGCCGGAGATCGACCTGCCGCCCACCATCTCGCTGTCTGACGGCGAGGAGCCGCCGCCCTACCAGGGGCCCTGCGCGCTGCAACTGCGCGACCCCGAGCAGCAGCGAGAGCTGAACCGTGAGTCGGTGCGCGCACCGCCCAACCGCACGGTCTTCGACAGCGCGCTGCCTGGCGCGCCCCTGCGCGCGGGGGGCCCACGACCGCCCAGCAGCCACGCGGGCGTCAGCGCCGCCACCTGCAGCAGCCGCGGGCGCATGGACGGGCCGCCGCCCGCCTACAGCGAGCTGCTGCCCGCCCCTGGGGCACCGGACCGGGACAGGAAGCCCGGAGACCTCGTGTGACCCGCCGCCACCGCCCGAGCTGGGCCGGGACCCTCGCGCACGGCGCCGTTCGGGCCAAACCAAACGCCAGGCGCGTGGGCTTCCCAGAGACCTGCAGGCGGACAGGAGTCCCGCCCACTCCCATTCGGGTGGACCTCAAATAGTGTTTCTTGGGGTGGGGACAGGGGAAGGGATGGCAAAGGGTGGGCGTGGGAAGTCAGAGAATGGGATACTTTTGAAATACCGTGAAATAAAACCCACCAGGTTATTTGATTTATTTAAATCTGAAAGGAGGATTTGCAGAGAAACGAGGCTGGAAATGGCCTGTTTTATAATGAACTGAATAAAGAAGGAAGCGTTATTATATATTATCATGGGGAAGAATTGGCCAGTTTGCTTTTTCTCCCAAGGTGTGGAACTTTTTTATTTTGTTTTAAAAATATGAATCAAAATTCCTGTTTTGTGTGCCAAGGTATAAAGTGGAGAGATTAGATGAATGCAAGAAGTTAATTTGTGTTGTGATGATGTGTTTTTACAAGTTGCACTATCTTCATGTTTAAAATATATATATGAGGGAACTGTTTTACATGAAGTTCTGTATGTTGTCTTTTCACCTGTGGAATCTTATTAGGTCCAAGGAGTACCCTGGAGCCTTCCCCCTGATCACAGCAAGAAAAGATATATGGGGATGTAGCCTAATATAGACTAGCTTACATACACAAGAAAGTCACTATGGTTGCAATAATTTGCAGTAAAAGTGAATCGTTGTGGCGTTTGGAGACTCTGGGAAGGAAGATAGGAAATACTAAATTCCAGCATTTCTGACTTGTTTTTTTTTAGTTATTCTGCTAGTCTTAGACTGCACATTTTATTAAAAATAAAGCAGACACGTGCCATGTATGTATTCTCAGTATCATCCAATGCTGCCCCTTGTCCCCTGGCAATGCAGTTTCTTCAGTAATTTAGATATTTTTTTTCACAGTAGCATGAAATAGATACATACCTTATTTTTATGCAATAAATTGTTTAAAACGCAAGGTGGTTATTTTTAATACTGTTTTAACTATGTGACTTCTCAGTGTATTCCTTTTGTTTCTCTTCTTTCATAGATATTTAAGTTCAGTACTGGAAGGCCGGTCACTAACAAGCAGATCTTTGCAGCCACTCCCTGTATGACCTGTCCCGTAATTAATGTACGAGTGATGCTGGCAGTGCATTTTCATGTTTAGAAAGCCCCTGGGTTGGCTCCAGGCCACCACGTTGCCAATCATGACGATAAGCCATCGTGTTTTCACTGGTGTTGGCATAGCACTCTTAGCGGGATGCAGGGCTCAAAACCTCCGCATCCTCCTACAGGATCGCACTTAGCCCTTCTGGGTCAGGTTTTGCGTTCAGTGGGAGGATGGTGTGGTGACTTTCAGAGCACAGGCTAACAAGCACAACATGCAGTTAAAATGCAATTCCAAAGCTAATTTTAACTAGGGTTAGCTTTACTATTCCTGATATTTACAAACATGCATTCTCACATCAAAGGAAAAAAAAATGACTTTCTTCTGCAGACTTAGATATCTGGCTTTTATTAACAGCAGTAGTGAGTAAGTTAAGCACTTCTCTGTGGTCCATTATTTGTTTATCTGCTTTTCGGAGGCTGGATTTCTTTGACGTCAGCTCAGAACAAGATGAGTTGAAATGATGCTCAAGCAACTCTTTGATCTATGCAGAGTTTAAATGCCAAATCAGCATCTGTGTGTTCACGTTTGTCTGTGGTTTTCCAGTGTGTCTATGCTGGTAGCTGGGAGCGGGAGAGGCTGAATAACAAGTCCCGACCTGACCCCAGTCCGCTCCTTTCTGTTCCTCTTGGTAGGTAGGTCGCTGTTGATTTGTTTTGTTTCAGGGAATAGAATTTCCATTACAGTCATCCATTTCCCACAGTAACATCCACAGAACCAGAACTCTGGACTCTCTCTTAAAAGGAAAGAGAAGGAAGATTGAGTAACGGTTGTTGGCTCTTGGGCAGTGTCTAAGCTTGAAGTTGCAGTGGAAAGTCTAAGCCTTGTTCCAATGAAGCACTGGGAAAGCCTCCTGAGGGAGGCAGTTGGCTTTCCCTGGGCCTCGACTGGGGACCAGGGGTGACCTTTTCCCACTGCCTGGGGGGTTTCCTTCAGGTCAGCTGGTTTCCTGAGTTTCAAGCCCATGTTTGAAGGAAATTGGGAGTTACCTTGAGACAAGCCTAGCCTTGTTCTGACAGGTGAGGTGTAGGAAACCCTTGCCTAAATCAGGACCCTGTTGGATTTTTGGCCAGGCATTCCCTCAGCTGCAAAGAAGAGATGGTTAAGCTAATGATTTCATCATTCCAAACTTTACCTGCAATTTTGGTAAAGTGGGTGAACCCATCCTACAGCTCTAGTCCCAAATGGTTTTACAGTCCTTACTTTTTTTTTTTTTTTTAACCTGTTACAAGAAAGAGCTAAGATCAGAAACTTTGAAATTCCTTAGTAACTTCGCAAGGATATGGACGTTCTTCACATGCCCACAGCTTATAGGCAGAACAATTATTTAATTCAAATTACTTTAATCATCCTGGAAAAGATATGCCCCCTCCCAATCAGCCACCTTAGAGAACTGCCCTTGAAGTTAAATAGTTATTTGAAGACGCTTATCAAACCATGAATTCAAAAGGTCTCTGTAGCCTGGGTCTCTGTGATGAATTAGTTTAAAAGCCAAGGTCATAAATTGACGTACAGGGACAAGATGATTTCCATCAGCAGCTCTTTTAGGGTAACACCTGTTGTGCTCGTCGGCCTTGCCGCCTCCGTGGCCCCATGCTGAGAGAGTAGTGATTGTGAAGGTACAGCTCACACGGTGGGGTCTGTTTTTCATTCACGAAGCCCACATGTGCTCATGGGACTCCAGCACCCAGGGTTGAAAGCAGTGATTTAGGCAATCAATGGCAGATTTAGAATCTTAGTGTTATTTCAAGAGTGCAGTGTAAAAAAGGATTGCTTTGCTCGAAAATAAAGTTGGTGGGAACTTAAACACTCTTGGATATATTGCTCTAACTTTTGTCCCCTGTCCTGCGTACTTCGAGGATCGCAAAGGCATGTCAAGTCCTATCAATGAGAACACATTCTTCAGGCATATTTTTGTCTTTTCAGAAACTCTGAAGTTTTCAAACTCTGAAGCATCTTTCCTGCAAAAGAAATTTTGCTAAACAAATTATGCATTTAAAAAGTCGACCTAGTCTTAGTATACCTGGCCCAAATTTAGTTTTAAAGAAGCTTGGGAAACATATCCTTCATCTTCCCCTACCATATAAACACATGGAGCACACCCAGTCCAGAAGAAATTTCAGAAGAGCAGAAGAGATTATTTAAAACTTACAAAGAATTTATCATGAGGGCCACACTTATTTTCACTAATTGTAGCTCAGATTTATGGGAGAGGAAATGGGGGCTGACAGCCCCTTTAACACCAGCATGGGAATTTGGCCAGAGATGAGTACATCTGGAGCTTCTGACTATCTCCATTTGATCTTCTTCACCTTTATTTTATCATCATGAGAATGAGAAGGGCTCATAAGGCAAGCACTTTTAGAAAGCATCTCTGATCTGTAAGAGTTCATTCAGACCCCCGATGTCCTCTCAAAACCAGTAATTTCCCATCTCTGACAGGGGTGATCCTATATCTTCCATCCAAGCATGCTTCTTTTTTGGAAGGTTCTTTCTAGCTATAGTCCTGGTGTAGGGCCCTTCACACATGTCCCAGGCCAGATGTAGAGCAAGGATACACAGGCCCCCCTCGGGCGCCCCCTCAACAGAACAAACAGTTGTGTTGCAGTCACTCAAAGGCTTCTCGGGTCTTCCTGATGAATTGTCGCTGTTTACTGCGATTAGGTCTTGAAGTGTGTGCTTTCCGAGCATTGCTACTTAGAGTGCCAAAAGGCACTCTATTAGTGTACCTTTCATTTATCTTAAATTTTCTAAAGCTCTGCAGTGAATGAAAGAAAATAACTGCTGGGTCCCTTCCCTCCAGACTTGGGTTTCAGTTAACTTTTTGAGTTGTCTAAGCAACAAAAACCAGAAATACAGCCTTTTTACCAACAAAATCCTCCTCTGCCGGCGATCCCCACCCTGCGTACTAGCAGGAACCCGCACGCTTCTCTTTCCTTCCTCTGACCTGTGATACCACATTCTCTATGGATTCAGATAGAATAACAACTGTTGCATGACAAGTTGTCAAGTCTCCCCTTTGCAGCGTGTGGAACAGTGTACGTAATAGCAGCACCCCAAAGTCACAACCAAGAAGCTCTCCTTTCACTCCAAGTCACAGAGGATGGTTCTCGGCGGCTTTGTGTGCCGAGAACCTGGCTTCCAGCTACAGGACGGGTCCAGAGATTGCAGAGAAGGGGACAAGTAGTGGGAAGGGATATGTGCCTTGCAGTGGCCCATCTGATTTTGGAATCGAGATTTCTGCACAGGCATTGGTACCCAAAGCCCTTCCTCTTTTGCATTGTTCAGGTTTATCCCTGGCTGCCAGGGCGACACGGTCATTGTGCTGTTGCGTTCTGAGCTGGGACGGATCGGTAAGCTGCTGTCTCGTGTGTGGCTAAGAAAGTAAGGTGTTCCTTCCGTGGTTTCTTTTCTTCCTCAGCGTGTGCTTGTTTATGTAACGTGGTAGTGGGGTTAGAGCTATACAGAAACTATCTATACACCATACCTGCATAGTACAGATACAGAACATTTCAGAGTCTGCATGTTAGGAGTTTCTAAGCAACTAAGGTGCCTCTCACTCCAATTTTAGAAGAAATAGGAGCTGAGCCCCCACCCCCACATGCCGAGCTTTTTTGTGCCTCTCTTAAAATGGTGCTTTTTAAGTTGTCTGTCTTTTCTTATGTTTTTTATTTGTAAGGTGCTGTATATAACTTGAATATATTATGCACATATCCTACCCAATGGGTAGAACAAAACATTGTTAATACTGTAATATAATGTATAGATGATACCGATTTTAACAGAAATGGCATAGAATTTGTGAATGCCTATGTGCTTTGTCCTCTTTTGTAAGGAAATTTGCAAATGGATGCATACAAATAAAAGTCTATGTAGTTTATTTTCCTATTAAATATCAATATTATAACATAAGAGAAAGAAGCCTGAACAAACAAGTGACAATTATGACCAGCATATACATAGCAATTGAGAGTTGCATCTTTGCTGTGAAAACACTTTTTAAAAATTAGTTAAAAAAAAAAAAATCCCACAGTTTTAATGCTTGCCACTAGATGCTTCTTATTTTAATCAGTTTAATAATGTTCAGTTGGACCAGTGTTAATGATATGTCAGTCAGAGAAAAAAGGTTGATTTTTCCATTTGCTTTATGAACAGACACTATCTCATGTTGTAGTATGAAGATGGTGTCAGGCCCCGGGGAAAATGCAAATTCTTGTTAAAACTGCAAACTTTACGTCCAAGTAAGTAAACCCAGCCCCGCAGCAAAGGACTCTGGGCAGCTAGAGGCATCTCCAGCCATCTGTGTTCCATGTTTCTTTGCACATTTTCTTTTACAGATTCCAGGTGTGGAGCCAGTAGGGAAAGAATCCCTCAGGAAAAACTCACTCCCTTAAGACAAGCCCCTCTTCTTAGCTTCGGAAGAGTGTTCTGGTATGGGTTCTCATTGGAAGAGAACTGGCTGTCGGCCAGCCGGGTGAAGAATCTGATATCCGTTCTTCTCTTGTCTTTTAGTAATCCTGCCCAGAAACAAACCAGGATTCCTACAGGTTAGCGATCCCATTTTAAGTTTCCTGTGGGGTCACATCTCTCCACAGCATCTACTTCCGGGTCAGTTTTCAGTGTCTGATTGTGGCCTCTTTATTTGTCTTCAAATAGTCTCCAAAAAAGAACCAATGAAAGAAAGGCCTCGTTCACTAAAAACCACTGTTGGAGCTTTGGTGTGTTTTAGACCCTTCAGTCTTGTCCATACAGACAATCTGTGGAATTTTGCCTTTCGGGTCCATATTTCCAGTTTATTCTGTCATCCGAGGAATCCTGGTTCTCATAAATTACGTTTTATATTTGCTTGGAGTTATATGCTCTGGTTTTGAAAATTACAATGGAGTCATACCCTGCACCTCCAGAAAATCAGTTTTCACTGATTTTCCTTAAACTGAAAACATGTCTACAATGCAATCCCTAGCGCTGAACGTATTTTAAGTCAGCCCTCCTTTTAGTATCTGCAGAGGTGGTTGTGGAGCATAAGCCCGCTCAGCCCAGGCCGTCAGCCCTAAGAATTGAGGCTGTCGACGTCAGAGATGCCCCCCACCCACCCTTCACACTCAGCCTCTTGGGGGAACCCTTGAGCTTGAGTGTCATTATAGAATGTTTTGAGCTCAGAGGCACTAACATGTATGGCCATGCCATTGCTTCCCTCCTTCAGAACTAACTGAGCTTTAAGTTTTACTGTTAAGGACGTTGCCTGATCTCAATGTGCTTCCTGGTCTATAGGGACTTTTCATTTCATGGCTTGCAAGAATCACCATTTCTAATTGTATACTTGTCTCATTTAAAACTTTTGAAAATATGTACCGTGCTATCCACAGTGATTTGTTCATTTGCTTTTTATTATAAAGTGATCAACTGAAAAAAATGACAGCTGTATTAGGACTTTTCAGTCATCATGTAGGTGACTACAATAACCAGAAGTCATTAAAGTCTTTTTTTGAATGACCGTTTGCACTCACTTTTCAGCATAATTCCCAGTTATCTACAGAAAAGGAGTTCCATCTGCTGTGTATCTGCCTCTCTTAACTGAGCAATGGTGATGTTGCATTTAGATCTAAGGTCTGTAATTGCAGTACTTTTAAAGGAAGACAGGGCTCTAAGTGCTGTTTGTTAGTTATGAAATACAGTTTTCTGCTTGTTCTCAATGGTTGGTCAAGCCATAGCACAAACTCATTAAAAATAATCAGTGACATATATTTGTCTCCTGTTTATTTTTTTCTTTTAGCAACAAAGCACACATATGATGGGGAAAAGTACATGTGTTTTAAAGTCAAGGTCAAAAAAAAAAAAAAAAAAAAAGCAAACATTTCTTTTGATTCCCTAGCCAACCTTTCCCTTCAGCTTTTCTTCACCCTGACTTTAAAAAAAAAGGCCTTTATATTTTGCTATAAACATCCCTGGTCAGATCATGGCATATGATTCTATTCTCAGTTCTGGGTTCCACACGGAACATTCTGAGACCTTCCTCGGTTGCACCAGGGGAGACTGGCAGACGAGAAGCCTGGGGAGGGTGCTGGCATTGTCTTCAGGTTCCTGTCACATAGAAACTGAAGAGGAATCAGTCCAGTATATGAACAAGAGTTCTGAATGGAACAGACTCTTCCACAGATTTTATTTTTATATATTTTTAGGAGGTACCGGGGATTGAAGCCAGGACCTCGTACATGTGAAGCACGCACTCAACTACCGAGCTACACCTGCTCCTCTCCACAGGCTTTAAATCCTCTGACATTCGAGGTTTCCAGCCAATGTTGATGGATTGTATATATACACCCCCACATACACCATCAACCAGACCACTAGAATAAGTGAATTTAGTATGTTTGCCAAAAAAAAAAAAAAAAAAATCATTTTCATATTTCTCTATAGTAATAATAAACAGAGAAACCCAAAATTTAAAATACCATTTAGATAACTGTATGGGCCCCAAACTAATCATAACACCCAAGTTAGATTCTGAATTAATTCTTTAAGATTAGTTTGGGAAGGGGATTAGAAAAGATCAAGAAGGAAAAGAGCTTATAAGGAAAGGATTTCTTTCCTCTAAAACAGCAAATTGTTGCTGAGAAATCAGATTATGCTCTGGAATTAATTCTATAATCGCCTATTCAGCAAATTGTAGACAATAACTACAAACAGCTAAGATCGTCCCCCAAGCTTGAGATCCCTGAGTGAAACTGACAAGTGTGTAAACTCTCCTTCTTGATGGTCAGACTCTCTAGACCCTGGGTCCTACTTGCCACACGGAGATTTGTGTCGTCCCCCCGCTCCACCCTGCTATTCTTCCCCACTGTAGGGGGTCTAGACCAAGGGTCATTTTGATAGTTCCATTTGGGTTCCTCTGCAAGTGAAGGCTGAGTCAAGGTCTCGGATGCACAGGAGCTGTTCCCAGGACACAGGTGAATGAGCAAGGGAAGAGGGGAAAGCATATTAGCTCTGGTTTTTCTGGAGGCAGCTGGGCCTCCATCATGCTGAGAGTCTAGGAGACATGTCTTGGAACTGCCCTTTAAAAGGACAGGTGCTGGGACACATCCACAGACTCCAGTGCTTGCTCTTAGGGCTGCCCCAACTGGCTGGGCGGTGACTGAGCACGCTTGGCAGATTTCAGAAAAATCCCCGAAGCAGAAACACAGGTGAGAGAGGCAGGCTTTGAGGAGGGGCATGGCCATGCACCCAGGCCCTGTCCAGGTCCAGCTGGAGCTGAAGGTAAAGATGGACTGAGAACTGGGTGGAACTGGGTGGGTGCTACAAAGTGTCTGCTACAGCGGCAGGTTGCACTTTTAAAACGCCAGGCACTGCTGGCCAAGAGAAAGGAATTCCAATTTCTAGACCCATTTTTTCTTCCAGATACGCTTACCCTCAGGACATGATGCAACTGGATTATAACATCTCCTGTCACTGGTATCAGCCACAGCAGTCTCTATTACTGCCCTGGACCAAGCTAATTTGCAAAATTCTCCACTGTCCCTCACCAGCACTAGAGGGCAGACACTGTCGCCGTGCCTGAGGCTTCTCTTAAGTCTCATCCTGAGCCCTCCAATTTCCGAAGCTAGGCAAGCTCTGGTTTACTTTGAAAAAAAAATTTAAGATTTTATTTATTTATTTATCCATTCCCCGCCTTCCCCCATTGTTTTGCTCTTGCTGTCTGCTCTGTGTCCATTCACTGTGTGTTCTTCTGTGTCTGCTTCTCTTCTCCCCAGGAAGCACTGGGAACCGATCCTGGGACCTTCCAGAGTGGAGAGAGGACGCTCGATTTTTTGCGCCAACTCAGCTCCCTGGTCTGCTGTGTCTCTGTCTCTCTTCTGTGTCTCTTTTTGTTGCATCATCTTGCTGCACCAGCTCTCCACTCGGGCCAGCTTGCCTTGCTTTTTCACCAGGAGGCCCCGGGAATTGAACCCTGCACCTCCCATATGGTAGACGGGAGCCCAATTGCTTGAGCCACATCTCCTTCCCTTTCTGGTTTACTTTGACAACCAACTTATTTTATTCATTAACCTTTTTTTTTTTTCTAATTCCAACTGCTAACTCTGTTTTTCCTCTAGTGTTCAGAAAGATACACAAATGAACACAGATTCGTTTAAATGACAGTCAAGTTCTCCTTATTAGTGAGAAAAAAATGAAGAGAAAAAATGCTTAATTGTTTTCATATCTCACAAAACCAAGCCCCATATCCTTTTTTTACCTTTAGAATTGCTATAGTAACAACTTTGCTTTTTCTACAAAAACATTACAATTTGTTAACTATAGTCCATAAATTACACTAGTTATATTTTTCCCATCTATCACCATTCTTTTTTTTATAACATATTTTTATTATAGCAATTGTGAACTTACAAAACAATCTTGCACATGTGTGAGATTCCCATACAACACCCTGCCACCAACAGACTACATTGTTGTGGAACATTTATTACAGATTATGAAATAATATCATCAGGCTATTACCATTAACTATGGTCTATACAGTATGGTATATTTTTTCTTACCCCCTTTTATTAAAACAATACATCTTTGGCATTGATGCAAGAATATTACAGTATTGCTGTTAACAATAGTCCATAAGTTACATTAATTGTATTTTTCTCATGCTTCTTCACATTTTTACCACCTTGCAATAGTAATGTACCTTTGTTCTAGCTCATGGAAGGATATTCTTGTATTTGTACTATTAACCACAATTCTCATCCACCTCTGGGTTCATTGTTATTCAGTCCCTAGATTATTCTCTAGCTTTCTTTCAATTGGCATTTATTACCCTAGACTACCCTTTTCAGCCACAATCCCATTTATAGACCAGCTGCATTAGTTCTACTCACTATCCTGTGTTACCATCAACTCTATCCATTTCCACACTTTTAGGATCAATCAAAACTCCCCATACATTAAGAACCAATACACCTTTGAAGCCCTCCTCTTAACTCCATGAATTTATGCTTTGTATTTAGTTCATATTAGTGAGACCATGTAATATTTTTCGTGTCTGGCTTATTTCACTTAGCATAATGTCTTCAAGGTTCATCCATGTTATCATGAGTCCCAATTTCATTTCTTCTTACTGCAGTATAGTTTTCCATCATATGTATATACCACATTTTGTTTATCCATTCATTGGTTGATGTACACCTGGGTTGTTTCCATCTTTTGGCAATTGTGAATAACGCTGTTATGAATATTGGTGTGCAAATGTCTGTTCGTGTCACAGTTTTCAGTTCTTCTGGATATATTCCTAGTAGAGGAATTGCTGGATCATAAGGCAGTTCTATATTTAGCTTCCTGAGGAACCGCCAAACTGTCTTCCACAGAGGCTGCACCATTTTACATTCCCAAAAACAGTGAAGGAGTGTTCCTATTTCTCCACAGCCTCTCCAGCAATTTTTTTTTTTAAATGAAGTACCAGGGATTGAACCTGGGACCTTGTATATGGGAAGCAGGCACTCAAACCACTGAGATACACCCACTCACCTTTGATTTTTTTAAATAATGGCCATTCTATACAGTGTGAGATGGTATCTCATTGCTGTTTTGATTTGCATTTCCCAAATAGCTAGTGATATTGAACATTTTTTCATGTGCTTTTTGGCCATTTGTATTTGCCCTTTGAAGAAATGTCTATTTAAAATTTTGTCCTTTTTAAAATTGGATTGCTTGCTCTTTTATTGTTGAGTTGTATGATCTCTATATAGAATGGAAATCAAACCCTTATTGGATATGTGGTTTCCAAATATTTTCTCCCATTTTCACCTTCTTGCCATTTCACCTTCTTGGTGAAATCCTTTGAATCACAAAAGTGTTTTAAGTTTGAGGTGGTCCCATTTATCCGTGTTTTCTTTCATTGCTCATGCTTTAGGTGTAAGGTTTAAGAATCGACCGCCTACCACCAGGTCTTGAAGATGTTTCCCTACATTTTCTTCTAGGAGCTTTGTGGTTATAGATTTTATAGTTAGGTCTTTGATCCATTTTGAGTAAATTTTTGTATAAGGTATGAGAAAGGGGTCTTCTTTCTTTCTTTTGGATATGGCTATCCAGTACTCCCAGCACCATTTGTTGAATAGACTGTTCTGCCCCAGCTGGGTGGGTTTGACAGGCTTATCAAAAATCACTTGACCCACAAACACACATCTGCACACTGATGTTCATAGTGGCATTATTCATGATTGTCAAAAGCTGGAAACAACTCAGGTGTCCATCAACCAATGAATGGATAAACAAATTGTGGTATATTCACACAATGGAATATTATGCAGCTGTAAGAAGAAATGAAGTCGTAAAGCATATGACAACATGGATGAACCTGGAGGATATTATGTTGCGCGAAGCAAGCCAGACACAAAAGGATGAATACTGTATGATTGCGTTACTGTGAACCAAATATATTATGTAACGTATTGTATGATTCCAAAAAAGTTTTTTATGTGTATCTAGTACAAAAAGAATTTATATGTATCCAGTACATTTGAGAAATGTATGTTTTTATTCAACTGTGTTTTCTTTTTATTTAATTAATGTTTATATTTTCAATTATTAAATGTACAAAATAAAGTTAAAAAAAATCACTTGACCATAGATGTGAGGGTCGTTCCTGAACCATCAGTTCGGTTCCATTGGTCTATGTGTCTGTCTGTATGCCAGAACCAAACTGTTTTTACCACTGTAGCTAGGTAATATGATTTAAAGTCCAGAAGTGAGAGTCCTCCAACTTTGCTTTTCCTTTTTAAGATGTTTCTGCCTATTTGAGGCCCCTTACCCTTCAAATTAAATTTGTGTATCACCACATTCTTAACGTAGAAGAACATTCCTGTATTTATGTTATTAACCACAATCCTCATCTACTTGCAAAATCATTGTTATTGGAATGATTAACTTTTTTTTTTCTCCAAATAAAAGACCCACAGACTGCTAAGAAGAATAAACTGTGAGTCACACTTATCATGCTTTCTCTCAGGCGAACATTTAGAAACACAGCACATTCTTGAAATGATCCTCCAGAATCTTTCAGCCACCTACTCACAGCGTGCTTGGTAATAAAACACCATACTTCTGAGTCTCTGTAATGATACTTGCACAGAACAGTTTATCACGAGTCTTACTTAGAACATAATTAGATTTCTCTCATTACACTGTTTTGATCTGTTTTGCTTTGAATGGATTCAAACTAAAATGCACATTTTAAAAATAGCAGCCAAAAAGGAAAACTTTTGCATTTGTGAAGTGTCTCTTTTAATGCCATGCTTGTGTCAACACTTTTGCTTTCGCCCGAACATTGCAAACTTCATTCAACCTATTTTACACTCATACTTTTTTTTGTTAATCAGAAGTGCAAAAGGTACAATTTCAATCATTTGAACATAAGCACAATGGTAACTGAAAATGCAAACTTTCAAAAGGGCCCTACCATGAAAGCACATACTTATAAAAAACCTGAAAAAACAAAACAACAACAACAACAAAAAACCAGCAGTTGTGTCCAGTAGCAGTTTGTATAATGTAACCCATTTACAAAGCCGTTTTCATGTATAGAGCTGTATTGGCTCTCCTGTTACCAATCGTGGTGAAGCACAGAACATTCTAACAGTCTATACTAGCACACAGAGTAAATGTGCTTTGAAATTCAAGGGCAATGTAAAGCTGCCTCTCCAAGCATTTTTGTTCTGCACATAAGCATATGGCCTGTGGAATTCCAACCCCTTGCATTCCCTTCTTATCCTGGGCTGCTTCTATCCAGGGGTTTTTCACATTAGGTAGGGGCTCCGAATGGGATTGTCTAGGGTGAATTTCTATGCTCTCTCCGACTTGGAGACAGTTAAAAGGCAGCCCAGGCTTTAGCATGCAGACCTGATGTCCCTGACTTCTTCTTCTTAAATGTCATCTATAAGGAACAGCAATGCTTACCTGGCAGGACACCTGAGATTGACAGGCAATGAGCTCGGCACACTGCATATTGGGGCTTCTCAATAAATGGTAGTTGCTATTGCTGTAAATGTCCAAATGAACATGTTCCCCCAATACTACAGATCTGTAAGCAGCCTTTTGCCTTTGGAATGCTCTAAACTTATACAGTTTAAATGGCAGTGAGGCAAACAGGCACTAAGTCTTATGCCCCTGCAGTTAGTTCTGCTTAAAGTTAGGCTGGCCACTGTCAAGGTCACGACCTAGAGCAGATGTATGTCACTATTGCAGGGTGGTGGGAATGTGGAAAGGCATGGGAAGAATACAGCTGGAGTGACCTATGGGCTGTGGTTAACAGCAATACTGTTACATTCATGCATCTATGCCAAAGATGCACTGTTGATAATGGGCGAGTATGGAAAAAGTGTGCCAAGTGTATGCTATGGACCATGGTTGGTAGTAATAGTCTGATGATATTATCTCATAATTTTAACAAATGTTCCTTCACAGTGTGGTGTGTTGATAGAGGGGTGTTGTATGGGAATTCTGCACATGTGCATGATTGTTTTGTAACTTCACAACTTCTGTAATATAAATATATTAAAAAAATAATAATAGGGTGGGTTGGGGGAAAAATATACCAAATGTAAGATATAGACTATAGTAGTAAGATTTTGACAATATTCTTTCAGTTTGTAACAAATGTATCACAACAATGCAAGGTATTGATGGAGGGGTGATGTTTGGGAGCCCTGTATGATGTTATGCATGCTTTTTAAATTCACAGCATTTACTATATACTCATTGTTTAGTTGTGTTCATGTATGAATGATACACTTCAATAAAATTTTAAAAAAGGAAAAAAAAAAAAAAAAAACCAAACCACCTATTCCCAAATTTCCTTCCCAGAGCTGTTAAATAAAATGCACCTGCATCTTTTACACCATTATTTTAGGATGGTTGGAGACAAGATTTTTTTTTTTTTTTTTTAATTAACTACACCAGGTGTTGTTGAGGGTGGGGTGGGGGGACTCTTACAGGTTTGGTAATAAAATGTTAAAATCCAAAGGCATTTATTTAGGGAGAATAAAACTAAATGGTTCACACCCCACCTGCACCGTGTAATGTGTCTCTTGGGCACTAGCCTTTGCCTTGTCCCTCGGTTCACCAGACTAACATTGGCACAGTTGCTTCTCCTGGAATAATACCCACGACACTCAGTCTTTTGCCTTACTGCATCTCATTTTAAACCCCAGACACATATACGTTTCCTAACATTTCTCACGCTGACATTGCTTTCACTAACTGCTGGTCACCCTTTTAGTTTCTTTAGCACAACTAAAGAAAAGAGGGGGGGAGGCAAGATGCCGCAGCCCCCAAACCTTCAGGACCCAGATCAATGGGTGGAGCTGCTGGCTGCCGGCTGGGCCTCACCTGAAATGTGCTTCACAGTAACCATTCCTAAGTGAGGAACAGAGGGGTACAAATTTGCATAAAAAAGAAAAAACTAACAGTTCTATCACATCAGGTATATAGGTACTATACCTTTGCAAAGGGCATGGAATTAAAATAAGACACTCTGAAGAGCCCAAGCTTTTCTTGGGACTCACGGAGACCAACTTCTATCCTTGGGTGAAACCTAATAGTTCTTAAACAGGGATATACTGAACTGCTCAGAGCTAGAATTTTCCACAATGCCAGCTGCTGATTGCTCCAGGTGTTCCAGGGTTTGGCAGCAGGGAATGGGAAATTCCAGTCTAAAAATATTAGCTTCCAGTATGCCACACACACGGACCAGTATTTTACCCTCCACAAGGGCAATTAGGGGAAAGCAAACTCATTTTACTAGAGGGGTAATGGGGAATTTCCTGGTGGTCAAATCCTCCTCGGACATATGAAATATTTAAACATATGTAGACATATTAAAACTAGCTTTAATTACTGAAATGTCTATTAATTTACTCTCCAGGATGGATTTAAGTGTGTTTGAAAAAAGAATGTCAACAGTAGAACCTAAAGGAATTAAAGGAGAAATTATGAAGTTCAAATCCAAAAGGAAAATAAAGTTGGCTCTGACTCCGATCTCCAAAAATATAGTTTCAGAAGTCCCAAAGCATGACTTACTTTATCTGAATGCCTGGTGCTTGAGGAAGAATACTAAGCTGGAAGTCGAAACCTGAAGTCAGCTGCAGCTGTCCTGGGCCTCTCTTCAACTAAAAATATTGGCTTACGTGTTCAAAAGTTACCCTACTAAAGGCCATTTTCCATAGTCCATGAGCCAGGGTTTGACTTATGACTCAAAAATCTCCTAGTAATCTAAAATGCTCCTGAAATGATGCAGTTAATGAATGAACGCGATATCACAACAAAAGTTGCGTTCAGTTTTCTGGACTAGAAGTGTTTAATAATAGTATTCTCTACTTATTTTGGAGATTCAGACTTGCTTTTAAACCAAAAGGAGTGAGGAATGGAAATTATAACCCACCATCTCCTGCATCTTCTTTAATAAGGGAATAAAAAGTGCTTGTTGATGGAGCACCATGGCAACAAAGCTCTGTAATTCTATCTCCAGACTGTAGCTCAGTCAGAGGTATTTGAGGACTTCTCATACCTTGCTTTTGGCAGCCTCCACACAGGAACAGAACCAAAGTATCATGGCTATTTTCAGAGAAGCAACAGCAACAATTAATTCACCATATTAAGTATCCAAAAAAAAAAAAAAAAAAGATATTGACTCAAATTCAATAAACTAGAAATTCATGAAAAAATATAAATATATATAAATATTATAGAATCAGAATCTAGTACATGGGGGTGGGACAAGGTAAAAGCTGAAAAATATACATTTTTAAATCAACAACTGAATTCTAGAAAAGTTTCTACAATTACTTTTAAATCTATATGTGATGCCAATCACCAAGTTATTTTAAAAAGGTATTGCCAAATACCATCTCCTCCTCTAATATGAAAAGGCTGTATTTTTTTTTGTTTTTAATCTAATTCAGGTTTTAGGGAGTTTCACATCTATTTGGTATAAAGGAAGATAAACAATGTCCATTATTTTATATGTCATATGCTTTGAGTTGTCTTTAGGGAATTATCAAAACCTAGTAAAAGGCTGCCTTTTTCCATCATGTGTCTGATTGAAAAGCGAGGAAAAGTTCATTTTATCAAAATTAATGAACTAGGTTTTTGTATGGCTTGAAAAATAAAATATGATGTACTATCAATCAGCTGCGACTGAGCATTTATTGTTCCCATCAGTGAAGAGCGGGCCATATCCAGCTGACCCCCAGAGCAGCAAGGCAGAGCCAAGCCTGACTTACAGCAGGGAAGGTGAGAGCCAGGCAGGTATCCAGCTCATGACCCAACTTTTTCTCTCCCAGTTCTCTTAAATTGATCAAAACTCAAAACAGAAAAAGCTGGAGAAGGAAGGAGAGGAAAGAAGGAAGAAAGGTTCTATTTTTATGAGGCTTAGTCTTTCAAACGGAATGACCTATTTTGGCAGTACGTGGGACAAGTTTAACTGCCTCACTACCTCTGTTCTTAAGGACCGTGTTGCACCAGAGAAAACAGAGTGAAAAATGCTTTATATTTAAGTCTTAGTCTCCGTGAGCACTCTCATCTGTAAAATAAACCAAATATTCTTAAAACAACTCTGCCTGCCTATACATTTTCTTTGCTTTGACTCTCCAATGGATTCATCAAATAAAGAACAGGCTTAATGTTATATTCTGCCCTGAAGGTTTCTGAAATCAAGATGCATTCTTTCTACTAAGAAGATAATTCTCATCAAAATCACTAGATAATTGCCACAGGATAATTCTGATCTGTAATTATTATTGTTGATGTCTGCAAATGATGCCTAAAGAATACAGCTTGATTTTCAAAGCCTAACCCTGAGGGAAATAAGACAATCAGAAACTTGTTTTGTCTAGTATAAAAGAACAAACTTGACACAGAAGTCACAAAGAAAAACATATCCCAATGACCTGAGTCAGCATTTCTAAAATATAAGTTACAACCTTAGAGGGTAGGAGAAAGATCTTTCAAGAACCAGAAGGCCAGGCCAAAATCCATGGCTGAAGTTCCGGGAAGGGAAGGGTCACCACTGGGGATGGAATCATGTCCCCATAAAAGACATGTTCAAATCTTAATCCACATTCCTGTGGGTGTGAACCCATTTGTACATAGGACCTTTCAAGATGTTATTTGGTTGAGGTACGGATTGATTTCTGAAGAGGATCTTCAAAAATTCTATTTACAAGAGGCCAAACTGAATCACGGTGGGCCTTAATCTGTAAGACTGGAGGCCTTATAAAGAGAGGAAATTCAGATGTGGTCAGTCAGAAGAGCCCAGAGAGGAGAGAACACCTTGTGATGAAGGACTAGAATGCTACCGACCCTGGGGGAATGCATGGCCTTGCTTGATTTTTGACTGCTAACCTCCAAACTGAGCCAATAAATTCTTGTTGTTTACTCTAACAAATCATATGGTACTTGTCGTAGCAGCCTCACAAACTAAGACAGTCCCTGTTTTAGTTTCTACTGCTCAAAGCAAATACCATGAAACAGGTCAGGTTAAACAATGGGAATTTATTCACCCATGTTTTTGAGGCTGGGAAAATGTCCAAATCAAGGCATCAAGGTGATGTTTTCTTCCCAAAGATGGGCTGCCAGCAATTCTTGGCTCTTCTGCCACATGGCGGCCTCTGCTGGGCTCTCCCTTCTCTGCCAGGTTTTGTTGATTTCAGCTTCTTGCTTATGTGGCTTTCCCTCTCTCTGTCTGAATTTCATAAAGGACTAGTAATAGGATAAGCCCATTCTAATTGATGTGGGAAACACCTTAACTGAAGTAGCCTCATCAAAAGGTCCTACTTAGAATGGGTTCACACCCACAGGAATGAATTAGATTTAAGAACGTGTTTTTCTGGGAACACACAGCTTCAAACCACCATAATCCCCTAGACCATATAAGTCTGGGGAAGGTACAGAGTGCAATATTCTTTGCAATTGCTTTTAATATTCAGTTGATAATACATGATATACAAATTTTTGGGTCACAAGAAAGTGAACAAAGTTATAAATACTTGCAGAATGAATAACTCCCCCCCTCCTCCTTTGGTTCTGTAGATTTCTGGCTTGAGTGGGTGGTTAAACCCCAACGCAGCAGAGAGGCCCATATATTTTTGTCTAAGTGCTTATGCACTACCTAAGCACCTAGGCCAAAATGATTTGATTCATTGTAAGACTGTGGTGCTAATGAAGCCAATTAAGTAGCAAGTTTTAATATTAAAAAAAAAAAAATACTTTGAAAGTGGCTTGCAAAAAAGGTGTTTAGGTCAAAACAACTTTGATAATATATCATCTATTTTATTTTAGGGTTATGGAGACTCAATTTTGAAAATCTGAAATAAAGATCCCCATTTCCAAAATTGAACTGTAGCAAACAGAAGAAATATGTACACATTACCATGAAAAGTTATTTTTCAGAAGGAATCCTTTAATAATAATTCAGAAACATGTCTCACATTTTATAAAAATGGTATCATTTAAAAAATACCAGGAAAGATGCATTCATTTTTTTCCTGCTTCATTTCCTAAAATCACTTTCTGTCCATTTCATTATCACCATATTCTACTTTACCTGTTCTAGCAGTTGGCTAGGTTTTGATGTCTGAATCAGTGAAAAAATCCTGAAGCAGACCTGAACTCAGTGGAAAAAACACAGAAAGAAGCTAGATGTGTCTAATATATGACTTGCTTCTTTTCTTTAAACATCTCTTTTGCCCAAGCTATTAAGATCTTCAGAATTCCTGGAATTATCTTCTAAGATCCACTGAAATAAGACTTACAGTCAACAGCTCCTTTTCATCCTGGAGCTTAAAGGAACTACAGCAATATCTATGATTAGTAAATGGATGGGGGAAGCTTCTGTCACAACAGATAGACCGTAGATTATATCTGAAGACATAATTCCATTAATTTCAATACTGGGAAGAAGGTAATCTATATATGCATTCTTTTCCTCCTTTGTTGAAATCTGTAAACAGTATCCTGTTGTTTGCAAAAGGCTCTCTCAGTAAAAGGCATTTTGGGGGGGGGGTTGTGGTACTTTAAAAGGTTGGTTTTGCTATTGTTCTTGAACAAACTGAGTTCCTTAACTAATCCTTTTTTTTCATTTCAATTATTCATTTGTTGCGCAAACGCTCCTCTCACCCACTTATGTAAATGAAATCTCAGTCATAGCACCCTCTTTCCCCATCAATGAATCATCCTTAAACACACACATACATGCCAGGCAGGGGGTAGGGCCGCCTGCCTCGTACTTGTAGATGGGTCAGGTTTACTGTCAAAGCAACGGGGTTTACTATAGGTATTCTTGATAATTTATTTACCTCAACATACATTATTGTATTCTGTTAGCCTGCCATTAATATTCCAAACATTACAGATGTCTCCTTGTAAGCGATCAGTAGCTTGCCTTAAGGACTAGGTTAGCAATATGCTACCAACAGCATTTTTTGCAACATTCCTGATGCCAAATAATGACAAAAGAATTTCCGACATCATAAGAAGCTTTTTTTTTCACTAGAGAATTTCAAAGCCCTTAAAAGTAGCATCTCATTTCCTACATTGTGTTAAGCGTAACACAATTATGAAACTGGATGGCAATACAATTCAAGTGGACTGAACAAAAGATGGGTACTCTTCAGGAAAAGCAAATAGTTTTAGGGTTATCTGAGACTTCTAAGAATCCACAATTGATCTCCACTGGAAAATAGACCCTGCACAATATGAAAAGTAAAAGGGAAGTGTGTTAGAAGAAAGAATTCTGTAAAACACAAGATGTGAAAACTCAGGAAGAGTCTAAGTGGTTAAAGAAAAAATACATTTGTTAGTATCTTACCATTTAAGAGCTGTAAAAATATGAATTAGTTAATACACAAGCAAAAGCATGTTAATCGTTTTTAGATTTGAAACTGGGCTGTCAATGTGAATAGTGCGTTCAACAACCTGTACCAGGAGAAAAACAACTGGCCCTGATCAGAGAAATACACTCTCAGCCTTTCTACTCTTCCCCTCCTCCAAAAGAAAGGCAAGTTTCAATTACAGCATATTCATTTAAAAGGACTTCCAAGACAACAATGAGATATATCAAATGTAAGCAATTTTCCCTTTATAAACTCTTCTCTAAATTTCACGAAACCAAGCATTTGATAGAATAATCCTTAACAGCCAGTACCTGGAGACCTGTTTTAGGCCGTCCCTCTGATCTTCTCCAGCCTCATCCAGGTAACTGAAAACAATGACAATCTGAAAAAAGACCATTTCCTCTTCCCAGTGTCAATTCAAGGTGTAGTAAAGCAGTGCAAAGGAAACAGACACACATAAAATCCAACACCCAAAAATCACAGCAACTTTTGTATCGGACAGTGGCTCTATTAAGTAATTTATTGCCTAGCTTTGCTATCAAAAATTCAAGTAAAATGCTCAAGGAAGGACATTTCAAAGAAGCTACGATTTTAAAATTTATTCCATAATGAAATGGACATCATTGGGAAAGGATCACCAGCTTGCTGAGACAAAAGGCAGGGACAGGGAATAAACCTGATGCCAGTTTTTTGTCTCCCAAAGCTTCATCCAGTTGAGAGGCACAAGCTTGAGTTGTTGCTTAAGAATATTTGATTTCAACAATAAATGGCAGGTATAATTATCTTCACTTTTCCTCTGAAATATTAAAGAGGACACACAATTCACAATAATGTTTTATGTTCTAGGTGATCATCACCAATATACAAGTTAGAACTGTGACCATATATGTAGTTGCTTAAAAAAATTTGATTACTACAAGCTTCAGGTAAAAAAATCATTTTTAAAGGGTCAATTTTTCATTTACATACAACCAATACATGTTATTTACATACATATGTCTTAGTTTTAATTCTACTTTCTTCATATAAAGTCTATATTTTACCTGGGATGTAACTGTAATATGCTATTTTTATAGAAAGACTATTTAAATACTCTCTTTCACAGGCAGTTTTGATAACAGTTTGTCTCCACACTGATAACTGAATATAGATAAAGATTTAATGAACAAAATAAAAATTAAGACCTAGTATTAACATCCTGAACACAGGTCATGTCTGTTATTTGAGTCCATGCCTTGTCCACACAGAGTATAGCTGACAACCAAATATAAAGTGAGGATGATTCCGACAAAGAACTCTACAGCTTAATGCTGCTGTTGATGTGAAATTCTTATATTAGGTTCATTATTTCCTTTCAAAAAAACACTGATTTTTCTGGTGATATTTAACTTTAAAAAAGGTATCTTGGTTCTTTAACCCTCAGAGAACTGGTATATTTAGGCAACTAAACAAAACCCTTGGTCTCCAAAGGGTTAAAGTACATAGATTTTCTATAATCTTTTTATATAAGGCATCCTATTCCACTTTTTTCTTAAAAGAAACTTTTTCTTTGGTTTCTTGTAATTTTTCAGTGAGCCTGTCCTTCGTCTCTTCCATTTTCTCAGTGATAAGCTCCTTCGTCTCTTCCATCCTGTCCTGTAGATACTCCTTAACCGGGGGAGGCGTTGACATGTAGCCACGACAACGCAAATACTTCACAGCAAGTGATGTTCCTCCCAGAGTCACAGTGTACCGGGCAGGGGTGGCGATCTTCAGAAAAAAGCAAACACAGGCAAATCAATACTGATGATGACTGCTGTCTTAACCAAAAAAAAGTTGAAATTAAAGTTCTTGATCATAACCAAACTATAAACTACATTATTGTTTCACAAGGTTAGTAGCAACGTCCCACATGGCTGTCCCTCCTATGGGGAAGGCTTCTCCTGTGTACTAATTTTGTAGCTGTTGCCACTTTGATAGACAGTCTCACTAAGGATTAGGGAACTACCACAGTGAACAGAACTGAAGTCCTTAACTAAATTCACTAGATGTTAAATTAACCTGGGGAGGGGGGTTCATTTGGAAATCAGAAAATGGGAAAACAAATGGAAAGAAGGTTAAATACTACTAACAATAACAAAGCTGAAAATGTTTCTAATTCCTTAAAAGCCCTGCCAAATGCTTTTCCATAACAATTCCTTAACAACGCCAACATTCACTGTTGAGGGTAAATATCCAGAGCTAAATTAGAACCCAACTACTTCCAATAATGAGAGGGAGAGGATGGGACAAACGTTTATTCTTACTGAATTTTATTTAGCTCCACTTCTGTATCTCATTCCTTTCACTTACCCAGGCCTTATTACAATCCATCCTGGGTCTAGAACCCCAATCAGGAACTTCCAGAAGGCCAAAAAGTGGTAAAATGATACATATGTGGCAGGCATGCACTAGTTTAACTCTGATCAGAGATTTATAGACCAAAAAAACCAAACAGCAGATGCACTGAGCAAAGAGAATCTTAAAATCAAAGGGGCTGCATGCCTTCCCTTCTGAAACCTTTGTTTTAAAATGGACAGTATGATTAAACCTCCAGAAAGCCGTCTATGTCCTCCATCCCCAATTTCTCTCCTTGTTTTCCTCCAGAACTAATTCTAACTGAGCTTTCTCCCCCAACTCTCTGCCTGAATGGCTCTGATCAAAGTCACAGTTACTTCTGTAAAACTTAACCAATGGGCAATTTGTAATCAGCCCCTGAAGAAGTGGATACAGCTTTCCACACTCAACTCCTTGGGATACTTCCAGGATGCTTCAAGGCTTCTTTTTGGCCGCTTTTGCCAATTGTCTCATGTCTTCTCCCTCTAAATACGGTGACCCTGGACCTCTTCTTTTTCTACTTGCCCTCACTCCTTGGTGATGTGAGTCAGGCTCAGGGCTTTTCAGTGCCATCGGCACGTCAATGATTCTTAAAATCTTCTTAAAAAGTTAGAAGATAATCATTTCCAGGCTGAACCTTTCCCCTATGTTCCAGTACGTACAATACCGATTCATTTCGACCTTCGTGGCTAAAAGGACCAGGAACATAACATATCCAAAACTGACCTCATCTTTACCTGTCCCACCCAAAACTGCTTCTCTCAAGAGTGTCCCCAGTTTCTCACTCCAGTTCCTCTGGTCAGAATCCTTGGGGACAGATCCAACATCACTCTCTAGCTTACATAACTTACACCCAATCCATTAGGACACTCCCTTAGGTCCACTGTAAAATGCATCCAGAATTCAACTGCTTTTTGCCCCCTCTCTGGAGGGGCCACTGGCCCTAACCACCATCACCTAGGCTACTGCAATAACCTTGTGCTGGTCTCTCGGCTTCCCCTCTTGCCCTGTGCTGTGGTTTCTTCTCAAGACAGGCGCCAAAGTCATTCTATTGAAACAGAAGTTGGAGGCTTGCTGGCTCACTCAGTCGCGACCCTCCCCTTGGAACAAACCCACAAACAGGTCCCCCATCCCTGATTTCTTTCTTGTTAGCACTTACCACCATCTAAATATGAATACTATATATTCATGTGTGTGTGCAGTTTTTTTAATTATCCTTTTTGTCTGTCTCTCCAACTGCCTCCTCACCTCCCCAGAATGTAAGCTCCACAGGGCAGGGATTTGGCACAATTACTGCATTCTCAGTAGGCATATGGTAGGGGTTCCGTAACTTTTTGTGAAAGAAAACAATGGGGTCAGATCAAGGAAAGCCCAGGGGAATTGATGAGCTTTTCCTAACCAATGGCCACCAGACCCAGACTATCCCTCTCATCTGTCACACCTAACCTCGGGGCTCTGCCCTGGGGAAGCAACAGATCTCAGTGTTGCTCTACTTGGGAAACTGGGGGTTACAGAAGATAAGCAGGAGAATCCGCCTCCACATCCCCACTGCACCGAGGAATGTGAAGGACAAACCTTGCTGACACCAATCTCCCGCACACGCAGTGCCACCAGCACACAGCTCAGCACCCAGCACGTGAAGACAGAGCGCGAGCACAGGGTCCCCTTGCCCAGAGCTCGTGGTCAAATGAAGAAACAAACGTGAGAAAAAGCCACTGATATGCAGAGCATGCACCTGAGCTAGCTGGGGGAGCCCATGACAGACGCAGAGCAGTTCTAGTCAGGGAACCGGTTTAAATCGCTGGGACAGTTTGAAATTTTAATGTTGAAAAACTCAGCCATTAAGCTTTAGCCCTCTAGTCATAAACTATTTATAAAGGTGATGTTGTCTGAATCCATAATACACTTTTAAAGACTATAGACTTCCAAAATGAAACTAACATCCAACAAGTCTAAGGTTTATAACATAAAAAAATTTGAATTAAACTTTCCTATTTTACTTACTGAGAAAAGAAGATGAACTACTGTAAGTAGTAAAATATA
Source organism: Tolypeutes matacus (assembly GCA_026826555.1). NCBI lineage: Eukaryota > Metazoa > Chordata > Mammalia > Cingulata > Chlamyphoridae > Tolypeutes > Tolypeutes matacus. Next base: position 496,820 of record JAKSZT010021197.1, on the reverse strand, counting down.
TGCTAAGTTTCACTTACAAGTCAGGTGGCATTTGGATCTCTGAACAAAGAAAACATAATATAATGTCAATAGAAAAAAATACCAAAAAAATGACTACTAGCCTGGAAACACAGAAGTTTCACACTTGTCTGATTACAGCAGATTATGAATAATGTACCTATTTTTAAGACACATCTTCCTCAACCACTATTTTATTAATACTTAAAAAAATTTAAGTGCCTTTTATTCATGATTCCTCAACCACCATTTTAGCTCTACTTCAAAAAAAATTTAAGTACACTTTATTCATGATATATGTAAGAGATGAAATACAATGCTTTTAAGTTACAAAGACATCTACTGAGGCCAGCACAGAGAGTTGTGTGCAGTGGTGCCTGGGAAGCAATGTGTGGGAGAGCACCTACCTTAAACAGGGCATATGCTGTGAGTGCGTTTCCACTCTGGGAGTTTTTCAGAATGTTCACTATGCTGTCAGGTAACCCAATTAGTTCCAGAAAAGGAATGACATTCACTCCTCTATGAAAGAAACAAAAGCAATTTACAAATTTTGAAGGACAAATATTTTCAAAAGTTTGTCTGCAAAACACCAAAGCCAGGATTTGTTGTAATTTACATTAGTTCAGTTTCCTTTAACAGTTGATTCTACATTGCCAAGCACTTGAGTTTTCCCTTCTAAGGAAATGTTACTTGACGTACACTAAGCATATAAGCATCTTCAACAAAAGGAAGTAAGTGCATGAAGCCACTGTGCTGTATCTCACTGTTGGCAACTTTTAGTAGGCTTATGCCTGTGTATCAGTGAGCATATTCAGAAAACAGAAACATCTGATCAGAGCAAAACGAATAGTTTTAAGTAGCCTATAGGAAAAGGAAGTATCAGGACCACTTATCTGATCTTTGTATTCTCAACCAAACACCACTTTTGTAGAATGGTCTGGGTCAACTTTCAAGACCTAAGATGTTTAACTAAAATTACATGTCAAACTTTAGTACTATTGTAAAGGGAAGTGAAATATAACATCATTTAGATATAACTGTGCAAAGAATAAACGGATCTATTGATGAAGACTTCAGTTATTCTAAAAGGACACTTCTTTTGTTGGATTTAAAAGGCACATGAAGAGGAAATTACCAGAAATTGAAACAAAGTTTTGGAGGCAAGGAGAAGGCAGAGGAAGTCCCCAACCTAAGCTGTTAAACTCTAATTTATTTATTTTAATTCCCACAATTACCAGCATTTTGCGGCCCGGGTTCTTGCTCTCTCTCTCTCACTCTGTAGTTCTGCAGACATTGTATAACCCGCCCCCCCAATCAGAACAAGGATCCTCTCCTATATAAACATAGTATCATTATTATATATGGGAAATTTGACACGAAAACATTATTTGAAACACAATCTCGATGAAAGTCTCCTGTCCTTTTCCCGAGTGCTCCCCAGCATCCCGTAGTAGGGGGAGGGCAGTGTGCCTTTCTGGACACTGACATTTTTGAAGCACACAGGCCACCTGCAGGGTAGATCACCTCTCCACCTCTAGATGAGACTCACGATCTCAACAGGAGCACATCCTAACAGGGCCCCGTGTCATCTGCCCCTTTGTTGATGTTGCTGCATGTGCCTCTTGGTGAAGGTGGGGCCAAAGACTGCTCCACTGTAAATGCACCTCTTCCCCTTTATGAGTAAGAAAGGGAATTGCTTGGAACCATTATTTTTATGGTAGCTGTAAAACCCTAATTTAGCTTTACTATTAAAAAATGTTTTGGTCATTGTGATTATACTAAAAGCCATTGATTATACACACTGGATAGAATAGCCAGAAATAGCAGATAAGCTGTGTACAGTGGGAAGCATCCAGAGATTGAGAGGTGAGGAATTTTCTTGTTTGTTTGTCTGTTTGTTTATTATTATTATTGAAATAATGAAAATGCTCTAATACTGATTGAAGCCATGAATGCACAACTATGTGATTGTAGCAAATACCATTGATTGATTGTACACCTTGGATGAACTGTATGCTTTATTAATATGTATCAATAAAATTGATTAAAAAAATAGTTTGGTTAAGTGGAGAAAAGGTGTCCCTTTCTGGGATTTCACTATAATACTAAGAGATTGGGAGTGGTCTTGAGAGATGTGGTTGATCATCAAGGACAGACCATTAAAATTATTTATCATAAAAAACAAGAGGGAACCAGAACAAGTTAAGGACACTCTAAAGAGTTAGGTTAAAAAGTCAACTACAAGTCCTATCATGTTTCTTCTATCTCCACCTTCAATCATAGCTTATCATTTTTTTTTTTTCCCTAGGAGGCATCAGGTATTGAACCCAGGACCTCATACATGGGAAGAAGGCGCTCAATCACAGCACATCTTAAGAGAAAAAAGAGAAAAGATGATTCCGTTTCGAAAACCTTTCCAGGTAATGATAGAATCCCACTGAAGTAAATTTAGTACTACAAGTAGTTAGCTATTCTGTGGACCTAATCAAGTCACTAAAGTAACTATGCACAGTAAAATACTACCATAACATGCTAATTATATCTTCTCATCCCAATACAATTATAAAATTATTTCATTAATTATTTCCTAGTTCCAACTAAACCCAGTACTTAAAATCTATATATATTTAGGAGCCATCATGAAGAAAGGAAAACAAACACAAACATCTGGCCAAATAGAAAACAAAATAAATGATTAAACAACAACAACAAAAAACACCTCTTCATAAAGATCAGACAATAATTAACTCAGTCACATTGCAAATGTCCTAACATCATTGGCTTGTATCCTTTGTAAAATAAAGAAGCAAGCACCTACTTCCAATTATTTCTATATCATTGATGACTTGATTTTCTTAAAAATAAAAATAGTTTTCATGTCCTTTAATGAGGGTCTGATTCAAACAAGAACAACCACTTTTCATCACTTGCCACTCTGATGCTTCCCATGGCCTGACAGAAATCTGTTACTTCGCCAACTGCCGGCTTTGTGGGTGCTTCAGCGGATGTAGAAACACACAAGGGCAAGAGTACATGCAGGTCTGGATAGAGTGCAGAAATCCTCCAGCGGGGATGCTGCCTCAGCATGGATCTGTAGCCTCGGAAGCTGAGGCCTCACACACCAGGCAGCTCGGCCAGGGGCAGCACTGTCCTTACAGAGGTACTTGGGCCAGGCATGGCAATGCTGGTCAGAAGACACGGATCTCTGCAACCAGATGGGAGCTGCGACAAAGCTGAGCTTAAAATAAAACCTATTCACACGCACACTTTAGGTGTATTTCAAGAGCCTGAGGCTTTTGAGTGAGGACTTAAGTGGCTTACCAGTGAGTGAGCTGAACACAGAATGACCTTCTGCTCTATGAAGCCCAGAAGGGCCCTAATGCTGGCTGGACCTGGCTTAGGAATGCAGGGAAATATCAAACGCCCATCCTTTAAGGCACATACTATTCTTCCTCTTTAATATCAAATGGGTGACAAGCACATGGCAGAGGACTTTTTTAGACAAAAAAAGAAAAAAGGGGGAAGCAGCAGCTAAAACAAAGCTGAATTGAAAATTTGTATTCAATACAGTCAACTTCAATTTTACAATAAAATCATCTGACAGTGAAAGACACATCCTTCTCCCTATCTGGGAGTCCTATTTTCTAAGTATTACTTGTGATTAAGATCTTCATTTGGGACAAATCAACTTTCCATTTTTGAAGGAGTAGGGGACGAGAGGATGCTTCCCCCAACTGTCCCAGGTACCAGGTAGCACTGGAAACCACTTTAAGTGTAATTACTATCACGGGGTTATGTTGGGCCTGCTTTTTTAGTGAGAGAACTTTTACCAAAAGCAAAGGAAAACTAAAAAGAATGAAAGTACTCTTTTTAATGGCCCAAACGAGAATCTCACATTCAACAAGTCAAAATCTCAGATTATCTTTCTGGGGCCAGAGGGCTGAGTGTGGGTCACAGGATCCAAGGAAGGCAGGCAGGCAGGAAGGAAGGAAGGCAGGAAGGCAGGAGCAGCAGGAGTCACTCAGGGCATTCCAAGCTACAACCTCAAAAGACTCCTCAATGGCTCAACACAGAAAACCGAAGGTGCACAAAGCCAGTAATTAAATGATAACAGAACTGAATGCCTACAGTAATTTTCATTCAAAACGGTACGCAGTTTTATGCTCTGTCAAAAAGATAAGTACAATTTTGAACACTTCTGTGAATACTGAACATGCCCAGAAGCTGTCATTACTAAAGAGGGAATTCCATAAAGAGCATATATAAGGATCTTCTGTGAAGCAAGGCACAGTTCTTAAAGAAAACAATTGCACAGAATGAAGATAGATAAATTCCTGAATAACAGCAACATAATGAAGGGAAGAATATGAGGAGAAACAGTACAACAGCAATTAAACCAGGTAAAAAAAATCCTTTTAATAACTTTTGTAAACCTCTAATCCCATGTCTCTCATCCATCATCTTGGGACAGGGACTTTCAATTTAGTAGATAATAAACTCTCTCCAAGAAGTGAGCTTTATATACAAAACTGCCACATTTATTATCCAGTCTTTAATACAATCAAATACTGAAAATCATTGAACTTTCTGGATAGTACAAAGTAATTCTAATCTGTTAGGAGAGTTTATTAAAATGGCACAGTTATTTACATTGTAATACTTCATTCACTGTCAGGACACTCACATGAACCCACAAAATGCATCCAAAGGAATGGATACAGACTGGTAAATGGGCCAGCTCGTGGCTCAGTTCTGCTAGTCCAAGTTGTTTCTATGTGCCCTTGACATTTATCAGATGGGAGAGATATTCAAGCATAGATCTGCAATTTGCTAATTTCTGTGTCTATTACATATATTGGCCAGGCTTTGGCAAAAATATCTTCCTAATTTTCCACCAAAACCATACATACAGCAAAATAATAATTTTTTTTCACATTTATGAACACTAAGACATATAAAAATATTGAACTCACATTGGGCCCTATTTCTATTTATTTCTTAAATGCTAATATGGATGAGCATTGTGATAGAGCATGGGCTTTGACATCATGCTGGCTTATGTTATTTTGGGAAAATTAATGGAATTTTCCTCTTATTCGTTTCCATTATTTTGGGAAAATTACTTTTCCGTCCATTTTCTCATTCATAAAATGTGAATAATTATTCACATAAAGCACTACCTGCTTTATATGGTTGCTGTGAGGAATAAATAAGGCAATACAGTTAAAGAATTTAGCAAACTGCCTGGCATATTACAATTTACATAGTAAGCAAATGTTAACTATTAAAATGTTTAAAATAGCTATGAGAAGTAGCTATCCTCTATCAATTAAAGACATTTAAGTATTAAAAAACTGCTTTAGGCTATCACTAATATAATGAGGAAGTTTAACATTCTGGTAAAATAAGGAGAGGAATTCAACCAAATAAAAAACTTACTTTATGGCTGCATAATAAAATGTTCCAAACCAAACACCAGAAGTTATTAGGTGCACTGGAATCAAAACTTTTCCATATTGCCTAAATGTTTTCTTAAATCGTTGATACAAACTAATAGATTTGTCTTGTAAAGGATCAGGTTCTTCCTTCTTTCCTGCAGGAGTTCCTTGGGATTTGGCACTGGATGATACAACTCTCTTGGATGAAATATCTTGCTCCCATTGTTTATGAGGAAGTACCCGAAGTTGGGGTGAACAAATATCAAATGGCTTTCTTTCCTTTGCAACACACTGGGCTGCAGATAAGTGCAGCCATTTTTTCTGAAGGTCCTGTACCAGAATTACCTTGGATTCAGCAGTATACAGAAGTAATGGTCCCTTTATGCTGCGACAGTTTCCAAAAAGACCAGCTTTATGTGAGTCCAGCCATGTCCTATGTGTCAGTCGAGATACAGTCCGTAGTGCATTCCATTGCATTTTGAAGAATGGTGATTGATGGATTTCAGCTTCTATAGACTAGTTGGAAAAACAAAAAACAAAAAAACCCAATCCATTTAAAAGAAATCACTAACTATTACGAAGAAAAAGAATACACAATCCACATAAATCAATGTTAAGGCATATAGTTCTAAACAGACCACGATTAAAACATTTCATTAACACATCATTTAAATATGACAAACCAGTCCAGCAAACATCACAAAGGATGTTTTGAGACTATTTTGTGCGTACAAAGAGATATCGTAGGACTTCTATTTGCTTCAAGGAAGCAGTGTAGTATAGTGGAAAAAAGCATAAGCTCTCAGAGCAAAAGACCTGTTTTGGGGACATAATTCCATGTAATTTGCATTCAGATTCCAAGCCCAAGTCCACTAGCAAAGTGAGGAATACTTCAAAGAGTTGTTACAGGAATTACATGAAATTTAATGATGTAAACATGAACTTTGGAATAAGATCCAACTGAGTTTAATAATGGTATTACATTGAGCAAATTATAAAACCCTTCCAGACAAAGGTTTCCCCACTGGTAAAATGGAAGTAATTATAGTATCCATTATTGTACAATAAATCAGTTCCCTTCCCTCAACAGCAGGCAGTACCACCTAATGCCCCAACCCTCCCGACTCCCACTGGTCACCTTACTACTTCTAATACAATGAGACTAGATAATCTTATTTTTAAATTGTGTACTAAATGAGTTGCTAAGATTTGACTTAGAACCTCAATAAAATAGTACTGCAAAATATAGATGGTACAAGTGATAGTTAAGTTATTGTGTCAACTGAGCTAGGTCATGGTATCCAGTTTGGTTAAGTAAGCTCTGGCCTGATTGTTACTGTGAGCGTATTTCATGGATTTAAATAATTCATCAGCTGATTGCATCTATAGCTGATTACATCTAAAACCAAAAAAGCAGATTGCCTTCACCAATAAGTTGAAGGTCTTAAAGGGAGAACTGAGGATTTCAGAAGTTAGAAAGAATTTCTATCTCTACTTCAGCCTGCCAGCTTCCTCTGAGGAAAGCATCAAAACCTTCATTGGAGCTCTCAATTTGCAGTCTGCCCTATAGAATTCATGCTTGCCAATCCCCATGGTTACATAAGCCAATTCCTATAATAAATCTCATAATGTTTATATGTATGTATATCCTTTCAGTTCTGTTTCCCCAGAGAGCCCTGACTAATATAGATTTTTGGTACCAAGTGTGGTTCTTTAGAAACGGAATCTTAAGGATGAGATTTCTGATTTAGTTCTGGGGCTTTTGGAATTGTTTCTTTAACCTGATCAGAATAAAAGCCACTAACAACTCTATTTCCAATTATCAAGATAGCAGATAGTCCATGGTATGAACTGGCAATAGAGAAATGCAAAAATCACCATTAGATACTGCTATTCAAATGTTTAGAAGAGGCAAGGCTCTGGGTGACAGTGTATATGATATATTAACAGAGTTTTGTGGAGTTAAAAAGTATAATAATGTTGGCTGGTTATTCCTAATTATGCTGGATGCAGTTGTTAAAGGGATGAGCTCAAGACTTCAAATTCCCAACTCAAATGCCACATGAAGGACAGGAAAGTTTCTGTATGTACTCTTAATGGAACTTTTATTTATTGTAACGGCAGCCTTGAGGTTTCTGAAAATCAGACATAGAGTCTCATAGTGCAAGTGGCTGAATTACAATTTTAAGTTGACTACCCCAACTTTGTAAGGTGTCAGATGTGAGGGCATTGATTGGAAAGGAATGGGATCCTGAAAATTGGAATTGGAGACATATGGGCTGAAAATGAGTCTTCTCTGACATATAAACCTACATGAGTCTGCCCTAAGGAGCCAGCTATCCCACCTCCACCTGAAGAGATTAGCCTGCTGTGTCTGATAAAACTTTTAACTGTCTTCCCTGAAAACAAACAGCCCCCAAAAGTCCCTCTGAAGAGATAAACTTTGTTTCACCCAATGAAACTGCAATGGAACACCTAGTAGCTTGCTAGACATTTAATTCCTCTCTTGACCCACCCTCTCCACCCATCTTTTCTTACAGACCTATAATGAGACTGAAATCTCAACAGGCCCTGAAAGGTGAGGTACAATTTGTGACCCATGAGGAGGTGTACTATACTCCCAAAGAACTGCATGCTTTTTCCAATTTATATAGACAGAAATCAAGGGAATATGTATGGGAACAGATATTAAGAGTGCAGAATAATGGTGAGGGAACATAAAGTTGAATCAGGTTGAATTTTTGAAATGAGCCAACTAAATAGAGATTCTGGATTCAATGTTGTGGCTCAATGGGTTGGAAAGGGCTCTAATAGTTTGTTTGGGTGGTTGGCTGAAGTAAGAACCAAATGATGGTCTACATTACCTAAGCTTGAAATTCCAAAACTTCCCTGGTATAATGTAGATGAGGGGATCCAAAAGCTTAGAGAAACCAGAATGTTAGAACGGACTTACTGTGTAAGACCTGCTCATCCACCCCAGTAATGTCTCAGGGAACATACCTTTCACCAGGACTAGGAGGAATAAATTTGTGAAGAGCTCTGTGATTACCCTTCTCTGTAGGTCAGATATTACTGCCATTGAACTTGGATCATTAAACACAGTAGGGATGACTAGGTACTGTGGTGGAAGGAGGCAAGTGGCTACTGTAATGGACAGCAGACTCAAAGCAATTCAAATGGTCTGACTTTAGATCATGGGTTGCTAAGAAGTTAGACAGACAGTCTACTAAATTCTTATTTGATCTATATAAGCAGAAGAGTGCTAGATCAAGTGAAATAAAGGAGAGAATCATGGCTCCTCAATCAATTCCCAGATGCAAGAGTTTACAGACCCAGAATCCCTTGAATGGAGGGAAGGATGGGTCCCCTTGGGGTCCTTACCCTGCTATACTGCCAAAATTTTATACTGTCAACCTTCCTCCTAGCCTTCCCCAAAGAGATGTACAGCCTTTTACCAAGGTGACTGAGCACTGGGGAAAAGGAAATGATCAGGCACCTTGGGTATTATTAGACACTAGCTCAGAAGTGACATTAATTTCAGGAGATCCAAAAGGTCACTGTGTCCCACCACTGAGAGTAGGGGCTTATGGAGGTCATGTGATCAATTGAGTTTCAGCTCAGGTCCAACTGACAGTGGGTCTAGAGGGTCCTCAAACACATTCTGTGCTTATTTCCCCAGTTCCAGATTGCATAATTGGAAGAGACTACTTAGCAACTGTCAGAATCCATACATTGGTTCCCTGACTTATGGAATAAGGGCAATTAAGGTAGGGAAGGCCAAGTGGAAGGCACTAGAACTAGAACTGCCTCTACCTAGCAAAGTGGTAAATCAAAAGTGAAGCAAGCCAGACACAAAAGGACAAATACTGTATGAATGCGTTACTATAAAACAAATATATTGTGTAACATATTGTTTGATTTAAAAAAAAATGTATATGTATCCAGTACATTTAATTGAGAAATGTATATATTAAAAAAAAAAAAAAAAAAAATGCTGGATTCCTGGAGGGGTTGCAGAGATTAGTGCCACCATAAAGGACTGAAGGATGCAGGGGTGATGAATCCCACCACATCCCAATTCTCTCCTTTTGGCCTGTGCATAAAACAGAAGGACCTTGGAGGATGACAGCTGATGAAACCAATTGCAGCTGCTGTTCCACCACATGTGGTATAATTGAGCAAAATAAAACATCCTCTGATACCTGGTATGTAACTATAGAGTTGGCAAATGCTTTTTTCTCCATACCTGTTAATAAAGACACCAGAACCAGTTTGCTTTCAGCTGTTAAGGTCAGCAATACAACTTCAGTGACCTACCTCACGGGTATATCTACTTTCCAGCCCTATGTCAAAATCTAGTCTGCAGGGACCTTTGATTGCCTGTCCATGAGATATCTCACTGGTTCATAATATTGATGACATTATGCTGATTGGATCTAGTGAACAAGGAGTAGCCACTACTCTAGATTTACTGGTAAGGTATTTGCATGTCAGAGCATGGGCAATAAATCCAATAGTTCAGGGACCTTCCAGCTCAGTACATTTCTTGGCATCCAGTGGTGTGTCAAGATAACCCTTCTAAGGTGAAGGATAAGCTTTTGCATCTGGACCCTCCTGCAACCAGAACAGGCAAAAAGCCTAGTTAGACTCTTTGGATTTTTGAGGCAACATATTCCTCATTTAGGTGTGCTACTCTGGCCTTTACCGAGTGACCCAAAAAGCTGCTAGTTTTGAGTGGGAAGGCTCTGTAACAGGACCGGGCTGCCATGCCAGCTGCTCTGCCACTTAGGTCATTTGATCCAGTAGACCCAATGATACTGGAATATTTTGTGGCAAATAAGAGATGATGTTTGGACCTTTGGCAGTCCCCTACAGGAGAATCACAGCACAGACCCTTAGGATTTTGGAGCAAAGCCCTGCCATCCTCTACAGATTACCATCCTTTTGAGAAATAGTTTTTGGCTTGCTACTGGGCCTTAGTATAGACTTAACACTTAACCATGGGTTACCAAGTTACCATGAGATGTGCATTGTCCATCATGAAGTGGGTGTTGTTTGACTCACCACACCATAAAATTGGGTGTGCACAGTAGCACTCAATCATCAAATGAAAATGCTGTATGGTGGATTGGGCTCAAGCAGGTCCTGAAGGCACAAGTTACACAAGGAAGTTGCCAAAATGCCTATGGCCCCCACTCCTGCCACATTACCTTCTCTTCCCCAGCCTGCAGCAATGGCCTTGTGGGAAGTTTCCTATGATCAAATGACTAAGAGAAAACTTAGGACTGGTTTACAGATGATTCTGCATGATATGCAGGTACCACCTTCAGAGGACAGCTGCAGCACTACAGCCCCTGTATGGGATATTCCTGAAGGTCTATGGTAAAGGGAAATGCTTCCAGTGGGCAGAACTTCAAGCAGTACACTTGGTTATTCATTTTTCTGGGAAGGAGAAATGGCTGGACATGCAATTGTATACTGATTCATGGGCTGTGGTCAATAGTTTGGCTGGATGATCAGGGGCTTAGAAGGAAGATGATTGGAAAATCGGTGACAAAGAGGTTGGGGAAGAGGTATGTGGATAGACCTTTCTGAATGGGTAAAAAATATGAAGATATTTGTGTCCCATGTGAAATGATCACAAGAGGATAACTTCATCAAAGGAGGAGTTTAATAATCAAGTGGATGGGAGGACCCATTCTGTAGATACCTGTCAGCCTCTACACAACCACTCCTGTCATTGCCCAATGGGCCCACGAGCAAAGTGGCCATGGTGGTAGGGATGGAGATTATATATGAGATCAGCAACATGAACTTCTACTAACCAAAGCCTACCTGGCTGCAGCCATTGCTGACTGCCCAATCAGTCAGCAGCAGAGACCATCACTCAGTCCCCAATATGGCACGATCCCCCAATATGGCCATATGTTGCCGGTCAGGTGCCGGTCAGGACCTGGGTCCATGAAAACAGTGCCGCGGATGAGAAAGAAAGAATAAGACAAGAAGAGAAACTGTTATCAGGGGACTCTCCATCCGATATGGATAGAAGAGCTTGCTATCTGGTGGCACCTTGATCTCTTTCATCATGGAAGGGGCAGCATTTTGTTCTAATAGACATATACTATGGATATGGGTTTGCCTTCCCTGCATGCAATGCTTCTATCAAAACTACCATCTGTAGTCTTACAGAATGCCTTATCTGCATTCTTCTGATCAAGGAAGCCACTTCACAGCAAATGAATGGGCATGTGTTCATTGAACTCACTGGTCTTACCACCAGGAGACACAATCATTCTGTTTAACTGGAAATTAAGACTGCCACCCAGCCATTTTGGGCTCTTCATGCCTCTGAATCAACAAAGGAGGGAGGTTTTACACTGGCTCAGTTTACGAATGTTTTGTTATGAATATCTGCATATACAAATAAACCAAATAGGTTTGTTTTCTTTCCTATATTATCCCCTTATCATATTACATAAGTTGTATTAACTCTGTCATAGTATTAAGTTTATGTCATGTGGGATTATCAAGTTCAAGAGTGATAAACTCTTTGGCCAAGCACTTGCATCTTCTTCTGGGGAAAGAGTATGTTTCTAGTTGTATGCAGGACAATTGAATGATATATTAGGCCAAAGTATGACTCCTAGTGTTTTCACTGAGAGGCTAAGTATGGTTTTAGGAGCTGTGTACAGGTGCCAAGTTAACAAAGGGGTAGACTGTGATGGTTGCATTATTGTGTCAACTTGGCCTGGTTATAGTGTGCCTTTGGTCAAATAAGCTCTGGCCTGATTGTGACTGGGAGGATATTTTGTTGACTGCATCTTTGGCTGCTTATATCTATAGTCAACATAGGAGATTGCCTTCAGCAATGAGAAGTCTCACCTAATCAGATGAAGGCCTTAAGGTGAGAACTGCTGATTTCAACAGTCAGAACGAATAATTTCTATCTGTACTTTAGCCGGCCAGTTTCTCCTGGGGAAAGCATTGAAACCTTCATGAGAGTTCCCAAATTGCAGCCTACCCTATGGAATTTAGACTTGCTACACCCCACATTATATATATGCATTTATGTCACTTCATTTTCCCTGGAGAAACCTAATAAAGTGATAAAGTCTGAAGAACTAGATGAGCTAACAAGCAATGAGAAAGGCTATTAGGATAATTACAGGGGCTTCAAATAAAGAATGATTTAAATATTAAATTAACAAAGGCCATAGAGAAAAATGATCAAGCCCTTAATTAATTTTACAAAACTGACCCTTTTAACATCTATTGTGAAAGTCAAACATGAACAGAGGATATTTTACTGTGTTCTCCTACAATCTTTACATCTATACCTCCATCTATTCTGCATCTATACCTTGGCTTATATCTATATCATCCAAAGCTGTCTCTATATCTATATAGGTATCACCTCTCAATCTATTTCAATCTCAGTCTATATGTTATGCCAAAGAGGGGAAACAGCAATTGATTAGTTAATCTAAGAATGAGCTCGGTTGGAATTAAAACCTAAATTTTGTCAAATATTAACAAAGTTTAGTTTCATTTTTCAAAATAAAATTGCTTTCAAACCTTTTCCTATCATTCACTATGAATTATTGGTCTGTATTTCAGTTGCATTTTTAAAGAGGATTTTCTTTAGCACGATTATCTTTGAATAATGAAGAATTCCTGTCCATTGCTTTAAGCACAGGTGTTTTCTGAACCCGAAAGGTTTTTTCCGCCTCCTTTTAAACTTATAGGGCAGTATCAATATCCCTAAATCTATTTTTTCCTAATTTCTTTATGTATATATATGAAAAAGGATACATATATGGGATCATACAAGAAATAATGGATGCATAAAGATTCCTATGGTGTAGCTGTGTCATAATTCCTTTTTGAAGGGCAATCTCTGTTTCCAGTTTTTTGCTGCTATGAATAAAGCTGTAATAAACAAACAAACAAACAAAAAAAAAGACAAAAAAAAAAAAAAAAAAAAAAAAAAACCTTATAGGGCAGTATTATAGCACTTGATGCTCCCAGAAGTCTAACTTTCAAATAACTAGATCTTCTGTGTGTTTGTGTGTGTGAATAGAAATAAAAGAAAAAGGCTTTAAAAACAAACAAACAAACAGGCAAGCCTCTTTTCAGTTTGTACCCTTCCCTGTTTCCCTCAACCACCCTCTTAGTTATCGAACAATATTTGTATCCTCTCCATTACCTTTTGCCTCTTTAAAAAATATCTTTATTGAGATATAAGTCAATGATTTAAAGTACATAATTCAGTGGTTTTTAGTATATTCACAGGGCTGTGCAACCATCACTACAATATCAGTTTCTAGCATTTTCATCACTCAAAATAAACCCCACACCCATTGGCAGTCACGCCTCATTGCTCTCTCCCCTAGCTCTGGGCCAACACTAACCTACTTTCTGTCTCTATAGATTTGTCTATTCTGGACACTTCATATAAATGGAATCACAATCTGTGATCTGTTGTGACTGGCTTCTTTCGCTTAGCATCATGTTTTCAAGAGGTATGGAGGGGGTTTTAAAATACCGACACCTACGCTCTATCTGGATCTAATAAATCAATCTCCTACAGCCAGATCACACCTGACAATCTGCATTTCAGAATTATTTCTCTAGGCCCAGCAATGACATTGGTGCCCGAGGCAAAGGGGTCATCATCACCATCACAAAAGTAAGAAGTTCTGAATCCCTACTATGTGCCAGCTGCTTTCTAAACACTGCACATGCACTAACTCATATTATTCTCATAGCAGCCTATGAAGGAGGGGCTATCATCACCACTTTATTCTTTTTTTTTTTTTTTTTTTTTAAAGATTTTATTTATTTATTCATTTATCCCCCCCTTGCTGCTTGTGCTTGCTGGGTCAGCTAAGCACGTGTGCTTGCCTTCACCAGGAGGCCCCAGGAACCGAACCCGGGGCCTCCCATATGGTAAACGGGAGCCCTACTGATTAGCCACAGCCGCTTCCCACCACTTTATTCTTGAGGACACTGCAATACAGACAGAGGAAATGGCTTGCCCAAGATGACTACAATGGAAAGTGGAGGACTTGATAGAAGAAACAATGCCAATTTTTCAGTAGACTGAGACACATGGTGAGAAGTCCTTAAAGGAAACTTGGAGCCTAAGAAATGAGTCTTGGTGTCAGGCAATTTTTGAAGCTTCTTAACCCTAGACCAGCGCCATCCAATATAATTTCTGCCAATATGAAAGTGTTCTATATTTGTGTTGTCCATATACTGTAGCCACTAGCTTGTCATGATGATGATGAAATGTGGTTAGGGTGACTTAAGAACTGACTTTTCAATTTAATTTAATTTAATTAATTTAAAATTATAAGGCAGTGTGTGGGGAAAAAGGCCTCAAAAGGGGGAAAAGGTAAAGACAAATGAGTTTATATGGCTAAGAGACTTCAAAGTGAGTCAGGAGGTCATCCCAGAGGTAACACTTATGCACGTCTCAGCAGGATCTCATAGACTGCCAAAGTGGCTACTACTCCAAATAGTGGAGCTCCTGAGGACTGTGGAGACACCCAGGTCATATGGTCAGTGCAGATAGCTCCAGAGTTTGGTGCTTTGCCAGTGGGCCCTACTTTGGAGTTTGTGCTACTGAGTGATAGAGTTGGACTCAGTTATGGCTTCCCTATTTGAACCAATAGTTGGTGCTGGAGTTGGTAGGTATACTCCAAGAGACTTAAATCCTTGGGCTGTCCATGTGCCAGCTGGGCCCTGAGCCTCAGCGGAGTTGCTACACCTACTCTCCAGTACATTGGACTCACCCAGGACAACTAACAAGGAGGTGAGGATGAACAACCACCATACCAAGGAAATGAGAGAGCCTACAAATGCAAGCAAGAGAGTCCCATCCATCGGCTGTATGGGATCAAAGCCCCCTCTCAATTCGAGGTGGAGTGGACATCACTGTCCCAGAATCCTCAGGAATGGGGAATGAACTATGGACTAGAGTAGACTTACTGGTATTCTACTATAGACTTATTATGATTCTAGCAATGGAAAGAATTACAACATTGATGTGGAGGCAGTGGCCACTGGAGGCTCTGAGGGCAAGGAGAGGGAAAAACAGGTGTAATACGGGTGCATTTTGAAGACTTAAGAATCATCCTGAATGACATTGCAATGACAGATTATAGGCCATTATATATGTTCCCATAACCTACAGAATTGGGTGGGAGAGAGTGTAAACTACAATGTTAACTATAACACATGCTCAGCAGCAATGCCCCAAAATGCGTTTATCAATTGCAATGAGTGTACCCCACTAATGAAGGATGTTGTTTATGTGGGAAAATGTGGGAAGTATGGGGAGCGGGGCATATGGGATTCCTTATATTTTTTATGTAACATTTATATAATCTAAGTATCTTTTAAAAAATAAAAAAATATATTTAATAAAAAAAAAAAAGGCAATGTGTGGATAATGACTGCCACATCTGATAGTGCAGCTCCAGATTCCCAAAGGCCCCAGTCATAATCCTGCTGTCGCATAAAATCACACTCATTTGACTGCACTTTGGAAGAGCGCAAGTTGGGGGAAGGTACAGACTACTGAGTAGTTTCACAGAAAGTAAGGAATATTTTCTCATCAGAAACCATGAAGGAAAGAAGACAGTGGGATGACAAAGTTCAAGTGCTGGAAAAAATTGCCAACCAAGAATTCTATATACAGTGAGACTTGTTTTTCAAAAATGAGGGAGAGATTAAGACATTACCAGATAAACAAAAGCTGAGGGACTTCATCACCACTACAATCTAGGGAGTTCTGCAGGTTGAAAGGAAAGGACACCAGACAACTGACTGAAGCTACATTAAGAAATAGATCTCCTGTAAAGATAATGACATGGGTAAATTACAAATACCATTACTATTGTATTTTTGGTTTGTAAATGCACTTTTTATTCCTTCAGGATCTGAAAGACAAATGCACAAAATGTAATGACAAAGCATTTCTCTGTACTCCTAATTTTATAAATATGTAAACTGTGATGAAAACTACATAAAAGTAGGAGGGACGGAGGTGTTTAAGAACATAATATACTACTGAAATTAAATTGGTATCAAAACAAATGAGATTGTTATAGATTTAGGGTGTTAAATTTAAGCCCCCAGGTAACCATAAAGAAAATATCAGAGAATATGCAAACTTACAGAGAAAGAAAATAGAATAGAGGTTTAGGGGGTGGGAGACAGGAGCAATGAGGAGTTAATGCAAAAGAGTGCATATTTTCCTTTTGGGTAAAAGGAAAATGATAGTAATGGATGGTGGTGAGGATACTACAACTTTGTGAATGTGATTAATCCCACTGAATGGTACACCTGGGAGGAGGTAGGATTTATGTTTGTAAATGTTTCCACAACTGGGGGAGGGGGAGGAGAAACTAAAGAGATAATTACAATTAAATGCAATACATGACACTGGATGGGAGCTAAGAATAGAGGAGAAAAGGCTCAAAATTAGGACATAATAAAAGACTGGAATATAGAAAGTAAGTTTTCTATCAGTGCTAGATTTCTTGAACTTGATAACTGCACTTGAGGTGATTTCATAAGTTGTTATCCTTGTTCATAGGAAATGTACATCAAAGTATTATGTATTCATGGAATATGATGTGTGCAACCTGCTTACAAATGTTCAAAAGACAAACAGGCAGGCAAATAGATGACAGAGTGACACAGAAAGGTGGTAACATGTTACAATTGGTCAATATGGTTATCTATAGGTGGGGGTGGGGGTATGTTATATTATTTTTGCAACTGTCCTGAAATTGAAATGATTACAAAATTAAGTTTTTAAAAAATGCAACTGAAAAATATTTAAAACCCCAACTAACATCATACTCAACAGTGAAAGACTAAAAGCTTTCCCCCTAAGATCAGAAATGAGAAAAGGATGCCTACTTTCAAGGCTGCTATTCAACATTGTACTGGATCATCTAGCCAGAGCAATTAGACAAGAAAAATTACTAAAAGACATCCAACCTGAAAAGAGAGAAGTACAACTTTTTCTATTTGCAGAAAGACACAATCCTACATATAAAAATCATAAAGTATCTATAAGAAAGCGACTACAGCTAATAAATGAATTCAGTAAAATGGCTGCGTACAAGATCAAAGCACAAAAATTAGGAGTTTCCTATACACCAGCAATGAACAACATGAAAAAGAAATCAAGAAAGCAATTCCACCTACAATAGAAACTAAAAGAATCAAGTATTGGGGAGTGGATGTAGCTCAAGTGGTTGAGTGCCTGCTTCCCATGTACAAGATCCTGGGTTCAATGCCTGGTACTTCCTAAAAACAAAACAAAACCAAACAAACAAACAAACAAAGAAACCAACTCTCACTGGGGAGAGCCAATGTAGCTCAGTGGTTGAGTGCCTGCTTCCCATGTACCAACCATGTTCTGGGTTCAATACCTGGTACCTCCTAAAAACAAAACAAACAAACAAAGAAATCAATTGTCATTGGAGAGCAGCTATAGTTCAGTGTTTGAGCACCAGCTTCCCATGTACAAGGTCCTGGGTTCAATCCCTGATGCCTCCTAAAAAATAAATAAATAAATAAATAAATAAATAAATAAATAAATAAATAAATAAAAATAATAAAAAAAAAGAATCAAATATAGGAATAAATCTAGCCAAGGATGTAAAGGACTTGTACATAGACAACTCCAAAGCATTGCTGAAAGAAATTAATGAAGTCTTAAGTAAATGCAAAGACATCCCATGTTTATTTGGACTGGAAAACTTAATATTGTTAAGATGTCTATACTACCCAAAGTGTCTACACATTTAATGCAATCCAAATTAAAATTCCAACAGCATTCTTTGCAGAAATGGAAAAGCCAATTATCAAATTCATATGGAAGGGTAAGGGGCCCAGAATAGCCAAAATGATTTTGAAAAAGAAGATTAAAGTTGGAGGACTCACATTTTCCAATTTTAAATTGTATTACATAGCTACAGTAATGAAAACAGCATGGTACTGGCATAAAGAATGACATACAGACCATTGGAACAGAGTTGAAAGTCCAGGAATAGACCCACACATCAATGACCAGTTAATTTTTGACAACGGTGCTAAGTAGTTGCAATGTAGAAAGAACAGTCTCTTCAACAAATGGTTTTGGAAAAATTGGATATCCACATGTAATAGAATAAAAGTTAGAACCCTGCCTCACCCCATACACAAAAATTAACTAAAAATGGAACAAGGATTTAAATATAAGAGCTAAAGCTCTAAAATTCTTAGAGGAAAACATAGGGAAACATCTGCAGTACCTTGTATTAAGCAACTGAAGACTGTACTGAAAAGATGAGCAACCAAAGAAAAAACAGAAAAACTAGACTTCATCAAAACTAAAGAATTTTGTGCATCTTAAGGCATTATCAAGAAAGTGAAAAGATAACCAATAGGATGGGAGAAAATATTTGCAAATTACATATCCAATAAAGGGTTAATATCTAGAATATATAAAGAACATGTACAATTCAAAAACAAACAAAAAAACCCCACAAACAATCCAATTAAAAAATGGGCAAAGGTTTTGAAAAAGAAAGCATATAAGTGGCTCGTCTATGTTCCCATAATGTTCCCACTGAATTCGGAAAGCACCTCTCTCTGGCATAGCCCTTGCCCCTACATTTGAACTACTGGCTTCCCTGTGAGTGTCTTCCCTCTAGAAGATGAGAAGGCAGGACCTAATGATATCTTAACTTTCAGTAGCACAATACTTAACTAGTGCCCAGTAAGCACTTGCATTGTTTTACTAAGAGCAATAAATGCATCCATTTTATGAACACAAGACTATTTCAATTAAGTGCATATTATTCAATTAAAATATTTGAATTTCAAATATAAAATTATATAGACTATTCCACGAGAGGCTAAAAATATCAAACTGCATATCTGATTTGTTGTTCACATTTCTCTTCCTACTTCTCCAATGTCTTGAAAATTGAAAGGACAATGTTTTCCTGATTTTTTCACAAAGTTTTCTAAATTTAAAAATATTTGTAGGGAAAAAATAGCACATATTTTCTACTGCTAAAACCTTAGCTATTACTTCAATTTATTAACATGAAGCCAAGGGCTTAAATGAATGTTACCAATGCATCTTTCTGCAGAAGTTCAAAATAAATCCATCTTGAATGACTCAACTTTATCCCTGAAAATCATGACTGTACATATTATTGAGGAAAAGTATTACATGTTTCAATAGTAACAACTCTTTTCCCACCATTTAAAAAAAAACACTGGAAGAAGTATTAAATATGTACAAAAAAATAAAAACCTTATTAGTAATAACATTTTAAAAATTTGACCAGGTTATACAAATATGTATTGATATCACATAGTTATAAATTATCTCTCTCTCATAATAGTATCAAGCTTTATTAGAACTTTCTTTAAAATCAGATTTATATATATGAACTCTATTTAATGAAAAATAATGGATTTTAATTTTCCCTTAGAAAAGCCAGTAGCAATTTAAAAATATGCTGTGGGAAGGAAGACTTCCGGCTTCTGCTCCGACCTGTAAAGAGTTGGAGTTCACACTCCAGCCTTATTGCAAGAAAAAAGATGAAAAGATGAAAAGTTGCTGAAAATCAGCAATTCTTCTTAGATCCATCAGAACTGAGGTCACAGTGCAAGCCACCTCCCCCCTCCCCAGCTACAGAGAGGCAAACAGATTCCAGCTCATGATGGCTGGAACTGGTAGGAACACGTATTCAAATGTAATTTGCTAATACAGGAGACTGAGAATGGACTCCACTGAGAGTTAAGGATCCCTGTTCCCACACACTCCCCACCTCTCCCCACAGGTACTTTCCTGAGCTTTACCTCCAAGAACCCCACCAGGCTTTCATGCTGAAGAGAAAAATCCCCTTCAGCTTCCAGGAGGGAGAGAGGAAATGTAACCATTTTGAAACATGCCAGGGCTTTCTGTTCTGAGTAACAAAAGCTGCAGTCAAAGGAAAACCTTGCCAGAGACTTATCTGACCTAGAGGAAGGACTCTAGCCTTCCTGTCTCACATAAGGAGAGGAAAAACAAAAGGCTAAGAACTCTACTGAAGGTCTCAGCCCAGGGACTCCAGCTGACTAAAAAAAAAATTGGGATTTGAACAGGAGACTGTCAATCCCTTTCTCTCCATGATACCTTACCACTACAGCAACAGGGCTTCAGTAAAATAAGATGGATTACAATTCAGACAGCTGCAAAGTCACATACTTCATTTAATAAGGATATGTGGGGAAAAGAGATACAAACAAGGACTGACAAACAAGGACTCTAGAGCAGGAGTTCTTAACAAGGGGTCTGTGAGCTTGAATTTAAATTAAAAAAAAAAAAAAAAACATTATTCTTCTGGGGATGTGTTGGTGCGGGTGTGATATATTTATTAAGTAATACACAGTATAGTGTGGACTTAAGTAAAGGGTCTTTAGCTTTCACCTGACTGGAAAAGGGGTCCATGGAACAAAAAAGGTTAAGAACCCCTGCTCTAGGGCAAACTGAAGCCTCAAATGCCCCAGGTTACAGCAAAACAGGAAACACAGACAGATAAACACAAACTGAGCCTACTCACCTCAGTTCCAATTACACAATACAGGATGTCTGGCTTCAACAAAAAATTATAAGGTATGCTAAAAGGCAAGGCAAAACAAAGTCTGAAGAGATAAAGCAGAGTTTTGGAATTATCAAATGGGAATTTAAAATAACAATGGTTAATATACTAAGTGCTCTAATGGAAAAAGCAGACAGAATGCAAACACATGAGTAATGTTACCAGAGAGATAGAATCACACATACTGGAAATCAAAAACACTGTAATTGAAAAGAATGCCTTTGAGGGACCCATCAGTAGACTGGACTACTCTAAGGGAAGAATATGTGATCCTGAAGATATGTTAATAGAAACTTCCCAAACTGAAAAGAAAAAAGAATGATGAAAATGGAGAACATCCAAAAACTGGGACAATTATAAATGACGTAACATACATGTAATAAGAATACCAGAATGAGAAGAATGAGAGAAAGGAATAGAAGAAATATTTAAAAAAACAATGGCTGAAAATGTTTCAAAATTAATGGCAGATGCCAAAACACAGATCCAGAAAGCTCAGGGAACACCAAGCACGATAAATACCAAATAATCTACACATAGGCAGACCATATTCAAACAGCAGAAAACCAAAGACAATGAGAAAATCTTGAAGGAAGACAGAAAATTAAAAAAAACAAAAAAAACAACAAAAAAAAAACACCTTACTATATAAACGTACAAGGGTAAGATTACATCAAATGCCTCTTTAGAAACCATACAAGCAAGAAGAGAGTGGTATGAAATATTTTAAGTGTTGAAAGAAAAAACTCCACCAACCTAGAATTCTGTAACCAGTGAAATTATCTTTCAAAAGAGAAGGATAAATACTTTCTCAGGCAAACAAAACTGAGGGAATTTATTGCCAGCACATTTGCCTTGCAAGAAATGTTAAGTTATTAAGAGTTGAGGAAAATGATATAGGTCAGAAACATGGATCCACATAAAGAAAGGAAGAGCATTAGATAAGAAACAAATAAAGGGAAAATAAAATCTTTTCTTTTCTTACATTTAACTGATCTAACACATTTGTTTCTGCTTATTAATAACAATGGATTGTGTGACTGTAGCTTATAGATGAGTGAAATAATTGACAGCTGTTAGAAGGGATGAGAGGGTGGAATTGGGAATACTGTTTTAAGGTGCCTGCACTGTCCATGAAGCAATACCGTGTTATTTCAAAGCAGACTTGGATTATTTTAAATGTATACTGCAAATTTTAGGGCAACCACTAAAAAGATAACAAAATAAGTGTAACTGATATGCTAAAGGAGAGAAAATGGAATCATATAAAATGCTCTATTAAAACCAAAGAAAGCAGAAAAGAAGAATAGAAAAAAAAAAAGCAAGCAAGAAAAAGTGCAACAAAACCAAATAGAAAACAGTTACAAAAAAAAAAAAAAAAATTACCAATAAGTTACCAAGAGACAGAGGCTGATAGAGTGGATTAAAAAAAGACCCAAGAACAAGATGTTTATAACAATTTCACATTAAATGTAAAGACAGATTTAGTCAAGGTAGGCTTTTCAACAAATGGTACTAGAACAACTGGACATCCACATGCAGAAAAATGAATTGAGACATAGACTTTACACCTTTCACAAAAATTAACTGAAAATGAATCACAGACTTAAATGTGAAAAACAAAATGATAAAAGTTTTAGAAGGTAACATAAAAGAAAATCTACGTGACCTGAGATTTGGTGATGACTCCTTAGATATACCAAAATCATGATTCATGAAATGAAAGAAAAAATTGACAGGATGGACTTCATTAAAATAAAAATCCTCTGCCCTGAGAAAGACATTGTTGAGAGAATGAAGACGAGCCACAGACTAGGAGAAAATATTTACAAAACACCTATCTGATAATGGACTTGTAACCAAAATGGACAAATAACTCTTAAAACTCAACAATAAGAAAATAACCTGGTAATCTAAGCACCTCTTAAAATATATGTATATATATATATAAATAACATTTTTGTAAGCAAATACACATATATGCATATATATTTATATATCATTTTACAAATGTTTGTATGTACTGTGAGAATTTTGATTTTTACCCATAATAAAAAAAAAAAAATAAAAATAAATAAATAAATAAATAAAAAATAAAAAAATAAAAAAAAAGAAAATAACCCAATTATAAAATGTCATGGAGGACAAACCTTTAAGGCATTAAAAGTGACCTTATTTCTGCTTATCTGAGCTGAGAATGGTGCTGGCGGTGAAGTCACAGGAGACTTTACACAGAAGGACAAAAATTAAGAGGTGGGGAAGGGGTCCCAATGATTCTATTCCCTATTGAGGACCATGAGAATCTCCACCCTGCCACCTGGTTGGGGAAAGCACAAGCATTAAACAAATCCACTCTTTCCCCAGGCCCTCTGGTTTTGGTTTTCCATGCAGATGATTTGTTGGATTAGGGGTGGGTTTGTCTTCAACAAAGCAATATAAACAGTATAAGCTTTGAGGATTGGAATTTGGGGAGCATTCCTTGGTGCTCCTAGACAGGAAATTTTAGGGGTTTAAGGCAATAGTTATCCAATGAATCTAACCTACGATTCACTGCTTTGTATGCATTCTTTTGTTTCTCTCTTTACAAAACCCTTAAAAAAAAAAAAAAAAAAAAGTAAGTAGATAGCGTCAAACATTTTAGCTTATGGAACTTGGTTAGCACGGCTCAGGGTGCAAGCTCCTAAACTACCTCTTGCCAGGGTTAGCAGAATTTTAGGTTTGAGATGGGATTGGAGAGGTGCAGGATCAATAGCCTCTAGCACCTTTTCCTTTCCCTTTCAGAAATCTTACATTCCATTGGTCACAGGGTTGCCACGGAGATGCTGGGGATACCAAGGAACTCACTGGGCACGCAGAGCACCATGCTTTGAGGTCTGGAGTGCTAGGGCTGGAGAGTGGAATGTCATTCCAGAAGAGCTACAAAAATGCCTTAATTTGGGCCCATTTTTATCACTGCTGATGAATGACTTGAGAGGTGTCTTCTCTTCTTGTCCATCCGGGCTCCCCTCTCTCTGTCTAGGGGTGGGAGAGGGAGTTTTTGGTAAGGCTTTGTTTCCAAAGCGTTTGGCCTACTCACTTCACCTTCTCAAGTGGCAATTTCATTATTTAGAATGCAAGGTGGAACATCTTTTGTATTTCTTTTCTGTATATTCTATAAAGCTTTACTTACGAGAGAGGGTGTAGGGTGTAGGGAGATTTTTCTAAAACACCTTAGGACTTTTCCCCTTAATATCAGAAAGCAAGAAAACAAAACCACAATTGAAATTTGCCTTTCTAACCCTCAGGTACCGCCTCCAACAGGTGGTTCTGGGCACACCATCAGAGTACTGGGAAGCAAGCAGACCTTGTTCCTTTTGTGTATGCATTCTGGACTCTTGGGGTGGACATGATCTTGTCCCTACTGGAGCTTAGTTCCGATGCCTTCAGAGAGACCCCAGTGCCTTTTGAGAATGGCCAGGGTTTTCCCTATTTCCCACCAGTCTTTCCCAAAGGAAACTCATTCCAAATGCCTTTCCCCTGGGGTCTTAGAAGGAAAATGGAATTCTGGTTCATACAGGGACCCCTTGTAATCTCAGGTTTTTAATTTGATCACTTCCAAATTTAAAAGATTGAGGTGGAAATATTTTCACTGTGGTGATAATAATCTTATAGAATACCTGAATTCTTAACACTGTTATGTTTCAGTATAAATGCGGAGCTTTTCTTTTCATATCTATGATCTGGTTTCACTCCTGTAGTACAGTCATCCAATTTTGTGATGGGAGGGGGGGTGGGTAATATGCGGTTTTTGTATAAAAAACAAATAACCTGTCTATGCACCGAGGAAGAGTCTGTTTTAAGGGAATGAAAAATGCTGCTCTACAAGGAGTTCTGGGGCCCCGAATTCACCACGAGGTCTTCTGGCTACAACCCCAGCCCCTGTCAGCGTTCCACCTCCAGACTAGTGTTTGAACAATTCAAAATTCTTTTGGACCAAAAGGCAGGCTACATTTACTATCACACTGGAAGCAAAACCAATCCAATCAGGTATTTGTGGGAAAACACATAGGTGTGCATAATTTATTTTATGATCCCTGATCCAGGGTGGTAGGTTTCAAGGTGTGGACATTTGGTCTTGGTCGTCTATCTTTTTTACTTATAAGTTAGTAACATATATTCTACTCTAACAGGGCCGAGATCCCAACAGACTCTTCCTTGGTGCATAGACAGGTTGCCAGTTCCAATGTCTGTCATCTTTCACAGGTCACGTGTTCCTTGAGTCAATTTAAATTGGTGAGAGATGTTGCTTGATACAGCTTTTTACTCTATATTTGGGAAGGTAGAAGGTAAAGAGGAGTCGAGTCCATATTCATTCTTTGAAATGAAATGAATGAATTAGGAAGATTGTACTTACTTCTACTTGCTGTTTTAAATACATGTTTAAATGACAAACTGTAAAATATCCAGTTTTGTGTATCATATGTACATTTGATTTTTAATAGCCTTTCCAAAGAAATGAGGGCATGATTATTGTACAATACTGTGACTGATTTGATTTGATGTACAGAGCAGAGTGTGTTCTTAAAGATAAAAATATTTATCAGCACTCGTTCTCGTGTTGTGAATCTTTTAATTTCCAAAACACTCAAACACCTTACAAAGTGCTGAGTTGGGATAATGCTCCACCTTGTTGCTAAATGAATATTTGTTTAAATCTGTACAGTTTCAAGTGTTTACTTATACAAAAAGTGTACATACTTTCAAGTAATTAATTTAAAATGCTTTATATTTAGCTAGAAATTGTTTTTAATAAATGTTAATTTTGTAAAAAATAAAGATTTTTGCTTCCCAGTTTGTTCTCACATAAAAAACAAACAAACAAACAAACAAACAAACAAAAAAAAACCACACAAATAACCCAATCATAAAATGGGCAAAAGATCTGAATAGACACCTCACCACAGAAGATACACAAAGAAATGGCAAATAAGCACATGAAAAGATGCTCTACATCATGTTTTTAGGGAATTGCAAATTAAGGCCTATTAGAACGGCTAAAATCCAAAACACTAACAGGCAAATGCTAAAGAGGTTGTGGAGCTACAGGAACTCTTATTCATTGTTGGTGGGAATGCAAAATGGTACAGTCATTTTGGAAGACAGTTTCGAAGTATCTTACAAAGTTAAACATAGTCTTACCATACAATCCAGCAATTGTGCTCCTTGGTATTTACCCAAATGAGTATTTACCCAAACTTATGTCCACACAAAAACCTGCACACAAATGTTTAAAGGAGCTTTATTCATAATTGTCCAAAACTAGGAGCAAACAAAATGTACTTCAGTAGTGAATGGATAAACTATGGTATACCTATACAAAGGAAAATTATTCATAGATAAAAAGCCATGAAAGGACATGGAGAAACCTTAAATTGCTAAGTGAAAGTAGCTAGTCTGAAAAGGCTACATACTGTATGATTCCAACTATGGGACATTCTGGAAAAGGAAAAACCATAGAGACAATAAAAAGATCAATGGTTGCCAGGAGGTTTTTGGGGAAAAGGGGAAGGATGAGTTGAGTCAGTAGAGCAAAGACGATTAGGGTGACGAAACAATCTGAATGATGCTAATGGTGGATACATGACATGATCCATTTGTTAAAGCACAAAGAATGAACTCTAATGAAAACTATGGACTTTAGTTAATAATTACATACTACTACTGGTTCATCAAATGTAACATGTACTACACTAATAGAGGGCGTTAAAAATAGGAGGAACTGCATTCTGGGGGGGAGAGGGGGTATATTTTTCTGTAAACCTAAAATTGCTCTAAAAAATAAAGTCTATTCGTTTTTAAAAATCACACTATTGCCTTGTAAATTACAATTGATATTTACAGCCTTAACCTGAAATACAGGTAGAAGGAAGGAATGAATGCACAGCTCATCAGGCTGGAACATAATAAAAGGGTAAGTGAAGAACTGCTTCTGGTTACTCTCAGTATCATCAAATAAAAGGCATTTTTAACTTTCTCTTTTCAACAGATTAAGAACATCCTAAAATTTATCCATGTCAATTTTATTTCTTAATCTCACCTTGCCCCCTGTGTTAAATCAAATTTAATCTGCTGCTTCTTAGTAAAAGGAAAAGCATGCCAGCTTTTTATAGTACTTTCTGTACTATTGGTTTCCTGCCCTTAATGCATTTGATGTCTTCTATTTAATTTCTATTATGCAATCCATCTCCTTCAAATCATTCTGCTTTGGGGGCTTTCTAACACTAGAATTTATAATTGAGTCACACAAACAAGCTATTTTAACAATGAAGCCATTGTTAATTTCTTTTTTTTTTTATTTTATGTTAAATATATTTTTTTATTTTTTCAAAGATACCTAGATTACATAAATGCTACACAAAAAATATAGGGACTCCCACAGGCCTCACTCCCCACACCTCCCACACTCTCCCACATAAACAAAATCCTTCATTAGTGTAGCACATTCATTGCAACTGATAAATGCATCCTGGGACACTGCCACTGAGCATGGACCTTGTTAATTTCTTAATCTTCAGAATTAATTATGTTCCTAAGTGAATGCCTTTGGAATTTCATTAATAATTCCAGAGCAGTCTTAAATGTCAAATATACCAGTATTAAAGAAAATCAGTAAAATGATTTTTTCAAAATCACTAAATAAATATTCATTTACACAAAACGCTTCTGTCTCTCTTTTCAGGGAATCTAGTTTTGTAAGGCACAATGTGGCTTGTAATGGTTAACATCGGGCCCGTAGTCCCACTTTTCCACTTCTACCATCTGCCTTTCAACTCTGACAAATGCCATCACATTTCAATGGAAAGAAAAGACTTTGCAGTCAGTAAGACCTGAGCTCTAACCCTTTTCTCATTTCTGTACTCAGCCTTTTTCCTAGTCTCTAAAATGGAGTTATTAAACCTTTTTCATACATATTTATGACAAAAGAGATAAGGGATGTTAAATACCTAGCACTTAATGTTATATCAATAATTTTTCACTCTAGCCTCTCTTTTTCATTTATTGGCCTGATCAAACTAGGTCATACTCTTCCTTCATCTAAACTTTTGCTATTATTCCATTTGGATGATCCAATCAAAATCTTAGCTTCTCTATCAACTCCATTTCACTGGCCATATCTTTGACCATAAAATCACCTGAAACTGGCTCACAAGTAATATCACAAAACTATACTATCCTACTAGCTGGAATCCTCTATTCTCAGCCTCCACACCCTTACCCTCTCTAGAACGCCATTCCAGAGCTTTGCCCACATTACCTCCCTCTTTTTTTTTTTTTTTTTTTTTAATTTTTATTTTAAAATAATTTCAAGCATACCAGTTGCAAAAATAATAAAAAAAAAAAAAAAAAAAAAAAAAAAAAAAAAACCATACAGAGAATCCCAATATTCTCCCACCCCACCGCCAAAAACCCAGAGCCACCAATTTTAAGCATTTTGCCACATCTGCCGTATCATTCTGTCATCTTGCATCCACCCCTCCATTCCCCCCATCCATTATCTTCTGAACATTTGAGAGCAGGCTGCACATATTATACTCCATAAATACATAATACTTCCATGCACATTTCCTACAAACAAGGATATTAACTACATTTATGTAATTACCTCAAGTAGAGTTATCAAGTTCAAGAAACTTAACGTTGCTATAAAGCTTACATTCTATATTCCAATTTTTTCCTATGTCCCAAATAATGTCTACTGAGCTTTTTTCCTCTATTCTTAGATTCATTCCATTCAGTATCATGAATTGCATTTAATTGTTATTGTCTCTATAATTTCTTTTTTTAAATTGTGGAAACATATATATAAATCTTCCCATCCCAACCCCTCCTAAACATACTGAATCAATCAGTGGGATTAATCACATTCAGTGTTGCAGTACCCTCGCCAACATCCATTACTATTACTTTCCCTTTACCCCAAACAGAAACTCTACACTCATTCTGCATTAATTTCCCATAGCCCTTGCCCTCCCTCCATCTCTGTTATTTTCTAAGTTTGCGTATTTGATATTTTCTTTGTGATTACCATGAGGCTTAGACTTAACATCCTAAATCTATAACAATCTCATTTGCTTTGATGCCAACTTAGCAATTTCCATTGCATATATAAACTATATTCCTATAATCTTCTGCCTCACCACCTTTAAGTAGTTCTTGTCACATATTAACCTATTTTTACATTAAAAGTCCAAACTATTGACTTATCATTACATTTTCTACATTTGCCTTTCAGATCCTGTAGAAAAAAGAAGTTGAGTATCTTCATGTGGTTTCAGTCAATTGTCTAGTCTTCTTTCCTTTGAACCTGCAGAACTCCTTTTAGCATTTCTTATAGGGTTTGTCTAGAGGTTTGTCTAGAGCTCTTTATCTGGGAATGTCTTAATTCCTCCCTCATTTCTGAAAGACAGTTTCACTGGATACAAAATTCGTGGTTGGCAATTTTTTGCTGGCAGCACTTTAAATATGTCTTCCAACTACCTTCTTGCCTCCATGCTTCCAATTGGAGAAATCGCCACTTAATCTTATGGAGGCTATTTTGTAACTTTCAGAATTCTTTATCTTTGGCATTTGACACTGATTACAGCACGGTGTGTTGTGGGTCTATTTGGATTAATCCTGTTTGGAGTTCATTGAGCATCTTGGATGTGTGTATTCATGTCTTTCTTTAAATTTAGGATGCCTTCAGCCATCATTTCTTTGAATATTATCCCTGTCCCTCTCTTTCTTCTCCTTCTGGGATTCCCACAAAATGTATACTGCTCTGCTTGATAGTGATCCACAGGTTCCTCTGACTCTGTTCAGCTTTTCTTCATTCTTCCTACTTTCTGCTTTTCAGGGTGGATGATTACAATTGTCTTATCTTCAAGTTCACTGATTCCTCCTTCTGCCGCCTCCAATCTGTTCTTAAGAATTTTTAATTTCTGTTACTGTGGCCTTCTGCTCTCTTGGCTCTTTTTCATAATTTCCATCTCTTTACTGATATTCTCTTTATTTTCAACCTTTTCCTGCTTTCCTTTGGTTCTTTGTCCACATTTTCCTTTAGCAATTTGAGCTTATTTAGGACCACTTTTTAAAAATCTTTGTTTGGAATGTCCCAAGTCTGATCTTCCTCACCTCATTAGATGGCTTCTAATACTTTAATTTTCTCCTTTGCCTGGACCATCACTTCCTGTTTCTTTGTATTTTTTGTAATCTTTTGTTGAAACTGGACATTTTTATATTTTAGTGTATTATTGCTGGAATCTAGCTAGTGTTCCAACGGATCTTTCCTTGCATGCCAGGAGCTATGAATTTTTTTTTTTTAACTTTATTTTGTACATTTAATAATTGAAAACATAAACAATTAAAAACTAAAAAGTAAACACAGATGAATAAATATATATATTTCTCAATTAAATGTAATGGATACATGTAAATTTTTGTTGTCGTTGTTTTGTTTTTTGTTTGTTTGTTTTTTTTGTGAATCCAGATGAATGGATAAACAAACTGTGGTCTATTCACACGATGGAATATTATGCAGCTGTAAGAAGAAATGAAGTCATAAAGCATATGGCAACATGGATGAACCTGCAGGACATTATGTTGAGTGAAGCAAGCCAGACACAAAAGGACAAATACTGTATGAATGCGTTTGTATGAACCAAATATATTGTGTAATATGAATTTTTAAAAAAAGGAAAAAAGAAAATATCTTTCCCAGTCTTTACTCACCTGTGCAAGTCCTCCTCTTCAGAGCTTATCCATATAAAGAGTTTACAGACTGCCTCTATGCCAAAGCATAGGGGCTTTCCTGGTTCTTTCTGTGCATGTGTCTTGTCTTGGGCATATATATCTGCCTCTAGGAATTCCCCCATTTACTAGGATGGAACTGTTCCCTCTTCCCTAGAAAACAGTTTCCTCAATGTTCTGGATACTGCACTGTATATCCTACAGCCAGCAATTAATCCCTTGCCCCAGTGACCATTTGACTGCTCTCCCACAGTGCTCTGTAGGAGAGGTCTGTTTGTTGCCTTCTATACTCAGGCCAAGTTCTGGGACAAGTCCTTCAGAAGGATTGGGTCAGACATATATGTTCCCAGAATGTGCAAGAGGGTTACTCTGCTCTCTCTGGAACCAGGACCAGGCATCTGCAGTGGGAGCACAGGCTGGCTCCATGCCATGCTGATGAGGGGTCAGCTGGGGTGCCCCATTATCCTACCACTTTTAAGTGGATTTTTTCTTGATTTGGTGGTCACCATTACTGAAGCTTTTAGAAAGATGTTTCTGCCAGTTCTTGCTGATTATTTCCTATCCCACCTTTTTTTCTTCAAATGTAACAGTGGCTCCTCCTGGTTTTGCTCTAAAGTCTTCATCCTGCCTAGATTGTACAGTGCATTACTTGAATTCCACCTTATCCTTATGCAATACCAGCTGCTAAAACCCAATCGTGAGCCAGTCCAACCACGTTTTTTTTCCATAACTACAGGCCTGTGGCTGAGTGCTATACACACACACACACACAATCATACAACTGAGTGAATGAGTGCCAGTGTACCAAGATGGCCATCACTGTAGCTCAGAAAGGCTCTCATTGCTATGCGACAATTCCAAGCAGCTGCCTCTCCTGCGTTGAGCAAATCAATTGGTGTCATTTTTCCAATAGCATGTGCTCACTCACTTTGTGCCTCTGTGTCACATTTCAATTAAGGTATATACTTTTTTTTAGACAAAATGCTATTGCACACTTAATAAACTACACTATAGTGTAAATATACCTTTTATATCCACAGGGAAACCAAAAATTCCTGTGACTTGCTTTATTGTGGTGGTCTGGAACTGAGCTCACAGTATCTCGAGGTATGCCTGTAAAGAACCACTAAAGATTTTGAGCAGGGGAATGAAGTGATAAAAGTAGGGCTTTAGGAAAATTATATGCAACAAGAAGGATAAAGTGAATTTAGTGGCCTCAGAAACTCATTACCTAAAGAGAAATCTGCCCCAAATAATTATCAGACTGTTTAGTCTTCTTTGATCTTTTATTTTGCACTAAGGAACTAGCTAAGGATTAAACTGAATGAGCTTAATTTAGGTCCTGGATTGTTGCTTTATGTGTTACAGGTAATTTTATATTCTTTAGCATTAGCTTATTGCACATTTACCTATACCATCAAGGAAACACCAATAATGAGCCTGAATAGCTTGATAAAAGACAGTTCATTGTTTTCATACTTGAAATTTATCTAACTAGAAATTTAGATGGTGTCTAATTTCAATGCTACTATAAATATCCTCATATATAAACTTTTTTTCCCAAATCTTTGAAAATGTCTTCAAGAGGTTCCTAGAAATAGAAATCACTAGGTTTCTGGACATAAATATTTTAAGATACCTAATATAACAATTATTTAGCCCTAACTCTAATTAGTTGGATATTTTGGCGTAAACCTAACATTCTTCCCTCAACATTTCCTAGGCCTATCCGGCATATCAGGACACTATTCCAGCTACCCAGGACTTAGTAGACTATGCTTAGTGGAAGCATATTTTTGATTATCCTAATACATACTCATTTATACTCTATTGAAATGACAAACTGAACAGCTACTCTCATTATGTGAAAAACATCTCATTACTGCTACACAAAGTTATTCACATTATAAAATTTTCAATAGTTTGAATTTCAAGGTCAATGACCAAAGTTGCATGGGTGAATTACTGAATGATGGTTAAAGATAATAATTTGTACTTTCTTAATGGAAAAAAAAAGCAAGATGGCTTTTATAAAAAAAAGGTCTGATATTTGTAAATCCTGAGTGGTATCAAACATAATATTGTATCATCACTTTATGAATCCCTTGTTATTTCCCAATTCGGCTAAATTTCAGATCATATAATGTTCTTTGGGTACTACACGTATCTTTTCCCCACCATAAGATGACAACCTAGTATAGTAGGTGCTAGCCTAGTTTCTATTATGGCTAAATGCTTATACAAAAACTTTCCATTAAACAATTTAGAGCAACTCTGTTCAACAGACCTTTCTGAAATGATTAAAATGTTTCATATCTGCCTTTTCCAATCTACTGAACCCTTGAAATGTTGCTGGTATGGCTGACGTACTAAATTTTCAATTTTATTTTTAATTTTGTTTAAATTTAAACAGCCACAGGTAGCTAGTAGCTACTGTATTGAACAGCACAGCTTTAGAGTATACAGAAAGACTTATCTTTAAGATGTTCTAGAATTACAAAGAAGAACTAAAATAGACACAAGAGTGGTAACAGCTACCTGATTAATCAACTAGCTGGTCAGTCAACTACTTGGTTAACTGAAATACCAATGGAGCCACCTACTAAGCATCCATTCCCCTCTTCCTAACAAAAGCCTGCCCCTAGCACCAATGAAAAAGTCAATCAGCTGACAACGTTGCCTTGGTGACTGTTATGGGTCCAGAGGAAGGCATGGGCAGTCTAAAGAGATTGAGGAAAAGTACTCATATCCATACCCATGGTTTGGAGGCCCAATTCTCTCTCCTGCCAAGTGGGGATTCTGGGGCTACTGGGAGTCACTTCGTGCCATGAAGGGAATCCGCCGAAGGATATAACTGGCGAGGAGAGATCAGAGCTGGAGTTCTAAATTATGGCACCAAGTGCTTGTCACACTTTGAAAACTGTAGTTATGCCAGATAATATAGTTTCTTAATGTGAAATCCAATTGGGGGCTGGACTCCGTTACCCATAGCTGAAAGTGGCGTACTGATAAAGCCGAGTGGGTGGACAGATATTTTCCAGATACTCTAAGGCTTTCCGGAATACAGGATAGTTTCCATACATTGAACTTTTTTCAGTATCCCTTTCTCATATTATATATTAATATACCCAAACAACCTTTCCTGTATCAAGTCTTCATCTTTCATACATGAACCAATAAAGGACCATATGGAACTAGATTAGCAGCTACCTGTTGCCTGCTTCCAGGTATAAGTTTAGACAAGCTCACAACCCTATATGTATAAAGAAGTATTTGTATAATTATTTAAATTTTAAAGCACTTTCAACTTTATAGGGGAAAAAATGAAAGAAAAAAAAATAGAAATGCAAATACTTGTGATAAGCTCAGGTATCAAAAACTTAGTGTGATTGTCAAAAAGATGGAAATGATTGTGTATGATGAAAATTGAAGGTTCTTTAATCTCAAGAAGACAAGAACTGAACTTTCCAACTATGAAGGAAAAGTACAAGAAGTTTAGAAACGTACCATTAATGCTTTGTCTAAAAGGAAAGGTACAGAGGTTAATAAGATGAAGATATAAATTAAATTATGGAACTAAAGAGCAATAAAAGCAGTCTTGGGAACCATTTGATAATGCAAATTGCAGCTAATCAACCACATGGAAATTGGAAGGGTTCAAAGCACCAGAATAGCAGGTAAGAAAAGCTGTTGGACAGGTTCAAGGAAAAGACTTAAGTGGAATGAATGTGCAGTTCAGACAATTCTACCAACTAGGAATGGTGCTTTGTAGAAAGCTGGAAGTTGTTAATGCTGCTGTATCTTTAATGAACCCCAATTGGAGATTTCATGCCCCCCAAATACTGACTTTCTTGCTGAACAAACACCCTCCTCAGTCACCTGAGTCCTAACTTCACCCCTCTACCTTGTTATTAGTTATTGCACCTGCTTCACAATCTCAACTTTGAGCAACCTGTTCTCTAACCATCCCTCCTACATTTCTCTCTTCTGGTACCCCAAAACCTTTCCCCTATTCTTGATCTCCAAGGTATTAATCCTAATATCTTTTCACTGGCTCTTACCCTCCTCATGACCTCACTTTCCTCCCCACCCGGCTTGGATTTAATCTTTATCTTTGTAATGACTCTCTTGTGTCTACACTACCAAATCCCTTGCTGCTGTGTGCCTGCATCATTCTAGTTTGGCTGAATCCCAATTCTGTCGAGTCCAGTCTGCTGCCTGAAACCTGTACTGGGTTGGGGTAAGAACACAAATTACGGAGACTGACCTCATCTTAAATTCACGCCTAACAACTGCCCTAGACCATTCACTTTCCTACGCTACTTCATACCTTATCTCTTCTTAGAGCCCCAACACCTGCTTTCTCTTCTGTCAACTGACACCTTGCTCAATTTTTAACTGAGGAAAAAAACAATCATAATTCCTACAGGTTTCCACCCCACTTCTACCAACCCATTCACATCTGCACCTGCACACTCTCTCTTCCTAGTACCTATGAATCCGCAGGCTTGGAAAGGTTCCCATCACTTCTCTTCTTTTATTTTTATTTTTTTATTTTTAAAAATTGATACATAACGATAAAGCATAAATCCATCCAAAGTATATAATCAATGGCATTTAGTACAATCACACAGCTGTGCAATCATCATTCCAATCATTCCTAGGGCATCTTCATTATTCCAGCAACAATAAAAAATACTAAGGGAAGTGGTTGTGGCTCAAGCAGTTGAGCACCTGCTTCCCACATGGGAGGTCCCTGCTTTGGTCCCCAGTGCCTCCTAAAAACAAAAACAACAAGCAAACAAATGAAAAAAAAAAAACAACTCAGGGGAGCTGGTGTGGTTCAAAGGTTGAGTGCTGGCTTCCTGCATACGAGGTCCCGGGTTCAATGCATGGTGCTGGTACCTCAAAAAACAAAAAACAGGGCAACGCATGTGGCTCAAGTGACTGGGCTCCCGCCTACCATATAGGAGGTCCAGGATTTGATTCTCAGAGCCTCCTGGTGAAAGGCAAGCTGGCCTGAGAGGCGAGCTGGCCCGCGCGGAATGCTGGCCTATGCAGGAGTGCTGGTGCAGCAAGATGATGCAACAAAAAGAGACAGAGGAGAGACAATAAGAGATGCAGCAGACCAGGGAGCTGAGGTGGTGCAAGAGACTGAGCGCCTCTCTCCCACTCTGGAAGGTCCCAGGATTGGTTCCCAGTGCCACCTAAAGAGAAGACAAGCAGACACAGAAGAACACACAGAGGGCAGACAGCGAGTGCAAAACAATGAGCGGGGGTGGAGGAAATAAATAAATCTTAAAAAAAAAAAAGCATCCTTTCTAAAAATAAACAAACAAACAAAAAACACAGGAAAAAAACAAAACAAAAAACTAAAAAAGACAAAAACCAAACAAAACTCATCACCTCTCAATCTCCCTGTTTCCCCTGCCATACATACTGCTATTGTTTCCTTCTCTCTAGTTTATATTTATATTTTGTAAAAAGTCTTATATATGCAATATCACCCATATTCATATTTTCCATGAGGTTTCACTATGTTCTACAGTCCCGAGTTATAATTTTTAGCTTTCCTTCTAGTAATGTAACTGTCCTTAGGCTTTTTCTTTCAACCACTCCATCACTTCTCTTCTACTCAAGAGATATCTGGTATAAGCTACTTGCATTTGCTTCTTCAGTAATTTCCAACACTGACTAAAATGCACGACTCTATCTGGAATTAGGGAAGACTTCACAGGTGAAGGGCACAGCCATCACAAGACCACTCTCACTTCAGACACCAGTGGCAAGTTTGGGGTTTCCCAAGCCATCCTCACTTCTAACCAACTGGCCACCAATTTTGGGGTTATTCCCACGCTCCTAGGGCCCTCGGCCCTACAGCCAAAAAGAAATCCATTTGGAAGCAGATTCTTCCCTAGTTAAGCCTCGAGATGAAAATGAAGCCTGGTGGTATCTTGATTGCAGCCTTGTGAGACCTAGGCTGAGACCCAGTTGAACCACACCTGAACCCCAGCTCCACAGAAACTGTGAGATAATTATAAGCCACTAAATTTGTAGTAATTTGTTATGTGGCAGTAGAAAACATAAGCCTACATTCCTAAAGGAAGCCTTCCCAACCATTGCATGAGTATGGGTTATTTTCATCTCAAAGCCTATGGGGGGCTGGGAAAATGGCAGGCCATAAAGACCCTAAGTACAGCTGGATAAAAGGAACAAAGTGATTTACATTACAACCACAGAATATTAAGATTTGGAAGGAAACTGAGAGTTCTCTTAGTACAACTCCCTGTTTACACATGAGGAATATTTCATAACTGGTTCCTGATCATATAGCTAATTACTGGCAGAAAAGGGAAAAGAACCCACATCTTCCTTTTCCTAATCCAGTACACTTTCCACATCACCACAAATTGTTTCATGTGTATAAATTGTATCTTACGCCTAAAAAGAGTTGAAGGCCAAACTTTGAATTTCACTTCTCTTTTATCTCCTGCCATGCAAATCTGTTTCAATACAAATCTGTTTTTTTTTTTTTTTTTACTGGGAGGTCCTGGGAATCGAACCCGGGTCCCTCCATATGGGAGACGGACGCCCAACCAGTTGAGCCACATCCGACCCCCAATACAAATCTGTTTTAATACAAATCTGTTGTTGCTAATTCAATAAAAAAACATGCCCCAAAGTACAGGAATAACAAAAATAAAACCTTACATATATGTTAACCAAAAAGTACATATGATCCCGCGAGTGCGTAAGCCCTCCCGGTCCTGCGCGTGGGTGTGCCGTCAGGCCCCGCAAGCCACGGAGCAATATGTCGATGTAATAGGAAAGTGACACAAGGGAGAAACAAGATGAGACCTGCCGAAAAACCAGGAATTAAGGTGGCGCAGGCGGTAGGATGCCTCTCTCCCACACTGGAGGCTCCGAGGATTGAATCCCAGTGAAGACAGGAGGAGGATGAGAAGAGAGGGTAGGAAACGGACACAGAGAGTTGACAAGAAAATGGACACAAAAACAGCAAAAATGGGGTGAGAGGGGTAAAAATGGATAAAAGTAAACAAATTAAGCAAATCCTTAAAAAAAAAGTATAGGGGAGTAAGATACGGACTATAGTTAGTAGTAATAGTTTGATGGTGCTCTTTCATAATTTGTTAACAAATGTTTCACAACAATGCAAAGTATTTGTGGTGGGGTGATCTCTGGGAGCCCTGTATGACATTATGCATGTTTGTTTTGTAAGTTCACAATGTTTACTGAACACTTATTGTTTATGTATGTTCATGTATGAATGATATACTTCAATAAATTGTTTTTTAAAAAAAGTACATATGAGAAACTATGTATTTATTTTTATACCAAATGAACTGCAATAGATTCTGTTTCATTCTGGCTTCAGAGAAAATGCTAGTAACCTCCTTTGTGGGTTAACTAGTTTCATCTGTGTTTACTGTATGAAGTTGTGTTTCAGAAAATATGATTTGGCCAGAGTCCAGAAGCTATGTTGCAATCAGGACCTATTGTAAAAACACTTGTATTTAGAATTTGACATAAGTCTGCTTAACTTTATAAGGTATGCCATACGAGTGTATTTTTTTCTTAACATCATCCCTAACAGCCATGGGGCACAAACACTGGATCTCAAGCCCAGTATATTGCTTATCTAAGTTTAACAAGTGACCCTAATTACCATGCAACGTACTCAAGAATTCAAACTATAATAAGAATTCCAATATTTTAAATGGCAAGGAAAAGCTATCACAACCCAGACATATGTTAAAAATCAAGGACACCAAGGAAAATAACACATTTATTTTTTAAAAAAGAAATCATCACAATTTATTAAGTCCAAGAAGTTACAAAGGCAGTTTGCAAATAAATAGAAATGGGTAATCTAAGGTTGCTTTATAAACTACCTTTGCTTTTGTGAATTTCTAATAGGTCTCAGCTTCCTACTGGCATCTGTAGGACCTGACCTCTCACCTCTGGCTCCTTCTCTAGGAGCATCCCTTCTTGATTTCTGATGCCTCTTCTTTCACCTCCAGTCATCAGCTACTGCTGCACATGCTTACAGTCCAGATACCCTCTCACCAACAGGAAGATGTGGACTGTGGCTACCACTGCTACTTCCCA
This sequence comes from Tolypeutes matacus, assembly GCA_026826555.1. NCBI lineage: Eukaryota > Metazoa > Chordata > Mammalia > Cingulata > Chlamyphoridae > Tolypeutes > Tolypeutes matacus. The sequence goes on along the minus strand of JAKSZT010021197.1, from coordinate 457,825 downwards.
GCCCCAAAAAATCCAACCGGAAAGCATGTAAAACATTAATCCCTCTGAAACTTTTCACAATTTCGAACTCCTGTTCTGTTTTAAGTAAATTCATGAAAATCACTGTTTTCAGCTGTATCTAGACATAGAATTCTGGAGTCACATTCAAAGATATGGTCAAGGCTAACTTATGCCTTCGCATGATAATACAGTAGCAATTCTAGTTGTCAAAAGAGAACCTAAACATTGACTGAAGCCTTGCTGCAAGACTGTGTGCTAAAATATCTCATTTATTCCACATGATGACTCTACCAGGAAACTAACAGAGATACTCAGTCACTTACCCAAGGACACCACCCAGCAAGAACAAGGATTAGAGCGCATGAGATAGGAACAGAAATAGATTTATCATTTCTCAGAAAGTTCAGAATACTTGATTTTCTACATTCCCAAAACAGACTTCTCAACCAAACTTACTTTCAGTTGCAGGAAATCCCTTTTAAATATTCTATTTGCTCCAAAAAGACAGTCATATCTTGATAGGGACACTTTTGGTGAATGGACTGCTTTGGGAGGACATTCCATAGACCACTTCTCTATACTGCCTCCACAGGCCACTGTCTTGCTTAGGCAGCTGTAACATTGTAGCTACATTTAAAAAACAAGTTTTATGTTTCAAAAATTTGATCTTCAACTCTACAACAGAAATCACCCTTTAAAATTAAACCTCTGAGAGGAGGGTTCTCACTTTGAGAAGAAGTGACTTAAATAAGGGAAGGTATACTTAATTCACATACACTCTTCCCAGAAAACTCATGTAACTCCCTCATTTTTTCCCACTGATAAAAGTATAATCCCAATCAGAAGAATAGGCTGGGTGAGTAGTGGGCAAAATAATTAAAACAGTGCAGGAAAAAAAAAAAAAATCTTATAAATGGGTTGAAATAAATTCTATGACAAAGACATGGGCCTTTTTCTCCCTCTTTCCCGGAGATCCAATCATTCAGTGAGTATCTTCTATGTGCCAGGCACCCGCCAAGGCACCTAGTATAAGTCACTGAAGAAAATAAGGACCCCGGTCTTGGTGGAGATCACATTCTTGCAGAGATAACATCCTTCTCCAGCTATTTTCTCTCTTCACACAATGACCCAAGCACCAAGAAGTACAAAACATTTTATGAAAATCTACTTGTGCCAGGCAACTTCCAGTTCTTAGTTTGGCTTCCTAACAGGCACAGTTTCATTCATGGCCTAGAGCACGGTCTCAGGAGACAGAGAGCCTGAGTCCACATCACAGTTCCATTACTTTTTAGCTGCATGACCTTGGCCCAGTTACCTCATGGTTAAAACAAAAATAACCACCGTAACTACCCCACTGAATTATGTAAGAACATATGGAAAGTACTTAGAATGATGGTGGCACATAGAAGACGCTAAAGTATTAGCTATTATTATTTTAATCCAATTTCCAGCCAACCAGAGATTACAAGGGCAATGATAGGGAAAAATAACACTAATGGTAACTTTTTAAACATTTTTATCTGGTCCATTTACTCCTTTCATTACTACTTAGTCCAAAAGTTCTGTTTTTTATTGAATTTACATGATGTCCTGTTAGCTTTTCTAAAAACTAACAAACATGATCTCCATATATTCCATGTAAAATATCAATTCAGCTTGGAGTTTGTATACACACATGGCTAAGTGGCTTTTGATGTAGTGAAAAAAAATTTTAAGTGAAAATTAGACTCATTTTTCCGAAAACTAGAACAGCAAATATCTTATGAAACTTTAGCACCACACCAGCACCAGCACACATGCCCTATGTAACTGCTTAGTTCTAATGATTGATTTGCAGATAACCTATCTCTAGGACCTATATATACCTTTGCAGTTGTCAATATTCATTAACTGAAGTTAATTCTCAACCTAGTTCACTGCATCTAGTAAAAAATACAAGTAATCATCTGAAATTGATGGCTCATCACCTTTGTTAAAAATAGGCTGCATTCTTGGTTCAAAGTTTTAAGGGGTCAACAACCTTCGAAAGCTGAATGCCCACAACTTACAAATGACTAGATTACAAAGTACAGTCTGTGAATGTTGCCTACCCCAAAAGGAAGCCTACTCACTAATATAACTTGACCTACTGACAAAAAGGCAGGCTGGTAAAAGACATTTGCAAAGCTGCTTTTAAAGGGATCAATTTTGGCAAAGAATGATTTAAAGATGTATTGTGAATCTAATTATGTTTTTACACCCTTACAGAGGGGAAGTAATGAGACACTTCAATGTTAATAAGCACACAGATGAATAATCTGAATCCACAGGTACAGTTTTGACCAAAACCATGCGTCCCACCCCTCTAGCGAGCTCACTCTAGACTTAACTTCACCCTTGTGTATGCTTACTATTGGGATGGTAACTACTCCACCGTCTTCTGTTTAATATCCATAAGGAAAACTTTGTGAAAGACCTCTACTCTGCACTTTCCTATCTCAGAACTTTGATCTCTGAAGATGACAGTTACTTTGTAACTCGCCCTGGTTTGGGGTCCGCCTTCGGCTTGTTCAACCCTTAATGTTTATTAATTAAGAAACCTGTGTCCAGCTCCACCCCAATTATTCATTAGCACCCTGGTGTTATAAAATATTAGAATTTCAGCAGATCAGGAAGACAGTTTTGGGCCAGAAGGCCACTGTGTTCCATTGCTTATGCAACCAATAAAACTTTTTGCAACCCACATGTCTCAGGAATTGGCTTTAAAGACTCATCAGGAGAAAAGAACCTGCTTTTGCCCGGTATCAGACTCTCTAATGGCAATATCGGGACACGGTCAAATAAAGTGTGTAACCCGCCACTCCCCCACCACCACTAGGGACAACACACGGCATAACACCCTTAGGCTTTTCACCAGAGCAGCTAAGGCCTGCCCCTTTCTCCTGGCTCTGACACGTGGTCATGGCTTCCCTGGTGGGAGTCACCGCATGGCCTCCCAAATACAGCGGTGGGGAATGACATGTTAGTCCCTCGGGAGAAGGAATTTTCGCTCATTATAAAACCACTCCTAGCGCAGGAGCTACAGGCCCTTTCCCTTTTGGGACGAAGGGAAGGGCAAAGGATGAAGGGTGACAGGTCAGGAGGCTGGAAAGCTTGTCCCAAGGACACTGGCCCGGCAGAGCAGGGCGCGAGCAACCTCTCGGGCCGGCGGAAAGGCGGCTGGGTCGTTGGTGGCCCCTCCTCGCCTTATCCTGCCCCTCCCGCCGCCCTCGGAGGCCTGGGCCCTCTCAACTACCTCAGCGGACCTGGGACCGCGCAGGCCGGACGACAGCTCCTCTGTGCACTGGCGCGTCGTTCAGCACGTTCTACCGCCCACCTCCAGCCGGGACCCGGCCGCTCCGGGCTGGAAGCCACAGCCCGCGGGCTTGGCGCGCACTCGCCTTCTACACCCCGCCCCGCCGGCCGCGCCCACCCACCCAGCGCTCCGACGGCCCCGCCCGTCCCGCGCCCACCGTGCTGCTGCCGAGCATGCCCGCGGCTGCACCACGGGACGTGTAGTCCAGGGTCAGGATAGCGCCGCGAGGCACTACGGGACATGTAGTTCCGCAGCGCAGGACGGCGCTACGTTCCATTCGGCCCTTGGGGATGCCGCGCGGCACCACGGGACATATCGGTCAGACGCGCGGAACTACGGGATGCGTAGTTCAAGCTGCGCCGACCAGCGCTACGTTCCACACCCCTCCGGGGGCGCCGTCACGTGGCCGCGGACTCTCCGGAAGTGACGCAACAAGGCAGGACCGGCGTGGTTTCGCAGTTTCCGCAAACAGAATTGTGGATGGTGGTGTTGGTGAGTGTAGTGGTTGGAGCTCCGGCCCTTCTTTTCCCTTTGTCTTTCGCCCCTCCGCCGCCAGTGAGGAGGGAGAAAGAACACTTGGACCCCGACTTGGGGTCGCTTCGCTCAAGCCTGGGCCCCAAGTACTTGACTGAGGAGTTAATCGTGTCTTCAGTCCGACGCAAAATGGATGCAACTTCTGGGGTCGTCCGCGCAGATGTGCGAGTGGGAGAATTCCTCCCTAGCTAGACCTGAGTTAACTCTATCCCCCACCCCCCGGGGGTGGGTGTTGAGTGCAAATAAGTGTCTGTCTCTTGAGCGGCGATAGGAAACGAGCGGGAGGTTGATCCAGGGAGTAGGCCGCGCAGATGACTGGAGAGGTGAACTTCGCCGAAGAATTCTCTCCTTTATTGCGTCATTTGGGCTTCTGAGTCGGTCCCTTCAGGCTGGCGGGTTGGGGCGTTAGACCTTAACCTATTTGAGCTTAACTCTTGTGGCTCTGTTGCCCTACTCAGTCATTCTCTGAGAAACAAATGAGGGCGAGGCAAGGATTGCCTCAGAAGTGGCTGGAAAGCCAGATCCAAATGCCTGTTAGATCATTTCTTGCAGGCCCATCTTCATTGTCAGATGACAGTCTTTTTGCTCTAAGCTAATTGAGGATTCTGAGGGACAGCTCATTTCCGTTTGAAGTTTGGGCATTATTCCACGTTGACGCGCAGTTTTAAATAAATATTCTCCATTTCTGCGGTGGTTGGGAATGCTGTCGCATTTATTCTGACGGACTTGGTTGAGTCGTTTGTGACATCTCATCTGTGGAAATGGTGGCCTATATAAATAAAATTGAGACTTAAATCTCAGTACTTATTTTAGGAACCTCAGCTAAAGAAGATGCTTCAGATTTCTTGAATATCAAAACGATTTCTAGATCCTTTTTAAGGAAATAGGTAAAAATTTTAAGTAATTCTTCTGCAGATTACTTTTCTGGGCGTTTTTCCCTCCACCCCCAACCCCCCTTTGGTTCAGTTCTCCCTAGTTTGGCATTTTGTTAACCTCACGCAGTGAGTAGTGAAACTAATTTCCCTTGAAACCCTTTTCTAACTCAAGCCATAATGGCTTGGATTGACACATTCCCTTAAATAACTATTTCTTTAAACTGTTATTCTTTTTCTTATTTCAAAACCCTTCTTTGTTTCATTCCTCTCTTCATATCTTTCAGGTTCTATGAATTTGATCTTGAATTTGCTGAATCTCACTGATCTTTTTGACTTTTGCTATCTCTTCTCCATTTAGTTTGAATAATACAGTCTAACATTTTTGTATGATGTATAGGGTATAATTTCTTAAAGAAACAGTTCATACAGTGCCTCATTGAGCTCTGTAGTAGTAGTTCAGTAAATTTGTGAAATGAATAAATGAATGGATTACTGTAACAGTTCCTGTCCAATAGATAGTTGATTATTTCCTCCCCCCTCCCATTTTACACATAGGACTAAAAAAATTTAAGGGACTTAATGGCCATTCAACTTTTAAGCTCCAGAGCTGGGTCTTGAAACTTTAGTCTAAAGTAATTTCCATTCTTTTCACTTTCTACCCTCATTACAAAATAAGGTTGCTATACGTTCCCAAACCTTTTCTAATTGGGGTGACCTTACTGTTTCTGATTTTTTTTCACTGTCTAGGCTGAAAGAAATACCTAAAAATGCCATTTATTAAGTAGTTCAGTTCAAAGAATTTAATAAGTTTTTCTACCTTAATTCTGCAGCTGTTTAAAAAAAAACTTAAAAACCATAAATCAAAAAATAGAATATTTGTATTTACTGTTAAATAACTACAAATGCTTAAATGTGGGGTTTGTGTATCTGTTGGGTACTGTACAGCTTTTTAAGGCTTGAAATCATATTTGATGATGCCACCCTTATTTCCTGTTTCACCTTGATTTTCTTATGGCAGTACTAAAATCTGAGCTTCACAAAGTTATGACATCATTGAGAGCTATGTACTACTGTACACTACACAGTTGAAACTGGTCTACCTGAGGCTAGTAATTTCTGTGATATCTGCCAAATGTCAAATATCTCTGGGTTTCCCTTAAAATTTTTAAAATATCCTGCCATTTCTCTAGGAGTTTGTTATAGTGCCCTGGGGTATCTGAGCACCCAGTTTAGAAACCAAGGCTATAAAGTGATGAGTGGCTCGATTTAAGAATGAAAATAGAAATGGAACTCGTACTTGTGTGTCCCCACTTCATTTGTCAGTTTTAATGCTGATAGGGACTTCTATGGATAAGTATGTAGAAGTATTTGGGGATTATAATTAGTCCTGTCACATTCTTTGAAAGTCTCAGCATATGTTTAGAAATAACCAATTTTTGTCATTCCAGTGTTGGTTTATGAAATTTTATCATCAATTCAAGTAATCAAATATGGAAAATTCTACAAGAGCAGAGAACTATGAAAAGATCTCTTTTGAAGAGACCAAAGCATTAATAAATTCTGAAACAGAGTCTTCATTCAGTATTATTGAAAACACAGCATCTTCTGGGACTGGGCCTTCGGAAAATGCTCCTACCTCAGGGGAAGTAGACACACCAAAAAAGAGAAAAATGGAGTATGAAGATGATCTTGCAAAGGGAAGTTCCAGTTGTGGGGAAGATATTCCAAACAAGATGAGAAAACTTGATTCTGAAATTGTCTTAGAGGAAAAAGGTTCTGGTGATGATGATGGCATTACCAAAAAAAGAAAATTAGAAACTGATGATGATCTAAAAGATAAACCTTCTACTGGAGATAGGAGTCATAAAATGAGAAAACTAGCACTTGAGGATGTTCCTGAAAGGGGAAAAGTATGTTGAATATATTTTCTTTTATTCATAATGTAATATGTCAAATTGTAATATGGGATAACTGTTAATACTGGTTTTTACGTAATCTTAACTTAAATGTTGTATTTTTAATAGTCTTTGCACTTAACACGGCATTTAATTAATAAAATTTACTTTTTTTTTTTAAGGAGGTACCGGGTCTTGAACCCAGGTCCTCTTACATGGGAAGCAGGTGCTCAACCACTTAAGCCTTATCCACTCCCCAGAATTACTTTTCATTAAGGTGAAATGCTGCTAATGAGATAATTTTATATTACTTCAGAACTCTTGTTTGACTAGAAATTTGAAAGTCAGTTTTTATAGTTAGCTTTTTGTTTTTTATTGTGAATTATATATAGCATAAAAATTACCATTTTATCCATTTTTAAGTATACCTCTCAGTGGCATTAAGCATATTCACAATGTTGTGCAACCACATCTCTCTTTCTGAGATTTTTCATCATCTCAAAAAAACTATAACCATTAAGCAATAACTGCCTATTCTTCTCCCCCCCCCACCGCCGGTAACATCTATTCTACTTTGTGTCTTGCTTATTCTAAATACCTCATAAGTGGAATCATACATTGTCCTTTTTCTGTTTGGCTTATATCACTTCGTGTAATGAATTTCAAGATTCATGTTACAGCAGAACTTCGTTCTTTCTTATGGCTGAATAATATTCCATATTTTGTTTATCCACTCATGTTGATGGACACGTGAGTTTCCACCTTTTGTCTATTTTGAATAATGCTACTATGAAGTATCTGTTTGAGACCCTGTTTTCCATTTTCCATTTTTTGAGTATGTAACTAGGAGTGGAATTACCAAATTATGTGTAATTCTGTTTAATTTTTTCAGGAACTGCCAAACTTTTCCACAACAGCTGCATCATTTAACATTTCTACCAGCAGTGTCCAAGGATTCCAGATTTTCCACATCCTCACCACCCATGTTATTTTCTGTTTTTATTTTTTATTTTTTTTTGATAAAGTTATTCTAGTGGGTGTGAAGTTGTATCTATTGTGGTTTTGATTAGCAGTTCCCTAATGACAAATGATGTTGAGCATCTTTTCACATGCTTATTTTCTATTTGTATATCTTTGGAGAAATGTTTATTCACGTTCTCAGCCCATTTTTTATTTTTTATTTTTTGTTGTAGGAATTTTTTATATATTCTGGATATTAATCATTTATCAGATAACCTGATTTGCAAATATTATCTCCCAGACAGTGAGTTATCCTTTCACTGTCTTAATAGTGTTTTTTGGTGAACGTAAGTTTTTAATTTTTATGAAGCTCAGTTTATCTCTTTTTTCTCTTTTGTTTTCTGTACTTTGGCTGTTGTATTTGAGAAACCATTGCTAAATCCAAAGGTTTTGAAGGTTTTCCCTGTTTTTCTACGAAGAGATTTAGAGTTTTCTCTCTTAAATTTAGGTCTTTGATCCATTCTGAGTTAATTTTTTTGAATATGGTCTAAAGTAAATGTCCAACTTCATTCTCTTGCATGTGGAAATCCAGTTTTTTTCCAGCACCATTTCTAGAACCTGTTCTTTCCCCCATTGAATGGTCTAGCATTGACTATATATGTGAGGATTAACTTCTGTTCTTTCTAGTCTATTCCATTGGTCTCTGTGCCTGTCCTTTATGCCAGTACCACCCTGTTTTAATTACTGTAGTTTCATAGTAATTTTTGAAATCAGGAAGTGTGAGTCCTCTAACTTTGTTCTTTTTCAAGATTATTTTGGCTCTTCAGAGCCCCATGCCATAAGAATTTGAGGATCATTTCTTCATAAAAGGCTGCTAGGATTTTTGTAGGGGTTGTGTTGAATCTGTAGATCACTTTGGATAGTATTGGCATCTTAACAATATTAAAGCATCCAATTCAGGAATATGAGTGTTTTGGATGTTTATTTAGGTGGTCTTTCATTTCTTTCAGCAGTATTTTGTAGTTTTCAGTGTAAAAGTCTTTCACCTCCTTGTTTAAATTTATTCCTTGATAGATGCTATTATAAATATAGATGTTTTCTTAATTTCCATTTCAGATCTTTTATTATTGGAGTATAGAGCCACCACTGATTGTGTGTTAATCTTGTTTCCATGAACTTTGCTGAATTGACTTATTAACTTTACTAATTTTCTTTTGGATTCTTTGGAATATTCTAAATAAAGTATGTCATCTTTGAGTAGAGATAGTTTTACTTCTTCTTGTCCGATTTGGGTGCCTTTTTTTTCTTTTATTTGCCTAATCACTCTGGTTAGAACTTCCGTTACAGTGTTGAATAGCAGTGATGAAAGCAGGCATCCTTGACTCCTTCATGATCTTATGGGAAAACTTTCAGTCTTTTACCATTGAATATGATATTAGCTGTGAGTTTTTCATAAATGCCTTTTATCATGTTGAGAACTTTTCTGTTCCTGGTTTTCTTAGTGTTTTTAGTCATAAAACGGTGTTGAATTTTGTCAGATGCCTGTTCTTCATTCATGTGGGTTTTTTTCCTTCTTTCTCTTAATGTGGTATGTTACATGGATTGATTTTTATATGTTGAACCACCCTAGCATTCTGGGGATAAATCCCACTTTTAATCCTTTTAATATGCTACTGAATTTAGTTCACTAGTATTTTCTTGAGGACTTTTGCATCTATATTCATAAGAGATATTGTCCTGTAGTTTTCTTTTCTTGTAGTGCCTTTGTCTGCCGTCAGGGTAATGCTGGCCTCAGTGAGTGAGTTAGGAAGCGTTCCCTCCTCTTCAGATTTTTTTGAAAAGTTGAGAAGGATTGGTGTTAATTCTTTGAATATTTGGTACAATTCACTAGCAAAGCCATCTGGTCCTGAACTTTTCTTTGTTGGGAGGTTTTTGATTACTGATTCAATCTGTTTACTTGTTATAGGTCTGTTGAAATTTGTTGTTTTCTTTTTGAGTCAGTTTAGGTAATTTGTGTGTTGCTTTGCTTTTTATTAGGTGTCACCTCTTTTTTATTCTAAATTAGTTGAGATTATCTCTTAATGTGATAAATTTAAAAGTTATATCTAGTTTGCATTCTTTTGTTAATATAATTCCTTAAAGAACTAGATTGTTTCTAACTCTTATTAGTGTACTTTACATACAGTTTAGCTAAGTGGCTGCAAAAGCCTGATGTTTAGCTGGACTATTATAGAGCAAGGGATAACCATGATAGCAAGTTATTTTCATTTTGGAGTACCAAGTATCTGATGCAAAATCTGGAACGGAAGGGAAAGAGTACTTTGAATGAGTAAAATTCTGCCATCAGCCCTTAAAAGTACAGCTATTCCATTCATATGTCGTCGGTGGAGTGTGAATCCCTGTAACAAAGGCAAGCTTGTGTTATAAATGATGTTTCCAAGCTTTTATTAGTGGATCCCTGTTTTTTCAATTGAAAATGTTATATTCAAGGCTGATGTAAAGTAGGTAAAAGGTAAGGTGCTTTGGTTGAAAAGTGGGGTTGGGGAGATCTAAAGTCCTTTTTCAACCGACTGATATTTTATAGAAGGCTTAGGGTCTCAGGGAGTACAAATTCAAAAGTGTTGAATGAGATTAATAATTAATAATAAACATCATTGACTGAACATAGTCTGTTGAGTTCTAACCCTTTGCATATTTTATCTCATTTAAGCCTCATGATAATTTTATAATAAAATAATAAATGTGAATATAACAGTTGTTATTGCTATTTTATACCCATGTAGGACCCTATCCACTGATGATTCTTTATTGAAGTAGAATTCTGGAAGAATACTGGTTTTATTATGGCATTGGCACTAAAATCAAACAGATGAAAGATCAAGATGAAGATTTTAAACCTAGAGATGTTTTTTAAAATAGGGAAGAGGAAACAAATTTTATTTCTGATCACAGTTAGTGAGATTTCTGTGGTTAATGCCATTTGTGAATTTTACCAATATCAGTATTCTTACGTTTAGGTCAGATTCTCTGTTAGGCTTATTTGTACCATGTTATGATCCTTATTTTTGTTCCGTTCTCTTTTATTTTCAGAGCTTGGAAGATGGACACAGTTCAGCAGTTGCTGCCCACTACAATAAACTTGAGGAAACTGGTTTAGAAAAGCGTAGCCAAAGTCGAATTTTTTACCTCAGAAACTTTAATAACTGGATGAAAAGTGTCCTTATTGGTATGATTAACTTTTTTGCTTTTTGGTTTAGAATTTTTTGGTTTAGTTTATGGTCATTTTTTTCCTCCCCAAATGGTTAACCATAGGCCAAGCTACTGGGTTTTTAATTTCTGTGCACTTGGTTATCCTGCCTTGACTTAATAAAGCTGAAGCCAGAACAGGCTTTCAACATAAATTCTATTGGGACATACTTTTGGTTGTCTACATTAGATATTAATGAGTATTTAATTGCTGTTAATTTAATAAGTTAATTAGACTTTCAAAAAGAAGTATGCTTCTTTTATACTTCGAATAATAGCTTAATAGCTTTAGTTGACTGCTTTAGTTTGCCAAAGGCTGCTGATGCAAAGTACCAGAAGTGGGTTGGCTTTTATAAAGGGGATTTATTTGGGGTAAAAGCTTACAGTTTCAAGGCTGTGAAATATTCAAATCAAGGCACCATCAGAGATGCTTTCTTACCAAAGTCAGCTACTAATGAGCCTGTTGTCCGGCCACGTGGCAAAGCCAGATGGCTGCTGATCTCTGCCAAGGTCTCGGCTTTCCTCTCCAGTTTCACTGTCACTCGCTCAGCTATGAGCAACCATGCATAGGGCTTGTCTCTTTCCGGGCATCATCTCTCAGTCTTAGCTGCTCTGCTTTCTTCCCAAGTTTAGCTATGAGTTGTCAGGCATATGGCTCATCTCTCCCTGGACCTTGGCTCCTTGCCTCTTGGGGCTTCTGTTTTCCTGCAGTCCTCTCTCTCGTGCCATGCCAGGATCAGTATAATATGGCGGCTTCCTGTTCCTCTGTGTCTTGTTTATATCAGGCCCAGTAAGACTCAACCTGAGTCGTATTTCACTGATGTAATCCAGTTGAAAGGGTCTCACACCCACAGGAGTGGTTTAATTAACAATCTTTCTCTTTTGAGGATTTATAAAAATTTCAAACTGCGACAGTGACCCTAATTCCATTTCACTTTAAGGGTTTTGGAGCAATGATATAGTCATTATTTGGATTAAACTTTCAGGCCCCATTAAGTCAGTAAAATTGCTGGGAAAATGGACAGTGTCATGGTTTTTCATCTCTAGGCCTTTAATGAATTGGTAAAGATCATGGATATGTTGATTGTCCATTGAGCTTTTTTTCCTCTGGGGAGAAAAAAGTTTACATTGAGGAGTGATGAGGACATTCAACTTTTTGTAGCCATTTTATCTGTTGACATTCACTTGAGAAATTAAATGGAAGTCGGTGGAGGAAATGGGATTCATAATACAATTATTGCTTTGTATGTCTAGTACATTAAGTAGTCAGACTCTTACATGAGTTTAGAACATTTCTAAAATCTCTTGAAGCTTTTGACATTTCTTATAATAAAAAGGTTTTGTTTATTTATTTATTTATTTATTTATTTATTTATTTATTTGAGGTACCGGGGACTGAACTTGCATGTGGGAAGCCGACACCCAACCACTGAGACACATGGGCTTCCCTGATTTGGTTTTCTCCTTTGTCATGCTTGTTGTTTGTTTTTTGTTGTTCCAGGAGGCACCGGGAACCAAACCCGGGACCTCCCATGTGGGAGGCGGGTGCTCAACTGCTTGACCCACATCCACTCCCACCTTTTTATTTTTTAATTCTGGAAAGGTGAGACTGCTTTCCTGATTATATACTGGAGAGATCAAAGTACTAATTAAGGGTACCTTCGAGCACTTATATTAATTTACTAACTTTTAAAGATAAATTTTAATCTATTAATTTTTATTTTAATAACAGATATACATACTAGAATTTCCCCCTTTTAACTACATTCAAATATTAATTGTTGTGTTAATTATATTTACAATCACCATCACCACCATCCATTATGAAAACTTTTCCATCATCCCAAACAGAAACTCTGTACCAAGTAAGCTTTAACTCTCTATTCCCTACCCCCACACCAGCCCTTTATAATCTGTATTCTAGTTTCTGACTATTATGAATTTGCTTATTCTAATAACGTCATATCAGTGAGATCATACAGTATTTGTCGTTTTGTGTTTGGCTTATTTCATTCAGCATGCTTTCAAAGTTCATCTATATTGTCGCATGTATCAGAACTTCATTTTCTAAAAAAAAAAAAAAAAAAAAAAAAGAACTTCATTTTCTTTTACAGCTAAATAATAAGTCCACATTTTGTTTTTTCATTCATCTGTTGGTGGACACTTGGATTGCTTCCATCTTTTAGTAATTGTGAATAATGCTTTCACATCTATTTGATTTTTTTGTGTTGTATCATTTCTGTCCCTTATTTCCATATATATTTTTCATATCTTTTCTTTGTGGCTATGATGGGGCTAAATTGAACACCTTAAATCTATGTCATATGATAGCAACTTGACTTCCATAGCATATACACATACTGTTCCTCGACCTTTTCATCCCCCCACCTTTTTGTTGTTCTTGTTACAAATTATATCTTTATATATTGTATGTCTAAGACCAGAGATTGATCATTGCTTTTTATGCATTTGCATTTTAGAACCATTGAGAAATAAAAAGTGGAGTTATATACTACAAAGTGCAAAATAATTGTACTGACATTTATAGTTACCCATGTGGTTACCATTACTGGAGGTCTTTATTTCTTTATTCCACTTTGATGTCTGGTGTCCTTTCCTTTCAGTCTTTAAAACTCTTTTTAGTATTACTTGTAGGCAGGTCTAGTAGTGACATACTCCCTCAGCTTTTGTTTATCTGGAAATATCTTAATCTCTCTCTCTCTCTCATTTTTGAAAGACAATCTCAGCAGATATAAAATGTTTGGTTGGCAGTAGTTTTCTTTCAGCACTTAAAAATATATTTTGTCCCACTGCTTTCTTGCCTCCGTAGTTTCTAATGAGAAATCAGCACTTAATCTTATTGGGACTCCCTTGTACATAATACACTGCTTTTCTCTTGCAGCTTTCATAATGTTCTCCTCTGCATTCAACTGTTTGCTATGTGTCTGGAGTTGTTTCTCTTTGAGTTTATCCTGTTTGGAGTTTGTATTCTTGAATGTGCATATTCATATATTTTGATAAATTTGGGAAGTTTTCTGTCATTATTTCTTTAAATGTTCCTTCTGCCCCTTTCTTTCCTTTTTTTCCCCCTCTTAGACTCTCATAATGCATTTATTGGTATGCGTAATCGTGTTCCGTAGGTTTCTTGGGTTCTGTTTGCTTCAATTCTTTTTTTTTTCCTGCTTCTCAGCCTGAATCATTTCACTTTGAGTTCACTGATTCTTCTGCCAGTTCCAATCTGCTGTTGAACCCCTCTAGGATATTTTTTATTTCAATTATTGTGGTCTTTAATACCAGCATTTGTTTGGTTCTTTTTTACAATTTTTATCTTTTCCTGTTTTCTTTTATCTCCTTGAGCATATTGAGGATCATTTTTTTTTAAAGTCTGATATGTCCAGAGTCTGGTCTTGGTGGTTTCTTATCTTGTTCCTTTGGATAGGTCATCAGTTCCTGTTTCTCTGTCTTGTAATTTTTTGTTGGGAGCTGTACATTTTAATATTTTTACATGTTAACTCTGGAATTTAGTCCCTTTAGTTTCTTAAGTTTACATCCAGCTAGTGATATGACAGGGATTTCCTTGAATGCCAGGAGATAAGTAAAACAAACCACTACAAAAAACACCTTTCACAGTATTTGCAAATTGGCTCTGAGTTGGCTGGTGCTCTCCTTCAAAGTTTAGCCCTCCTGTCAAGAACAATGTGAAGTGCAGAGTCCTCTCAGTCATTTCTGAGACTGAGTCTTGTCCTAGGCTTATGCTTCCTTGTGGCCTTAGTAATTCCGCTTTGTACATGAATTCAAATGCCCTTTTGGCTGCATATGAAATAGATTTTCTCCCCTTCCTCTTGAGTGCTCTATTATTTGATTTTTATAGCAGGTAAGCCTTTGCTCAGGCAGCTTTTACTTAATTGTTTCTTACACTGCTTTAGCTGTCAGCAAGCTGCTTCTGCTTGCAGGGCAAATTATGGGAGAGTAAGCCAGAGACTAGTTTCCTGGTTCAGTCTTTTGGGCTGCCACCTGATAGATTGGCAAACACATATGGCACCATAGTGTGTACATAGGGTTTCTTTGTGCTCCCTCCAGAACAGGGAACCACAGAACATACCAGGGACCACAGAACAGGGAACTCCTGCTCCTTCCAGAATAAGGCCAGGGACCACAATGGGAGCTCAGGCTGGCTCTGTACCTCCCTGGGGAGTGTGAGGGTAGGAAGGGGCCAACAAGGATGCTATTTTTTTTCTTTTTTAATTTGAAATCCTACTGTTTTTTTGTTTGGTTTGGTTTTTTTACTGGGAGGTCCCAGGGATCGAACCCAGGCCCCTCCATATGGGAGATGGACGCCCAACCATTTGAACCACATCCGTCCTCCCCTCCTGTTTTTTAAAGCTTTGTTTTCTTGACTCACCACTTGCCCAGTTTCAGCAACCCTTTAAACTTTTTCCCAGAGTTTGAGGAAGATGGCGCTGCCAATTTTTGCTAGTTGGTTTAAAAGATTCTGTGGGAGAATGGCAGCCTGGAATGTCTTATGCTACCATCTTTTTTGACCAGCAGCCCCACGTTTTTTAGTATTCATGTTTTATTACAAAAATGTGAATTATTTGTCTCTTTGCCACTTGTCAACTAGGGTAATATTGAGTGGGATTCAAATTCCTTATTTTAAGTTAACATTATAAGTGCATTTTTAGCCTCTCCTCTTGGAGGTTCTCTCTGGACCTAATTTCTTTTCAGCTTTTCTCTTCATTCCTTACCATCTCCAGTGGTGCAGATAACTTACCCTTGGTTTGTTTTTTTTTTTTTTTTTTTTTTAATGCTGTATAATGTAATCATGTGTTTCTTGAATAAATATTTTTGAATATAGCTCTATTTTCCACATTTTATGTGTGTTATCTGTACAATCAGAAAAGCAGAGTTTTTTAAATGACTTGAATCAGATTTAGCAAGAATTTCTCTCTCAGCATATTCATAGTATTGTTTCCTTATTCAGCTTTTCCAGCAACTCTCAATGACTGCTTTACTATCTGCACCTGGCTTTCTGGCCCTAATGAAGTCATTGTGATTTGTGCCAACCTCTTCCTCTTTTCTCAACACTTACTCTTTGTCATCATTTTTCTCTTTCCTTTTGTGCTTATATCTTAGTAAATACTTGAGTACTTATCTTGAATGTAATAAAGATATATTTGAAAATATTTCATGATGATCCTCCTCATCAATCTTTATATATGGAAATAAAGGGATTTTATAATCATTGTTTTATTTCAATATTAACTTATGTGCTATTTTTTTAAGATTCATGGCAGAATGTTAAATATGAAACATGTGCTTCTGTTTCCTACAGATAGGAAGTATTTTGTACAGAAAATTTTAGCTGTCAAAATAGTACATATGAAATAGAAAGACAGGAAGAGAACCTATTTAGGATTCAGTATTGTATTGAGTTTTAGAATTACTGAATATTTCCAGTTATCTGAGCATATTAGTATGCCTTCTTTTACCTGATAACTGAACCATTTGGCTGTTGGTGTATGGGACCCTGCTGATTTTATTTGTTAGCTATTAATGTGATTTAGTAGATTGGGATGAAAGGGTCCATTTTTACTTCAGAGTGTTTAAGGAGTCTGATGATGATAAAACTTAGGAAGTATAGTTTTTTTTGACTAGATCTTATATTTCTTTTGCTGGTAAGCCTACCATCTTTATGAAAATCAAGCACACTTATGATTCCGTAGCTACTTTGATTTACTTAGAGGTATAATCAGTAAAGTACTTAGCTTTGGAAACAGCTAAAAAATATTATGAACAACTAGTTTCTTTTTCTTATCATGAATAAGTGTTAGGTGTTCTTGTATTGATTCGAATTTAAAATATCTGCTATTGTTGAATCAAATTCTGAAAGTAACCTTCACAAAGTAGTCTTTCCAGGAGGAGTGGTGGCTCAAGTCATTGGGTGCTTCCTTCCCTCACGGGAGGTCCCGGGTTCGGTTTCCAGTGCCTCCTAAAAAGAAGACGAGCACAAGAAGACGACAGCAAGCGCAAACAACGAGGAGGGGGAGAAATAAATAATAAATAAAATAAATCTTTTTTTTTTAAAGTAGTCTTTTAAAAATACTATATTTTTTAATTTTTAAGGCTAAAGGATAAAGGTAATTTTACTCTTAATTATATTTTGAAATGTTTACCAAAAGTTATGAATTAACTTTATAAATGAATGTTTAGTAGTTTACATTACATGTCAGCCAGAGGTTAGCTGGTTACTAGAGGTAACAGTTATTCTTTGGTAAAATGTAGAAGAGATAATTTATTGTGACCGTTTTCTCTCTTTTAGGGGAATTTTTAGAAAAAGTGCGACAGAAGAAAAAACGTGATATCACTGTTTTGGACCTGGGATGTGGTAAAGGTGGAGATTTGCTCAAGTGGAAAAAGGGAAGAATTAACAAGCTAATTTGTACTGGTAAGAGAAATAAATGGTGTAGGAAAGAATAATTTGTGGTCAGTCAAGTGAATGGAAAATAAGAAAGATCTCATTAGCAGTATGACACTAACATATCTTTTATGGCATGATATTTGGGGGCCATGTGTGAGACATGTATTTTTACAAAAGAATTAGAAGACATTCCTGATGGATTTTTTTTTTTTTTTAATTTTGTGACAATATTTATTTTTATTATAAAATATAAATTTTAGGGAAGCTGTGTGATTTATAATGATTACAGTATACCTTTTACTTTGGCTTCTGTAGAATTACATTTATACCTTTGTTTAATATTTGCTTCAGAAAAATACTCATATGTTATGACTTCCATAATACCCATAATTGGTTTGTAATTTTTAGCTGCATTTTGCTCTTACTATTGGGCTTAAGATACATTTGTTAACAATCATATCATTTATTGCAGTATGATCATTCCATATTATCATATTTTCTGTACTGTTTTAGATGTGTCAACCTCTGATTCTTTTCTGAAATTAGTCACTATATATATATTTCATTTTAATGTATAGAAATCATAAAAGATCACCAAATATATCATTATCATCCAAAAGAAGACTAATAAATGAAAAATTCTTGGAAACTGACTATTGACTTCTATAAACTGTACATTGATGAGAGCATTTCCTCATTAGTTGTTCCTGGATTATGATCTCATGTGAATAGAGGCTATATGATTGCACCAAAACATGCTACTATATTTTAGAAATTACATTTTATAGTTTTGTAGTCAACCATAAGAGAATTAATAAGAAAGGAACAGAAGTCTGGACTAATTTCAGAAAAGAATCAGAGGCTGATGGATTTATAATACAGTTAATGTGCCTGGGACAACTTGTCTTTCTTCAAAGGAAGGAAGCCATCAAAGTCAATTGTAAAGGACAGACTTGAAAAAGCTTCAACTTGCCAAAAATAGGTCAATTTGAACATCAAGAAGAGTAATAAATGAAGTGGATCGAAACACATCAAGTAAAGGAAAATCTTCATTGCTCGCCATTGGAGGCTACTAGGAAACTTAATATTCTGAAATAGATAAGGGGGAGATTACTGTGAAGCAGTTATCTTGCCTATTGTGTATGAACAATATTCATTGTAATCTAATAGTTGATAAGGGAAATTTCCTCTTCATTTAAAATTCATAACTAATTTATGAATGCAGGAGGAATGCGAGAATTTTAAAAAATAGCTATTTTCCCATCCTTGATGATATAAATGATTTAGGCAACAATCATAAAAAGATGCTAAAGCTAGTAGGTGAAATCTTTATAGGAATTTAATAAAATAATAAATCAAGCATCTAAGACCATTGATCATTCTTAACACTGAAAGTGGAACAAGCAGGCATCATATTCTTGATGAATGACAGGAAATACACAGCACTACCTGTGAAGTACTGCCTAAGTCAGCAGTTCTCAACTTTTGATTTGAGGACCCTATACACAAATTATTAAGGACTCAAAAAGATTTTATGTGGGTTATATCTGTTGATATATTAGAAATTAGAAATTGATATATTAGGAATTAAAATTAAGAATTTCAAATTCTTTTTTGATTTATTAAAGAATATAATTTAGTGAGAAGACTGCCAAAATTTTACAGTTTTTTCAAATCTCTTTAATCTCTAGATTAATAGGAGACAACTGGATTCTCATGACTGTATCTGCATTCAATGTGTTATGTTAGTTTATAAGGAGTTGTAAAGGGAAGGAATATTAATAGCCTTTTCCAATATTGTAGATATTTATCCTTGATACTAAATCAAAACTCAACAAGTCATAGTTCCTTAAAGATTGTTGCAGTGTGGAATCTGAAAACATATTGGTGAACTTCTTATACTCTGTTACATTAAAATCCATTAGCCTACCTGGCACTTTGAATGGATCTTTTTGTCTTGGATGATTTTGTAGTATTTGGAAAATACTGCTTCACTTAAGTTATACATCTCTTACAAATGTTAACATCAAAAAAATCACATTTGTTTAATATCACTACCAATCAGAAAAGATTGCATATTGGGAAGATGTCCAGCCAATAGTGGTAAATACTAGTTTTTCAGAATTCTTATTTTCACTTAAAAGCTCAAATTTTACCATTGGCAACAAATCTTGTTTATCATTTTTCTTGACGTGACAGACTCACTTTGTTCATATTCAAGCAAATGTGTCTGTCACATACCCAAGTCTGAATAACCATGGTTTATCTGTCAGTTCTTTCAAGTCAAAATGATTTTCTGTAAATAGAGTGGCCAGTACAGCTCACAACTCAGTCATCCAGGGCTGTTCTTCGAGACAACCACCCAACTTGGATGTGCAGCAGAAATGTTGTTACTTCCCCTTTCATCATAGAGAATATTAAAAGATGTGTATTCATGGGCCAAGATTTAACACTATTTTTTTTTCAATGAACATTTTTGAGCACCAACTTTTTGTTAAATACTATGCCAGAAGGTATTGGGTTGGGAGGCAGGAGGGAGAGATTGATACTTTAATCATTTTAAAATATCACCATTATTTTTTTTACCACTTTATCAAGGACATTCTTAGGTGAAACTGGCTTCCACCCCTCATCCCCCCATTAATGTACTGTAGTGAAGAATACATGAAATATCGGTATAGTTCAGTGCCATTCATTCTAAGGCACCAGCAATTTTTCACATCATTGCTTTTGCAACATTAGTGCAAATCTCAAGAGGAAAACGGGCAAATAACATGTTATCAAAATAGTTTTGAATTACTATGAAAATAGGATTGATCTTAGGGGACCCCCTGAATAGGGCACAGAGATCCCCACAGGTCCACAGACCACACTTTGAGAATCACTAGCTTAAATAAGCAAACCTCAATCTAAACAAACTTCTAGCTCTTATTGTAAGTTAGAGAAAATACACTGAGTTGAGGGAACTCTTATCACCACTAAGATACAATCAGCCAACACCAAAATGTGGGAAATTCTGTAGGTCAGACAGCCGAGTTTTTTTCAATAATGAATGTTGAAGACAAGAGACTTATCAACCAAATGCAATGTGTGGACCTTTATTTGGATCCTTATTCAAACATATCCATTGGGAAAAAGTTTTTATTTTTTAATTTTTTATGTAATTGGGGAAAATTAAACATGGACTGGATATTTAATAGGATGACCATATAACTGTATGATTTTTTGGTCTAAGCTGGGATAGTTTTATCTGGGACAAATGCTAAACCAGATGGAACTCCGAGATAACAGGTTTTGTCAAGACTGCTGGGCAGACTATTAGGTATTGTCCGTCACCTAGTTATTTTGCTGGGAAGGATAATAATATCGTGGTTCTATTAAAAAAATAGTTTTAATCTGTCATTCATACACACACACACACACACACACTAAAGTATTATTGGGTGAAGTGACAAGATACCTGGGATTTTCTAAACTCAAGCAAAGAAAGTTGTGGGGAGAAATGAAATAACATCAGGTATTGACGAGGTTTAAAGCTGGATGATGGATGGGTACATGGCAGTTCATTGTATTACTCTTTTTACTTTTATATATGTTTTTAAATGCCTGTTAAGTTGAAAATAAGATTCAGGGTTAAGGAACTCTATCAGCTAGGACAACTCCATTACTATTACTTTAAAAAATAGGTTAAGAGTTTACATTTCATAATGATAGTTCATTTACATAATGAATGCACAGTGAATGAAAAATTTATATATACATATTTTTTAGTATAAAAAAGTGATAAAATTTGGTTTAAAATACAGACTTCATTTAACTGTTTTGATTAATGAATAAATACACTGTTATCTCAAGTTCCTTATGTTTATTTTTATTTGGCTGCTATTTCTAAGGTTAAGTTTGAGTTTCTTTTACTAGATTATATCTCATTTCACTTCACCAAGAATTTGAGGTGGAATTTTTACTTTTTTTTCTTTTCTTCTTAATAGACATCCTTGTTCCAGGTATTGGTAAATTTTGTGTTTGTCATTTTGTTATTTGATCAAATAAAGGATTCAGTTATTTTCAACAATTTTGCTTTTAGTTTTCAGTCTTCCAAACTAACATATTTATTTTCAAAACTTTCAAATTTGAAATAACTTAAAGGACAATTACAAAAATAATACAAATCCTATAAAGAGAACTCTAACATAGCCCCCTACCCCTTTAGATGCCCAAATTGACCAGTTTTTAACATTCTGTTTCAAAAAATTTTCAAACTTTCAGGACAGTTACAAAAATAATACAGACCCCACACAAAGAACTCCCAACAAGCTCCTATCCCTCCAGAAAACCAGATCCATCAATCTGCACACTTGCCCCATATCATTCTATCGATCTATTATTCTTTCTGTGTATCCATTCATCTGTCTGGCTATTTGTTAGCCCATTTTCTGAACACTTGAATGTTGATTGCATATATCATGCCTCTTGAACATTTAATACTGCCATGTGCATTACCTAGGAACAAGGTTGTTCACTTATGTAACCACCCTAAATGCAATTATCACTTACGTCTTTAAATTTCAGAAGTTTTCAGCCATTATTTATTTGAATATTCTCTCTGCTCATTTCTCTCTTCTTCTGGAGTTCCCACAGTGCATATATTGGTATTCTTGATGGTAACCTACGTGTTCTCAGGTTCTGTTCATTCTTCTTTCTGCTCCTCATAGTGGATGATTTCAATTGTTTTATCCTCACTGATTCTTTTTGAGCTCTAGTCTGCTGTTGAATCCCTCTAGGGCATTTTAAATTTGTTGCTGTGGTCTTCAGCTCTGTTTGGCTCCTTTTCATAATTTCTGTTTTTCTGTGTTACTTTCTTTGTGTTTATCTATTGTTTTCTTGATTTCCGCTAGTTCTTTTTTCAAATTAATTATTTATTTATTTACAACCAATGGTATTTGGTATAATCACATAGCTGTGCATTCATCACTTCAGTCATTATTAGAGCATTTTCATTATTTCAGTAATAAACAACAAACAAACAAGAAAATTCTTCACCTCTCAATCTCTCTCTGCTTCCCCTGCCATACATATTTGCTATTTCTGGCTATTCTTGCACATTTATTTATTTATTTTTTAGGCAGTTTTATTGAGATATTTTCACATACCATACGATCCATCCAAAGTGTATAATTAATGGCTTTTAGTATAATCACACTGTTATGCATTCATCACCACAAAAGATTTTAGAACAATTTCATTACTCCAAAAAGAAAAACTCCACACCTTTAGCAGTTACCTCTCAATCCCTCTATCCTTCCCCAGCCCTAAATAACCACTAATCTAATTACATCTTTATAAATTGATTTATATTTACATTTTATATAAAAGGAATCATACAATACATAGTATTTTGTTCTGGTTTCTTTCACTTAGCATAATGTGTTTATGTTTTGTTTTTTTGCTTGATATTAACGTCTTGTAACATACATGGATTTGTTCAGTTTCAAAGAAAAGTAGTCATATATATATGCATTATTACCCGTATTCATATTTCACATGAAGTTTCACCATCTATACAGTCCCATGTTACATTTATCCTTGTTTGTCTTCAGCTCTTTGATCAGACTAGGACTTTTTTTTTTTTAAAGTCTTTTGTATGTCCCAGCTCTGGATCTCCATATTGATAGTGTCTATTCCTTTAATTTTCTCCTTTGCCTTGGCTATTACTTCTTGCTTCTTTGTTTGTTTTGTAATCTTTTGTTGGACATTTTCATATTTAAATGTATTATTGTTGGAATTTAGACTCTGGAGCATCTATTCCTTAAGCTTGTATCCAGCTAGCATTATGACAGAGCTTTCCTTAAGTGCCAAGAGCTAACAGAAAGAAAAAAAAAAAGGAGGAAAAAAAAGATCACTTTCCCAGTCTTTTCAGATTGACCTGTGTGAGTGCTCTCCTTCAGAGCATATCCATACAGTGAATGTAGAAAATAACTGGGCCAAAGTATAGTGGCCTCCCTGGTGCGTTGTGCACATACGTCTTTTTTAGGGGATGTGCATCTGGCCCTAGGAATTTCCCCATTTGCATGGATACATATATCCTCTCTTTTCTAGGAAAACAGTTTCCTCGGAGTTTTGTATACTGCACTGTGTATCTTACAGCCAACATTTCCTTGCCCAGGCAGCCAGGACTTGACTGCTCTCTCACAGCATTCTTTAGGAGATCTCGGTGAGCCGCCTTCCACCAGCAGGGCACATTCTGGATGGCAAGTCCCTCAGGCCACCACCAGACAGGTTGGACTAGGCATGTATACTCACAGTATGCACGCAAGGGTTACTCTACTCCTTCTAGGGTTTACACTGGGAGTCTGCATTGGCTCCTAGCCAATCTGACAAGGGGTGGTAAAGGGCCGGCTAGAGCACCGGGAGATCCTACCTATTTTAAGTAGACTTTTTCTTTATTTGGGTGCCTACCCTGTAACTGCAGTCCTTTAGCTGTTTTCTGGAGCTTCTAGAAAGGCATTTCTTCCAGTTGCTGCTGGTTGTTCAAAACTTCTTAGGGAGGATAGAATCCTGAAGACTCTTAAGAGTGTTGATCGGAACAAGGCCTATATTGACCAATTTTAACAATTTTTCATGTCATTCTATCATCTACCCATCCATCTATCCATCTGTCAGTCTATCTAAGTTTAAACATTTGAAGCAGGTTTATTGTACTTATATTTTAATTAAGTCCTTGGCTTGTATAAATACAAAGTAGAAACTTGCTATTTCCAAAACTGGGCTTATAATGTTAGGTATGATAATTCAAATTTGAATCTAAACTTTCTGCTTTTAACTTTTTTTTTAATGTTTTAAATTTTTATTTTTATTTGGGAAGTTTTGAGTTAGCAAAAGTATGCATACCCTACAGGATTCCCATACATTGTTCCACCGCCAACACCTTACATTGTTGTGAAACATACGTTACAAATTATATTACTGCTATCTATAGTCCATAGCTTATATTTGGTGTATTTTTCTCACAAACCATCCATTATTAATACCGTGTATTAATATTGTATATTTGTCAGAACTAATGAGAGAACATTCTCATATTTGTACTGTTAACCAGAGTCCATCATTCACCACAGGGATCACTGTGTTATACAGTCCTCTTCCTTTTACAATCCATCCAGAATGTACACTCAGTTTCATCAAAGAATTGTGCTGTCATCAGCTCAGTCCAATTCAGAATGTCTTCATTACTCCAAAAGAAAGAATCCTATACCCACATGTACCCCTCCATTACTGACTATTAGCAATGATGTAATACCTTTTTTGTCATTGCTGTAAAATTATTACAGTATTACTGTTAACTATAGTCTGTATGTTATATTAGTTATATTTTTCCATGTATCTCCATATTCTTTTTTTTAGATACTTTAAGTTTTTATTTTTAAAGAAGCTTTAAATGCCATAAATGATACATCGAAAATATAGGGGGATTCCCATAAATCCCACCCGCTCCCCCTCCCACACTTTATCCCGTTAACATCTTTAATTAGTGTGGTACATTTGTTACAATTGATGAGCACATATTGATGCATTGCTACTAACCATGGTCAATAGTTTACATTATATTTTTAACTTTGAACCGTGCATTTTTATAGGTTTTGACAAAATGTATAATGGCCTGTATCTTGTCATTGGAATGTCATTCAGAACAATTCCAGTGTCCCAGAAATGCTCCATGTTACACCTATTCTTCCCTCTCCCTTCCCTCAGTTCCTCTGGTGATCACTGCCTTTATATAAATGTTACAAGATTTTCCATTGGTAGAATAATTATAAGTCTAATTTAGTCTGTAGTTGCTTTTACCCCTTGTGTTTATTCATTCCTCAATCTTGAGGATTTTAGGATGGTGATGCCTACTCTGCTTCTGATTAAGAAGGGGCTTAGATCCATGGGGCAGATCAATGGAACTGTCTCGCTTGCAGTTGTAGATTATCTCTGTTTATTTGGGATGGGCATTGTCTATAATGATTTGTTAGTTGTCCTAGGAAAGTCTGATGAACTGGAGAGTAGGTGTTGCAACACTGCTGAGATTCAGGGCTCAAACGGCATATGAACACACCAAAGATTTAAGTCTCTGGGACATATATTTAATGAGTATAGTACTAATTATAGGTTCATGTAAAAGGGGCAGAAGAGCCATGTATAGGGAAATTGTGAATGAGTCTGTTACACTGGGGAACATATATTCCAAGGTAAGGTCCACTGACAGGGTGCCGAATACCTGAGATTGTCTGCCCTGCCTATAGTGTCTAGTTACCTCTAGAGCCCTCAGGAGCACCCCTGCTTGAGGCACTGTTTACTGTGGCAATCAGTGAGATCCTGCTGAGACATGCATGAGCGTAACCTCTGGAATGACCTCCTGACTCACTTTGAAATCTTTTAGCCATAAAAACTCATTTGTATTTAATATTTCCCCCTTTTGGTCAAGATCTTTTTCCAAATGCATTGCTATTTGGTGCTTCATAATAATCCCTTGGTGCCAGGGAGGCTCATCCCCAGGAGTCACATCCCACACCAGGGGGAAGGTAGCGCATTTTTATGCTGAGTTTGGCTTGGAGAGAGGCTACATTTGAGCAACAAGGAGACTTTTAGGAGATAACTCTTAGGCAATATATAATACTAAGCTAAGTTTCTATTTCAGTAGAAAAGGTACCTAAGTACAACCATCAGTGTCAAAGGCCTGATGTATTGGTCTATCCTCCTTTCATAGGCACTGCCCATGTACTCTAGGGATTCTTGCCTCTCTATTAGAAAATGTAGCAGGACTTTCCAGGATGGAAACTCAATAATGTCTCCACCCACTGAAACAGCACTCCATGACCAGTTGAACATACTCATATTCCATGAAGATATGCCCCAGGAACACCCCTCCCCACATATCCCCTCCTCACTGACATGCCTCACAGAGTGATCTTCCCCTATCACAGCTGTGACCCTTCTTCAATCCAAAACCTCTAAAAACAAAGCCAAAAAAAAGGAATAAAAATAATAAAAAATAAAATAATTGAAAAGCAAAGTACAAAAGTAAAAAATAAAATTTTTTCATTGTCTTTATCACTATAAGATCTGTTATCTTTTATGTACAATGAATTTTTTCTGTATGTTCCTACAGTGTCTTATTTTTTTTTGCTTTATCTTCAAAGAAGCTTTAGGTTACAGAAAAGTGACATAGAAAATATAGGGGTTTTCCATATACCCAACCCTCGCAGCCTCTCCCACTCTCCCCTATTAATAACATCTTACATGAGTATCGTATATTTGTTACAGTTGATGTACATATATTGAAGCATTGCACTAGCCATGGTCAGGGTTTTAAGTTATGGTTTACATTTTGCACCATACACTTTTATAGGTTTTGACAAAATTTAAAATGGCCTGTATCTGTCATTGTATGGTCATGCAGAATAATTC
Source organism: Tolypeutes matacus (assembly GCA_026826555.1). Lineage (NCBI taxonomy): Eukaryota > Metazoa > Chordata > Mammalia > Cingulata > Chlamyphoridae > Tolypeutes > Tolypeutes matacus. The sequence goes on along the minus strand of JAKSZT010021197.1, from coordinate 431,113 downwards.
CAATGCCCTAAAAATGTCCTCTGTTCCATCTATTCTATTCTCCCCCCACCCCCACCCCCCGCCCCCAGGACCTATGGTAACCACTAAGTTTCAATTTTAGAAGAATTAAGATTCTTAGTTACATGCATTAATATTGTTTGACATATTGGTCTGTTTTCTTTTATTAGGCACTGCCTATGTCCTTATGAGATTCTTGCTCATCTAATTGAGAACATAGCAGGACTCTCCAGCATGGGAGTTCAATATTTTCTTGTTTATTGTGTGGGTCTCCAGCCACTGAGATAACACACTATGACAAGATGAACACTTTCATAGTCCATAGAAGCCTGCCCCAGGGGTGCCCTGTCCTACATATCCCCCCACCCCTGATTCCCTGCACCAGTAGTAACTCTATCCTGTCATATTTGCCAAAAGAACATTCCCACCATTGTACTTTCAACCACAGACCTACCAATCCCTAGAGGTCACCTGTTCCTTCCTCTAGCCCTCCCCTCAGTTCCATGCCCAACCCAACCCCCACACCCTACTCCCCCCCACATCCCTGCAACAACATCATCCCATCCACTGCCCAACTACCCCTTCCACCTTATTGTAGGTCTTCCCCATATTGAGCATCAGCTCTCTACACTCTACTCCCTTTCCATCTCCTAATAACCTATTTTCCAGACTTTAGCTCTGTGAGTCTGCTCAATTTGCTAAAGTCCTGTCAGTGAGTTCATGTAATATTTGTCCTTCAGTGACTGGCTTACTTCACTCAACATAAGATTTTCAAGATTCATCCATGTTGTCCCATGTGTTATACTGTATTCCTTCTTACAGCTGAGTAATATTCCATTGTATGTATATACCACAATTTGCTTAGCCATTCATCTATTGATGGACACTTGGCTTGCTTCCAACTTTTGGCAATAGTGAATAATGGCACCATGGACATTGGTGTGCATATATCTGTTCGTGTCCCTGCTTTCAGTTCTTCTGGGTATATACCCAGCAGTAGGATTGCTGGGTCATATGGCAGGTATATAGTTAGCTTCCTGAGGAACTACCAAATTGTTCTCTACCGTGGCTGTACCATTCTACATTCCCACCAGCAGTGGATAACTGTTCCCTCTAATCCACATCCTCTCCAACATTTGTAATCCTCTGTTTTTTAATAGCCACCAGTCTAATAAGTGTAAGATGATATCTCATTGTAGTTTTGATTTGCATTTCCCTAATAACCAGTGATGTTGAGCATCTTTTCATGTGCTTTGTAGCGATTTTTATTTCTTCTTTGGAAAAGTGTCAATTCAAATCTCTTGCCCATTTTTTAAATGGGTTGTTTGTCTTTTTATTTTCAAGATATGGTTTCTTTATATATATATATACTGGATATTAGGCCCTTATCAGATAAATGGTTACCAAATATTTTCTCCCATTGAGTAGGCTAACTTTTCACTTTCTCGAGAAACTCCTTTCAAGTGCAAAAGTTTTTAATTTTGAGGAAGGCCCATTTATCGATTTTTGATTTCGTTGATCATGCTTTAGGTGTAAAATTTATGAAACCATTACAAGACCTTGTAAATGCTTCATTATCTTCTAGGAGCTTTATACTCTTGGCTTTTATATTTAGGCCTTTGATCCATCTTGAGTTAATTTTTGTGTATGGCGTAAGATGGTGATTCTCATTCTTCTGGATATGGATATCCAATTCTCCAAGCACCATTTGTTGAAGCACCAATTCTGTCCCAGTTGAGTTGGGTTTGATGGCTTTGTCGAATATCAGTTGACCATATATGCAAGGGTCTGTATCAGAACTCCAGTTTGCTTCCATTGGTCAGTATGTCTATACTTGTGCAATACCATGCAGTTTTGACCACTGTAGCTTTGTAGTATGCTTTAAAGTCAGGTAGTGTGATTCCTCCAATTTCGTTTTTCTTTTTCATTGTTTTTGGCTATTTGGGGCCCCTTGCCCTTCTAAATAAATTTCATAATTAGCTTTTCTAATTAGGTAAAAAATGCTGTTGTTTTTATTATTAACTTCTAATAAGTATTTTTAAATTATGAGAGAACTTTTCTGTTATCAGTACCTAGTGGTAAAGATTTTAATCCCTTTTAAAAAATAATTGGTGCATTTGCTTTCGAGCAAAGACTTTTTTTTTTTTTTTTTTTTAAGGAAATAGAACATTTTGCTTGTGGAGAATTTCATGCCAAAGTTTATCTAGATTTATGCCATCCTTATGTCTACATTTTGTCATCTCTCAGTTTGTGGGTTGTGTTAATGGTTCCTAACACCCTCTTCCCCTTCCAGATATTGCTGATGTTTCTGTCCAACAGTGTCAGCAGCGGTATGAGGACATGAGAAGTCGCTGTCGTGATAATGAATATATTTTCAGTGCAGAATTTATAACTGCTGATTCTTCAAAGGTATATCTTTGTTTTGTTTTTAATTTGTTTACTTTTTACATTTTGTCTTAAAAATCAACTCATTTTTCATGGGTTTTGAGACATAATTGTTAGGACTTGCATATTCAGTTTCAATTAGAAATTCTATTATAATAAATTTCCTTAAAAGACTGACGGGGTACTGCAATGAATTTTTGCTTTTAATAATTTGAGCTTTTGAAATCACTTGTTACTTTTCTATTTAGACAAGACTTAATTTTCCAGTATTCTGAAATAGAACTGAACTTATACTATGTTTTATTAATCTTAAAATTTATTAGGGAAGTTTGCCAATGTAACAGAATCTCTTAACACACTACGAAATTTTAAAACTGCAGAGACCCTTGAATGGTGAAGGCCTCACCTTGAACTTTATGTTCTTTATCTGACTCCTTAGCTTGTTCAACTATTGCAGATACCTTTAATTGTACACATTTTGATTGTAGTTTTGAAAGAAGGAGAGGTGGTAGTATACTGCTAGGAAGAAGTTGGAAACCTTTAAAATACATTTGCATTTTTTTAATTGCCAAAGGCCAGCTTTTTCTTTAACCCCAGTTATTGCTGAAAGTCATTTGACTTTAGCTTTCAAAGTAAAGCCAACTGAAAGGATCAACTCCTTGAAATGTCATATTTGATTGATAAAATTTTTTAACATGATTTCAGAATCCCTAATTTTTAAAAATTACCATAAAATTGGGAATCAGTTTATTCCATTAAACCAGGGAGAGTAATTTCAATATGACACTTTTATATGTAATTAATATGAGGGGAAGGATAGGTTGGTGGGAGGGTATATTACTTTTTTTTAAAGGACCTTGAATTCTAGAGATTAATTTACCAAAAAAGTGTTTATCCATATTGCATTTACTTCAAAATCTTAACCAATTTTAATTTGTTTTAGGAACTTTTGACTGGCAAGTTTCGTGATCCACAAATGTGCTTTGACATCTGCAGTTGTCAGTTTGTCTGTCATTACTCATTTGAGTCCTATGAACAGGCTGACATGATGCTTAGAAATGCTTGTGAGAGACTTAGCCCTGGAGGATATTTTATTGGAACCACTCCCAATAGCTTTGAACTGATGTAAGGACTTTCAAAGATACTATGGTTTACAAAATATTTGGTATTAAGCATATTTAAAAAAAATTTTTTTGTTGTTTTTAAAGAAGCTTTAAATTACATAAATGTTACATCAGAAATATAGGGGATTCCCATATATCCCATTCCCTCCCACACTTTCCTACATTAACAACATCTTTCATTATTGTGGCACATTTGTTACAATTGATGAACACATATTGAAGCATTATACTAACCAAGGACTATAGTATATATTATAGTTTACACTTTGCCCAGAATAATTTTATAGGTTTTGACAAAATGTATAATGGTCTGCAGGACAATTCCAATGTCCCAGAAATGCCATGTTGTACCTATTCTTCCCTCTCCCACCCCTCAGAACCTCTGCTGGCTACTGCCTTTATATTACTGATACAAATATTTCTATTGCTAGAACAATCATAAATCTACTTTAGTCCATAATTGCTTTCCCTCAGTTTGTTCATTCCTCAGTCTTGAGGATTTTGGGATGGTGATGCCCATCCTTTCTCCAATTGAAAGAGGGCTTAGATCCCATGGGGCAGATGGATGGAACTGTATTGTTGGCAGTTGCAGACACTTTCCACTTCCTGGGATGGGCGTTGTCCATCATCATCCTTTTGTTTGTTGTCCTGGATGAGTCCAGTGAACTGGTGAGTAGGTGTTGCAACAATTCTGAGATTCAGGGCTCAACTGGCATATGAATAGTCTGAAGGTTTAAGTCTCTGGGACATATATTCAACATGTATAGTGCTAATTATAGGTTCAACTAAAAGGCGCAGAAGAGCCATGTGTTGGGAAATTATAAATGAGTCTAACTCTGTTACATTGGGGAGCATATATTCCAAAGTAAGGCCCATTGATGGGGTGACAAATTCGTGAAAATGTCTGCCTAGCCTATAGTGTCTAGGTGTCTCAAGAGCCCTCAGGAGCCCTGCTATTTGAGGCACTATTTACTGTGGCAGTCAGTGAGATCCTGCTGAGACATGCATAACTGTAACCTCCGGAATGACCTTGCGACTCACTTTGAAGTCTTTTTGCCGTAAAAACTCATTTGTATCTAATATTTCCCCCGTTTGGTCAAGGTGTTTTTCTAGATTCATCACTAGTTGTTACTTGGTAATAATCCCTTGATGCCAGGGATGCTCAACAGTGGGAGTCATGTCCCATGCTGAGGGGAAGGTAGTATATTTATATGCTGAGTTTGGCTTAGAGAGAGGCCACATTTGAGTAACAAGGAGACTTTCAGGAGGTAACTCTTAAGGCAATGTATAATACTACGTTAAGTTTCAATTTCAATAGAAAAGGTTCATAAGTACAGCCATCAATATCAAGGGTCTGGTGTAATCGTCAGTCCTCCTTCACTAGGCGCTGCCCTTGTACTCGGGGGATTCTTTTTGCTCTATTAGAGAATGTAGCAGGACTTCCCAGGATGGGAATTCAATATTCCTTCGGTTATTGCAGGTGTCTCCACCCACCGAGACAACACCCCATGACCACTTGAACATATTTATATGCCAAAGAGGCATGCCCCAGGTTTAAGTGCACTTTAAAGTAGCAAATGTTTATCAGAATTAGAGTTTATATGTGATACCATATTCTGAACTATTAAACGGTTTATTGAAAAACATTATCATTGCTCATCAGAAGTTTTTGAATGTACTGTTTTTATCAATAACTTGCCCCAATTAGACAGGACTAATTAAACTTAGGTGATTGAATTAATGAACAAATATTTGTTGAATGACTTGTGTCCAGAGTTGAGTAATTGCTGAGCACTCTGATAATATATTTGGGTAGATATTCAGAATTTAAATAAAAAAGACAAATTTACAGAGAACTTCTAAAATATATCCGCGTGTAAGTGGGGAACTGATGTCTCATCAAAGCTAGATGTTGTAGTGGAGTCAGATTGCAGATACTAAGGTACAGAGATTTAACCTTCTATCATGATAGTGATACCTACTTCCAGCCTAACTTTATTGGTGAGACTGTTAATGCTCTTTAAGTATATTGTCTCTTAAAAGTAGCTCAAATCCAATTGAAGAAGCTAATAAATGCATTTTTTATTGTCGTGTAGTTTTTTTTAACATGCATATGATCAAAACAGGCTTTTGTAACAGTCTGAGCTAATTTAATCTTTTTATTTTGGCGGGGTGAATAACCCTCACAGAAAACGTCTTGAAGCTTCAGAAGCAGCATCATTTGGAAATGAAATATATACTGTGAAATTTCAGAAGAAAGGAGATTATCCTTTATTTGGCTGCAAATATGATTTCAACTTGGAAGGTGTTGTGGATGTCCCTGAATTCTTGGTCTATTTTCCATTGCTAAATGAGTAAGAATGCCATTGACCTGTTATTTTCTTTTTGCCTTAAGACAGGAAAAAAGAGGGTGGGGAATCAGTATTTGTATTCATTCCTTAATTTAAATGGGGCCCCAAAAAGTATAGATTTGTAAAAACACTAACCTTAAATCAGGATTGGTGCCATAGTTCTCTTACAGCCTTACTTTTTTTAGTTTTCTTTCATTTCCTGCAGTTATTTCATCCTATTAATAAGAAAGGGAGTGAGTTGCCTTCAACTTGTGGCAAAAAAAGTACCTGAATTCCCAAACAGCAAAAAGATTTTTTTTTTAAGTATCTGCTAGTGACTCTGGTAATATAAAGTGAGTATTCATAAGTCACAGATCTTCCTTTTGATGGGGATAGTTATTAAAGTTCTGCATCTCACTATAGCTTTGAAATTGCCTATGTTCCACAGGCAATGTTGATAATAAAATCCTGATTCAGGAACGTAATCACCCATGCACCTCAATTCCTAGGAGTCCTGGCAAACCATAGACCCAGGAAAAGTTGGGGGTACCAGGCTTTATCAGGTAAGACTTCAAGGCCTTATGATGTACTGTGGTCTTGAGGTTTCCCTGGTAGGAAAGTATAAAAGTAAACTCAAATGTAGGCCATGTCACAGTTTACTGAACTCAATTTGCTTTTTTTTTTTTTTAAATATCTTTTATTTTGAATGTTAACTGAGAAAAAGAAAAGATTTATTGTCTGCTTATTTTGGGTTCGTGATTATTTGAGTCAGCTTGTAAAATTCTGGTTATAAACTATAAAATTTTAAATTTTAAATCATATTTTGTTACTGTGTTTGTAAAATTAGTAAACTTTTGGGAAATGTTACTCTCAAACTTTACAAAAGAATAAATAGGTGTTCTCAGTATATGCTTTGGTGTAAAAAGGTTTATGACATTGGCAATTTGAGTATGCCTCAAAAGATAATTAAATGAAAAGTTTTTTAAAAATGTCAAACAAGCACTAGCAATCTTTCCTACTTACATTACCTAATAATGATTATCATAGTTTGTCAAGGATGCTGTAACAAGTACCAGACTGGTTGTCTTAAATGACAGGAACAATAGGAATTTATTACCTCATAGTTTTGGAGGCTAGACATTCAAAATAAAGGGGATGACAGAGCCATGCTTCCTCTGAAGCCTGTAGCGTTCTGCTGGTGGACTTCCAGATGTCCTTAACTCAGTATTTGCCTCTGTCACACGGCTATCTCTCTCCTTGCTTCTCTCCTTTTATTTCCTCCTACTGTGTCCAGATTTCCTCTGCATAACAGGACTCCAGTCATATTGGATTAAAGTCCATTATGATTCTTAACTAATAGGGTCTTCAAAGAGCCCATTTACAAATGAGTTCACATTCATAGGACCAGAGTTTAGGACTTGAACTTATCTTTTTGGGGAATGGGGTGGCATGATTTAATCCATAACAATGAGAAACCTATGAAATCACAAGTTAGCACGTAAATATCTGTTTTTATTATTTGTTGAAACATAATGAGACAGAATCTGAAAATATAAAGGGGTTTTGAGATGCCTTTTGTCATTCATAAAGAAACTGAACATAAATATAATTAGCTTTTATATGGCAAAACATTCATATTGGCAAACTTGGTCTCAGTTCTTTGTAATTGTAATGTTTTTTAGGTGAAAAACTTGTACTTATTTCTAAAAGCTTATTTTTGTGATTTTTGATAAAAAATGAATTGCTTGGGATAAAAGAGATTTTATCTTGATTCATATTCTTCTAACGAGGGCTAATTCACATTACAGGGAATCCCTCCTTTACATGTGCATGTCATATACAAATCCCAGTGGCCCTCTAATGTTTTCCCATACCCTATCCCCTCAAAAGCCCCCTCATACATGAGCCCACCTACCTACCTTTTCAGGTCTTTCCCTTTCTTCTTCTTCTTCTCTTTGCCTGCTGCCTGAAACCATCTCTAGGATTCCTTGTGTTGCTTCTGTACATATGTAGTTATAAATTTTGAAAAAGTCAATGAAAAAAAAAAAGAAAAAGAAAAAACTGAGGCTATACCCGGGGGACTAATATAATTGAGAGTTTAAGGAAGATACCTGTGAATTAGTGATATTTATTTCAAGACTTAAAGGATGAACAGGATTTGGCTGGTTGAAGACTGGAAGAAAGAATGTTCCAACATAGGGACAGTATGTGTGAAGACCCTGATGTGAGAAAGAACTTGGTTAGTTGAAGGAACTGAAAGAAAGGCAATGTGAGTGGCGAGTGGTTCACGATGAGGCGACATCCTTTTCTTATGCATCCTTCTCTTATACCACGAGTATAAGAGGTAGAGGCTTTTGCTTTTGAATGTTGCCCTAAGGGCATTGGGAGTCAGGGAAGGTCCTTGAGGAGGGAAACGACCTGACCAGGTATGTATTTTGGAAGCTTAATCTTGCTGCATTGGAAAATTAATGGCGGAGAGTAAGAATGGAAGCAGGGACACAAGATGTGAGGTTATGGAGTGATGTAACTGGTAATGCTGAATGAAGCAGGATGGTGGGCAATGATAAGAAGTGGGCCTACCTGGGCAAAGTGGAGAGGACTGGTGATAATGGTGCACATAGCAGGTGCAGGAGAGAGGGAGAGGACATGAGCAACTCCCAAGTTTCTGGCATGGTGGATTTGCTGAGATAGGAGATTGGCAGAAGAAGAATCTGGTGGGGTTCAGCCTTGGATAGGGGACTTCAGAAGCTGGATAAAAAAAGAACCTTCAAAACAGTCTGAAAAGAAGCAGCCCAAGAAGTAGGGTAAAAATTAAGAGCTTATCTTACCAGAGAATCCAAAAGACAAAAGAGAATATTTTAAGAAGGAAGTTAGCAGCTGTTTTCAGTGCTTCTGTGAGGGATCAAGTAAGATAAGATAATCAGTAAGAAAGTTGTTTCCTATAGCTCTTCTTCTCCATCTCACCCAGTGCCCCATGAGACTGTCTTTTTTTCTTCCTGACCTATTTTGTTACACTCATCGAGCTTTCTAGCAACCCCTTGAGCTTTTAGAGTGCTTATTTCCTTATAGGATGGCAATTAGTATGCTACTCTCAGTTCATTTCACATCACCCCATTGTGAATTTATGAAGGAAATGGTAGCTTTATTAAAGAACAGAAGATGTCACTGTTGTGCAAAAATAAACTATTGAGGATTTACAAACTTTTTGGAAGCTTTTTCATTAAGTAATCTTTTCTTGGACAGAATGGCGAAGAAGTACAATATGAAACTAGTCTACAAAAAGACATTTCTGGAATTCTATGAAGAAAAGATTAAGAACAATGAAAATAAAATGCTATTAAAACGAATGCAGGCCCTCGAGGTAAGTATTTAGAAAAGGTGTAGAAATTTCAGGTCATAGTGAACTTCTTTGGCTGTTTTTGAGGTTTCTTTCAAAGCCATTTAGATACTATATAAATCACACATATTATTTATAACTACTTTGGATTTTTCAGCACCTAGGACAGAGGTTGGTACAGAAACTTCCCATGGTAGATACTCAGGAAATATTTAAAGAATGAATGAGTAGTACTGTCTTCAAATTCTGTTTTCTGGATTAGACTGCATCAACCTCAGCACTATTGACATTTTGGGGCTGGGTAGTTCTTTGTTGTGGAGGGACATACTGGGCACTATAGGATGTTCAGCAGCATCCCTGGCCCCTCCCCACTAGATGCCAGTAGCAAGCACTCCCCCTCTAGTTGTGAAAACCCAAAATGTTTCTTGATGTTGTCAGATGTCCCCTGTAAGGCAGAATCACCCTTGGTTGAAAACTACTACATTAAAATGATGCCCTTTGGTGTTATATGTAATTTAAAACCTTCCTGCCAGGGGTCAAGACAAGCTCATCTTATGCATAATGTTGTTAAATGACAACTATCATTCTAGCAGGATTCCAGTCTTTTAGACTGTATTGTTGCAGATTTACCTCCTGGGCTCTCCCATGCTTCTTCCCCTAATGCAGCACTGAGGATCATCTACACAAGCTCTAAATACAGTATACAGCCACTGAGTCATTTATCAAACAGTGTTTACTTAATTGGACAGATATAAAATATTTTGTAAGCATTTTCATTATTGATCAGAATCATGTTCATTAAACGAGCATTAAGATTCTTTAAATTTAGAATATTCTCTTAAGTACTTTAAGCCTATTTTTTCTTATTTATCCTCATAATTACTTCATGAAGTAGGCAAAGCAGCTGCTGGTCTTGTTTTATAAATGGACAGTCTGAGGTGCAGAGAGGATAAATGACTTGATCAAGGTCCCATGACTATTTAAAGTTTCAGATTTTCTTCAGTTTTTATAGGTGGTATTTAAACAAAAGTCTGCTATCATAATTGCATCCACCCTCCAATTTTGGATTGGAGGGTTCTCTTTAATTCCTGAATTGTCTTTTGAAACCCATGAACAATAAAATGTTACATTTTTTGTAGGTTATAATTCCGGTATTTTAGAGTTAAGAATATTTGTATTTGCTTTATATAAGGAGGAGGGACTGTTTTTGCTTGTTTTGAGGGAAAGAATAAGTGTATGCATAAATCCCCTCCATGTATATCCATATAGTATATCCTTACATGATGATGCTCTCCATGTACAATAATCAGTTATTTATACTTTTTCTTACTGTATAGGTAATGAATTGATTTAGGTAATTTATTCAAAAATATACTTAGCATAGTAGGATATACAAAGATAGAGTCCCTTTCTTTTAAAGATCTTATAGTATAGTGAGGGAATAAATGTATAAGCAAATCGTTCAGCATGACAATTGTAGTAATCTAGAAATATTCAAAGAATATATAAAAGAGCCTTTTGGGAAGAGAGAAAACTATAATGGTAAAGGCAGAGAAGGTGAGAATGCAAGGGATGTCTAAGGAAATACAACTAATTTTCAGTGGTTTCCGGGCTTTTTTCTTCCCCCAGATTGCCCCTGAGCAATATGGCCTGTCACCATGGCTGTTGTCATTCGAAAAAGTCCTTGGGTTTTCATACTTCTTCACCAAAGCACTTCCTGAGGGTTTAAAGAATGTTGAGCAGGAGAGTGACAGGCCATTCCTCTGATGAGGCTGGAGAGGGGGCCTGGGAGGGACCACAACACCAGAGGCAGGAAGAGCAGTAGCAATGCTTCTGCATTAGCACCATGCAGTTGAACCAGGAACACTGTTGTCTGGTTTCCTGGAGCATCATAGCAGAGGGAAGGAGAAAGAAAATAAACTTACTCTGGGAACAGTTCTGGAAGAGTAACTCCTTTAATCAGTTTTATGGCTTTATAATCATGTGTTATTTGGTCCCTTAAAATGATCACTTGAGGAGAGAAACTAGAATTCCTTTGTAGGCAAATAATGAAATGGAAGAGGCATAGCTGGGATGGTTATACTAATAAGTTGAACAAATTTACAACAGAATAGTTGGCAGACATTCACAATAAAACTGAAGCTTTGTTATGTGGCAAAACTACAACATGTGGGATAAAAGTTTCAAAAAAATGTATCGATAGTGTTCTTAAATCACTTGTGTTACGATACAACACAAAGTTGCTAATGCTAACAATATGAAAGTCCCCAAAAGCCAAATACTCTTTTAAACAGCAAACAACTTAATTTCTAATACCTGAGCTTAATGTAGCATATTTATTAAAGAACAGGGAAAAAAGAAGATAGCAAAGTAGACGTTCCTGGATTATTTTCTTAAAAATCCTTCAGGGAAATCTAGGTCTCTTTTTCCTAGTTCTAGAAAAAATTTTGTTGAATGACTTAACCTAAAGATGATTGCTTCCTAGCTGGTTTATTGCAATAAGACAAAAGTAGGTATTGTACAGAACATATAACTTTTGAAGAATAGATGGTTGTTACATGAAATATTTGATCTAATTCAATATGTTTTGATATATATATTACAGAGATACTCATGGTAAAAAGAGGTATTACTTAAAACTGATTAAAAATAACATTTGAAGCAATTTGAACAGCCAGCACACCCTTAAAAACACAGCATTTTTTTGGTCACCCTTGTTCAGAGTCTTACATAAATGTAGGGACTACCTATACCTATATATTAGAGGCTGGATTATTTTCCTTATTTTATTGAACTCATATCTTTTGTTATCTTAAATCAGGCTCTTTGTTGTTTTCATATAAATTACTTCTAATTGCTCTTTATCCTTCCATGGCTATTAAACTTCCATTGTGTTAATATTTCACTCTTTTTGGTGGTACCTACTTTGAGCTTTGTGTTGTAAGAGAAAAAACACTTGCCTGGGAGTAAAGAAGTTGCCAGTGATGGCTGCTAATTGGGCCTTGGTGGTGATTGTTACACAGTTTATTCCTGCTGTATATATTCTAAGACCATGATAAAAGTTAACTATAGCACCTGTGTTGTTAAGGGAAAATTCCTCCTCCCCCTTTTCTTCATATTTCAAAAGTATGTATAGTTTATATTCATGAAGTAATACTTAGGGATTATTATCTTAATTCTTTTATTTCATTGATTGAGTATGTTTGATTCTGAGTTGTAAATTTAAATATAATGCCCTACCTGGGAATTTTACTTGTTTCACTAGCCATATCCTGCAAGCGAGAATTCCAAACTTGCCTCTGAGAAAGTGGATGACTATGAGCACGCAGCAAAGTATATGAAGAACAGTCAAGTAAGATTACCTTTGGTAAGTATTCACTTTTTTAAAAGTGTTTTATAGAAAATGGAAAAAACAAAAAACAAAAAACCCCATACATTGTATGGAAATTTAGGAGATTACTTCACTGCGTTAGTTCTTCAAATCAGATACACATTAATCTGCTTCCCCTCAGTTATGATAGCCATGGCATATAGTAGAATGAAATAATATTTTGATGAACTGAGAATGGAGTGCTATATCTGGGGCCATAAGTAAAGCATGGGGAAAAGTTAGTGGCTTGTTTTGAAAGTTTCCCTGTCATCTCATGCCCTAGAGCAAGGCTTCTTAGGCCAGGCACCTCTGATTAACAAATGTTCCATACATAGAATTCAGGGACCCAAGAACTTAGATGAGAACAAAATGACACTTTTATTTTTACCTGAAATTTAGCATTTTCTTTCATTATGAATGCAAATACAGTAATATAGTACCACAGTGGTATTAGCTTTAGCTGTGACTTTGCTGCAGTCAATAGAAATTAGAGATATCTTTATAACGTCTCTGCAGACATCTTAGGATATTACATTCAGCACTTCTTCAAAATTACATTAGTTACTCAAACTGTCCCTAGATCTTGTATTAATAAAGTAACAGTATTAGCACATACAGAAAAATTAGCACATACACTATTATATTACAAATATTTTTAGTATTTTGATAACTATATTTAAATATAATTTCTTTTGTACAATATGTACTCTATTTTGTGATTTCTTTGTAAAAACATGAAAATCTTATTCCCTCCTCCAAAGATATTTGTTGTTTCAAGATAGTCTTCTTTAGTTTTTTATTTTACAAGTTAAAAATATGAGGTAAATGCTTTTTCCACTTAGACACAACATAAACGAGTACCGCATTTAAGCACATTCACCTTCTGGTTGAGAATCAGTAGATTAGAGAATTTGGCAAGAAAGACAAAAGTGAAAAGATGGCATTAAAAGTTAACTTCACTGACTTATTTTTTATGTTCAGATAATAATATTAACATTAAATTGTATATTTATTTACAGCCAGGTAGGTTTTTTTGGCCACTATTGTCCATTATTATTAAAAATAAGTATATGTTTACTTCCAAACTGAATCTAAATTTTTTTTGTTCTTGTTTTAGGGAACCTTAAGTAAATCAGAATGGGAAGCTACGAGTGAGTATATCATCAAATTCCCCCTTTTTTGAATAGCTAAGAGAAAATATACATGGGATGTTCTCAGCATAAACTTTCAAGAGCATACTTTTTAAAAATTAATTAATTTATTTATTTATTAAAAAAAATTTTTTTAAGCCAGTAAAAAGAATTTATTTGGGAAATGGAGGAAAGAACAGAGCTTGCTGAGAAATGAGAGAGAAAGATGGAAATACACACCAAGATTTGGTGTGGGCTCCTCTAGACAGAAAGAGCCAATTTATTTAGAGAAGTTGTAGGTTAACAGAAAAGCCATGCAGAAAATACAGAGTTCCCAAATACCCCACCTATTATTAACAGCTTGCATTAGTGTGGTACATTTGTTAAAGTTGATGGAAGAATATTATTGTAATTGTACTACTACTGTGGTCCATGGTTTACCTTAGGGTTCACTATGTTCTACAGTCCTATATTGTTTTAAAATTTTTATTCTAGTAACATACATACAATCTAAAATTATGCCTTTTAACCACATTCAAAGATATGATTCAGTGCTGTTAACTACATTCACAATGTTGGTGCTACCATCACCATCCATTAACAAAACTTTTCCATTACTCCAAATAGAAACACTGTACAATTTACACCTTAACTCCCTATTCCCAACCCAGCCACTGGTAACCTATATTCTAACTTCTGATTTTATGAATTTCAAGAGCATACTTAAACATATTTATGCATTTGTATTACCAAACAGCCATCTGCATTTGATTGATGTCTTTACCTTAGATTTCTTTTGGAATTTTTGTTTTATAGAGTACTTCCATGTATTTTATTTGTTTCTGGCCATCTGATATTGATAGTGAAGGCATAATATTAGACAATTTAGTGAATCCGCAGTGAGCAGGACATTTTAAAGGGGTGTGTGATTGGGAACAGACATGATTCAGAGACATTCTGAAGTGAGGCACCTGTCTTCAGAAGAGAAGCCAGAAAACATGGCTGGAAATCTAGGAAGTCCTGTGATTCTTCAGATTGAAGTTGAGGAAGTCAGCTTTCAGAGCCTCACTGTCAAAATGATAATAATACCCTCATATGGTTACCATAAAAGATAGTACCCACTGTTCTTTTAAATATTTGTTGACTGTGTTGAAGGCACAGGTGGTAATCAGAGACAACCCATTTGATTGACATGAGTATTGACTAACAAAGTTCTTTGAAAGGACTTTGGGGGCTAAAAAAATAAACAATTTATAATCTCTGCCTTCCAGAATTGTACCATTTAATGGAAAAAACAGACACAGATAAATGTACCACGAGGCATTTAAATGTTTTAAGTGTTAAAGATACTGTAATGAGGAAAATAGGTTAGAAATGTGAAAAGCAGTAGGGCAAGAGCAGTGGTCAAATTGCAACTTGGACCTAGCATTTCAGGATCAATTGACTCTTTAGTGAATTATGGCATTCTAAACTGGAGGACTTAATGGGCTGGAAAGTGTCTTGTTTGATGTTACAAATCTAGTAAGTACAGCCATACCTCAAAGATATTATGGGTTCAGTCCCAGACCACCACTATAAAGTAAATGTCACAGTTAAAGTGAGTCACATGAATTTTTTGATTTCCCAGTGCATATAAAAGTTATGTTTATCCTATACTGTAGTCTATTAAGTGTGCAATAGCATTACATCTAAAAAAAAAAAAAAAATCAGTGAAAAAATCAGTGTTCATGCCTTAACTAAAAAATACTTTATTGCTTAAAAATGCTGACCATTATCTGAGTAGTCGGTGAGTCGTAATCTTTTTCTTGGTAGAGGATCTTGCCTT
Source organism: Tolypeutes matacus (assembly GCA_026826555.1). Taxonomy (NCBI): domain Eukaryota; kingdom Metazoa; phylum Chordata; class Mammalia; order Cingulata; family Chlamyphoridae; genus Tolypeutes; species Tolypeutes matacus. Next base: position 415,615 of record JAKSZT010021197.1, on the reverse strand, counting down.
GATGTCAGTGGCTGCTGACTGATCAGGGTGGTGGTTGCTGAAGGTTGGTGTGGCTATGGCAATTTCTTAAAATTTTTGACACAACAAAATTTGCTGCATCAATTGATTGTTCCTTTCATGAAAGATTTCGCTGTAGCATGCAATGCTGTTTGATTTTATCCATCGTAGGAATTCTGTCAAAATTGGAGTCAAACCTCTAAAACTTGCTGCTTTATCAACTAAGTTTATGTAATATTCTAAATTCTTTGTTGTTATTTCAACAATGATCACAGGATCTTCACCAGGAGTAGATTCCATCTCAAGAAACCACTTTTCTTTGCTCATTCATAAGAAGCAACTCTTCATCTGTTCAACTTTTATCATGAGATTTCAACAATTCAGTAATATCTTCAGGTTCTACGTCTAATTCTGTTTTCTTACTATTTCCACTATATCTGCAATTACTTCCTCCACTAAAGTCATGAACCTCTCAACATCATCCCTGAGGGTTAGAATCAACTTCTTCCAAACTCCTGTTAATGTTGATATTTTGACTCCCCTTATGAATCACAACTGTTCTTAATGGTATCTAAAATGGTGAATCCTTTCCAGAAGGTTTTCAGTTGACTTTACCCAGATCCATCAGAGGAATCACTATCTATGGCAGCTATATCCTTAGAAAATGTATTTCTTAAATATTAAGACCTGAATGTTGAAAGGACTCCTTGATCCATGGGCTGCAGAATGGATGTTGTGTTAGCAGGCATGAAAGTAACATTAAGCTCATTGTACATCAGAGCTCTTGTGTGACCAGGTGCATTATTAATGAGGAGTAATAGTTTTAAAGGAATCTTTTTTTGAGCAGTAGGTCTCAACAGTGGGCTTAAAATAATTGAGTAAACCATGATGTAAACAGATGTGCTATCATCCAGGCTTTGTTGTTCCATTTACAGAGCACAGGCAGAGTAGTAGGTTTAGCATAGTTCTTAAGGGGCCTAGGATTTTCAGAATGGTAAATGAGCATTGCCTTCAACTTAAAGTCACTAGCTGCATTAGCCCCTAAGTAGAGAGTCAGCCTGTTTTTGTTAGTCCCCAAAGCTAGGCCTTAGGGGATAACCAGAGATGTAGAGAAAAAAACCTTAACATGAGACTTAGGCAGAACTTCCTAGTTATTACTTGCTTATCTGAAATCAGACTTCAGCATCTAGTGGTTTTAAAGAACCCTAAAGGAGGACAGAACAGGACTGAAAGGTTATTTGCATAGGTAAGGGTGTGTTTGGAGTATATTTGGAAGGTGAGACTGCAGGTCACTTTGGCCTGTTGCAAGTCTTCTGACATACTTTTGAATGCTTTAGACTACTTTGCTTCCTTATCCTCTAGAAGAATCTAGACTGTAGATGATCACTCTGCCTGTTCTTGTCCATCTACTATGTCAGTCACATTTCAGTTCTTCTAAAAAAAATTGGGGCTAGTAAATAAGGAGCAGGAGAGTAGTAGCATGACCAAAGTAGTGTTTTAGAAAGAGAGGTATGGCATTCCTTTACAGACTAGGTTGGAAGAGCAAGAAGCTAGACGATCAGGAGGCTATGATATAGTCTGCCATCAGTCATCTGTCCCTTTGTTCAGAAAATTCGCTCCAGGAGCATGAAACCCAAGTTCATGACCTGTTATCCTGACTCACTGCTTCAGGGTCCTAGTGCATGCCCTGGATATCCCTGTGGTGTTTTGAAGGTGTATCATCTTTTCAGGTATTTTCTTACCACAAAATCTATTTGTATTTTATTAGAGGAGAAAATAGGTTTGTACTTCAACGTGATTCAGAATCGGGACTCATAAGTTCCTCTAGTTGTCTTTGAGTGAATGCTCTTCAAAGCAGGAAACACTGTTACAAAGGGAGAGTATGCTGCAGCCTAGATACATGCAGGGATGTTACTGCTGGGCCAGGTAAGTAGCATCTCAAAGCGTTGATTGTCATGTAGCTTTCAGTTCACTTTGCTTACCAGGCCTGCAACACAACTGTTGGGTGAATTTTAACATGCGTGTTACATATGTTCCTTATATTTCTCCTTAGTTTTTATTCTGAATAGAAATTTTAGAGTACCACTGCCAGTTGTGTTTGTTGTAGTACAATTCTACCTTTCTCTCTCACTCTCAGTAAAAAGATATGTCATAAGATGTTTTTAATTTTAATTGTCTTTGCTTTTGTACTTTTAAATTTTTAGAGTTTTTTAGAGCTATTGAATTGGTTTTCATATGGGTTGAGATGTCACTAAATATTATAGTAAGTATAGACTTGTTTTCAAGTAAACATAAATGATCTTATATTTGCTTAAACATGACTCAGAATAACTGAGGAACTCTTAGGATTAATGGGATTTTTCCTCTTTAAAAACTTCTTGAGAGCTTAAGAATTTTCACCAAATTATATGAAAAGTATTAATATTATTGTTTTGCTTGCAGGGAGGATTTGAGAAACCAATCTGTAACATTTATTTATTTTCTTTTTTAGGTATTTACTTGGTTTTTGCATTTGAGAAGCAGCAGTGAGCACATATGCAATAGCACAGCAGCTAATTTCCATCATCTTATACAGATTTGAAGGATCCATCTTATATAGATTTGACAACTTTGTTTATTTTAATTATTCTAAATGTGCAGAATGCTGTCAGACACTCCAGCATATAAATTCAACAGTTGCTGTCAGTGAGAGACGAACTTCTGTGTGTGTATAAAAATGAGTTGGGACCTTTGTCTTTAAAAAACTATTTTTAAGTAATGTTCTGAGGATTCCAGTGGCCTCTACTCTGTTAGCTCATAAAAATTATAATATGACTTGTTAAAGCAGCTGAACTGTTTCCACAATGCTCTGATTTGTTCCATCTTTGTCTACCATATTAAATTTTTTGTAGTTATAGAATTGGTGAAGGAGCATACTGGTTTGCGTGTGTGCACTCATTTATGTAGTTCTGTTATATAGTGGTTTTCAAGATTAAGTGAATTGTGTTCTGTACGATTGAATAAGTGTTCAATGTGTATTACTAAAGAATGTTAAAACAGTTTTAGATGGTCATAAAATTCTGGACAAGTTATTTAGCTATAATTTTAGCTACTTACTGCATTTCAATATAAATAATAACTGCTTTATTTGCCAATATGCCGTAATTCTGGAAGTGATTAGAACATATTAGATGGCAGCATAGAATTGTTTTGGAGTTTTGGGGCTTTCTCTTAAGGTTTCATTCTATAGAAATCAGTGTTTCTACTTATTAAGAATGTAATTAAACATGCTTATATTTCTTAATTGGAAAAAGATGTTATAGTTCTTTTTCTCAGGACATAGTGAAAATCTCTTTTGTAAACCTTCTACACATTTTTCTCAAATTTACAATTGGAACTACAATAGGGTATGACTATAAAGGAAGCAGATAAATGGATGTCAGATTAATTCTCACTGATGTTAGCTCTAGGTTACTGATACTATGTTACACCTTTCAGCGGAGAAAAAAAACATTATTTATTCGTCTGTTACAACATCATTACTTTGTACAGTAGGAGCCAGTATTTAATCTCCATCAAAAAAAATTTTGCCATTTCAGACATATTATAGGGGTCACCTCTGGCTCCTTGTTTGACTACTCTTCCAGAACTGACGCCTAGGTGAGCTTTTGTCCTGACTTTGTAGCACAGTCTAGAAAACTTGCTAGAGCAAAGCAGTTAGGTACTTAGCAATTATTCTTTTAAAAGTAATTTATTTAAAGCATGGTTTAAAAAAACATTACGTTCTATACTTATCTGGAGTACTTTTTTTAAAACGTAGCTTCTTTGTTTATATATGCTAATTATTCATGGTGTTAGAGTAACAAACTTTCTAGCAAGAGAACATGGGTTTCCTTCTAAAATCAGTATCGTCCCAACTGTTAGCAGTTTACAAAAATTGACATTGAATCTTTTGGGCTTCCATGATGGTTTGCCCTAAGTTATTTGGGCAAATAAGTAGTTCCTCTACTAACTATGGTGGCTGTCATTAGCTAGGAAAGCTTTGGTAATGCTGCTCAGAAGGTCGGGAAGCTTAGCTCTTACTATTTTATATCCAGGTTCATTTTGGTTCTGGGCAATGTGCCAGAAAGTATTTTAATAGTTCAGTAAAGAACAAAAAGCTTCTTTATTATTAATATCACTATTCTAATTTGATGGTCTTAGTTAATTCTAATCAAGTAATAAAACAAATTTTTAGCCTCCTTCTGCCCTTCCCACTCCATGGATAAATTGGGGGAGAAAATAATCCTTCTAAGGATGGAGTAATTGGTGATAATATAGATAAGAGAGAAAACAAAGGTGGAGCCCCAGGGGTTTTCTGTGAGTAGAAAAGAGCAAAGAGCTAGAATGGATCTGAGAAGGAACCTTGGGACAGGGCACTCCATTCAGAGATCCTCAGAGAAGATCAAGTTAAGGTATTTACCCTTTTCCTTGAGTTTTGTTTCGTTGCCTTTACTTCTTCTCCTGCTACTTCCCCACATCTCCTTGCTGCAATTAAATGTCTGGGCAGTAACTCTAGAAAAAGTGACTTAAGAAGAATGTTAGGAAAAGACCTGGAGAAAGCAGCCCATGCCCACCATCTCTTTCCCATCACCAAAATAAAATCTGGTAAGACTTTGTCCTACAAACTCTGCAGGCTGAATGTTCAGTGGTTTTCCTTTCAGGGCTTGTAATTGTTGTAAAAGAAGCAGGATTTTTCCCAAATCATGGCTTGTGACTGCGAGGTCAGGAAGAATGCTTATTCCTAGCTCAGTAATCTAGACAGCATGGAAATACACCAAGCAATTCCCAGAATTACCCTTCAGTTTACCTCTAAGGAGGAAATTGGAAATGAGGATCGACTCTAGCCATTTGTGGAAGTGACATAGCCTAAGATTGAGAGGAAAGACCTGAGGACATGACTAGATAAGAAAACTGAAATTGAATTCTTTGGGCCCAGAACATACTAAAAGAAGGGGACAACATGGCCACAGTGTTCAGGGAGAGATACTGGCTGTGCTTCCTGTTGGATGCAAAGGAGAGGTGTCATCACCTGCAGTGAGTACAGTCTGCCAGTCGTGATGGATGGCAGTGTGCCACCAAGTAATTCTGGTTCAGATTACTTCCCAAATTTTCCTTCAGGGAAAGAAGGCATTGATTAGAGACTTGGACTTAACGTTAATTACTCTTGAAAGGTAGATTATCACTACAATGAATTTTCTCCCCCTACTGCTAACTTGGGAATAAAGAGATAAGATTGCTGTCCAAATTTGAGTGGTAATACTGTTCATAGAGGATCAGAGCAGGGATGTACATAGTGAGACTGGCTCCCAGGTAGGGTGCAATCTTGTGTGCAGTAGAAAAGCAGAAAAAGCATGTCAGCCAGCACATATCCTGTATTTCCAATCCTGTTAGCTCTTCTGGGGATTTCCTCTTCAGCCTGACTTTGCTTATTGCCATTATGATTTTGATATGTATTCATGTACCCTTATGATGAAGATTTGACTTCTTGTGTAGGTCAGTTACCAGGCAGAAAATGCCAGTGTGAATATTCTAGCCACTAAACTCTTTAATTTTGCCTTGTTAGTGAACTTTTTGTTGTCTGCCTTGGGTTTGTATGTTTGGGCTATCATTAACCAGTCACTAAAGTGGTCTCTAGGTCTTCAGAGTAGAGGCCAGATCCAGGGAACAAAATACCTATGATCTGGCCCATTAGCATCAGTGTAGGATGACACCACATCCCTAGTTGACTATTGGAGTTTCAGCCTTTTGGTTCAGAAACTATGGAAGTATAACGCAAAGAAGTCAGTGAATATTCACAAATGGAATACATAATCAGAACTCAGATCAAGAAAATACATTACCAGATCCCAGAAGCCCCTGTTGTCACCTTACCCTTCCAGTTATCACCTCCCCAAGGATAACCACTATGCAATAGCATTGATTAGTTTTGTCTGTTTGGGACATTATATGAATGTAATCAAACCGTATGTATTCTTTGTATCTGGTTTCTTTTGCTCAACATTGTGTTTGTGAGATTTTTGTTGCATGTACTTGTACTTGGTTCATTCTCATGTCTGAATAGAATTCCATTGTGTGTGAATAAACACAATTTACTTATCCAATGGATATTTGGTTAATTTTCAGTTTGGGAGCTATTATTAATAATACTTCTCCAAATACTTCTAGTACATAAATTTTAGTGCATATCAGGTTCAGCTTTGCCAGATACTGCCAAATATTCTAAAGTTCCTGTTGCTGCATATGCTCACCAGTACTTGGTAGTGTCAACCTTTTTCATTTTAGTCAGTGTGGTGGGCATGTAGTGGTAACTCACTGTGGCTTTAGTTTTCATTTCACTGATGATGAACAATATTGTGCACTTTTCATATGCTTATTAGCTTTTGAGTATCTTATGAAATACCCCTTCAAGTTCCTGCCCATTTTTTACTAAAATGACTCTTTTTTCATATTGATTTGTTGGTTTTCTAAAAATATCTATTCTGGATACAAGTCCTTTTGTTGAATGTATGTGTTGTGAAAATATATTTGATGAAAAGAAGCTCTGAATTTTAATGTCCAGTTTACCAATTTTCTCCTTCATAGAAGGCATATGGAATCTTTGTCTACTCCAAGGTCATGAAGTTGTTCTGTTTTCTTCTAAAATGCTTTTTGTTTTACCTTTAACATTTAAATCAGAAATCTTACTGAATTGCTTTTGTTCATAGTATGAGGTAGGATTTAAGTAAAAGTTTTCCCTTACGGATATCCAGCTGATGCAGCACCTTTAGGGGAAAAAAAAATCTCTTCCTGGCATTACCGTAGTTTTCCCTTTGTCATGTAGAAGGTGATCATATATATGTGCATCTGTTTCTGGACACTCTTTTCTGTTCAACTGGTAGGGTTTATCCTTGCATCAGTAGTACCACACTATCTTAATTATCTTTATAATGGATTTTGATATCAGGTAGTTCCATGTCCTCCATGTCTGTTCTTTTTCTTAGCTATTCTGGTTCTTTGCATTTCCTTAGGAATTTTAGAATCAGATTGTGGGCAGAGCAGTCTTGATGTGCCATCTTTACACCCAACCATTATTGAACTGCATCAACAATTTTTGATGGACTTTAAGAGTAATTTGTTCCTCTCTTCCCCCTAAATATGGCCACTTAATGAGACATTCTTAAGAGGTTTTCCAGCGTCATATTGAAGAACAGGACCCAAGCAACCTCTTGAGACTCAGATTTATAGGTACATAGAAAATTCAGCCACACCTTCCCTTAACAATATTTAATTCTTTAATCCATTAACACAAAATGTCCGTCTATATATTTAGGTCTTCGATGTCTTTTAGCAGTGTTTTGAGGCTTTCTGTCTATAAGACCTTTACCTACTTGGTTAGATTTATTCCTAAATATTTGACTCTCTTAGTTGCTGTTGTAAATGGAATTTTTTTCTTGATTTCCTCTTTATATTGTTCATAACTAGTATATAGAAACAGTACTGATTTTTGGGTGTTGATCTTATAGCCCACCACTTTTCTGAATTTGTTTATTAGCTCTAGTAGATTTGTTGTGGATTTTATAGGATTTTATGTATATAGGATTTTGGTACCTGCAAATAGTGAAAGTTTTACTTCTTTCCTTCCAATTTGGATGCTTTGTATTTCTTTTTCTTGTCTAATTGCTCTGGCTAGAACTTCCAGTACAATGTTGAATAACAGTGGTGACAGTGGGCATCCTAATCTTAAGAGGGAAGGCTTTCAGTCATTCACCATTGAGTATGACAGCTGTGGGATTTTCATATATACCCTTTATCATGTTGAATAAATTTCCTTGTATTCCTAGTTTTCTAAAGTGTTTTTATCAAGAACAGGTCCTGGGTTTTGTCAAATACCTTTTCTGCATCAGTTGAGATTATCATGTTTTGTTTTTTTTTCTGCAAAAAGCTTTATTGTTTACACTTGGTTCAGGGCTCGTTAGAAGGCTACAAGATGGCAGTTAGAAAGTATCATGGTTTTTTGTTGTTGTTGTTTTCCTTCATTCTTTCACTCTTCAACATTTACCCAGGCTTGAAAAGTGAGGATGTTCTTATGCCTTTTCTGAGCATGCATCTTACCCTGGAGATATACATGGTTTTCTAAACTGTTCCTTTTACATAGGTGATTTTTGAATGCCCAGCTTTTTCTTCCAGGCTTAGTGTGTTCTATTATATGTCTCAACTGTAATCATTTGCCCCAGGTGGCTGTGGATTGATCACTGACCTTACAGTGTTTTCAAAGCAACATCTGCTACTTTTCTACCCTGAATTGTGCCAAGACAGTGAAACAGAGATGCCTGCCTTCTGTCTTTCTTTCAGATATACATCAGAGAGGTTAGAACAAGCATACACGATAATTTGTGAATAAGGTCTGCTCTGGATCCCACACTGGGAACTGATACTTGGTTGCTGTAAACCTTTGTTTTCCAGAGTTGTGATAAAGTTGTTTGTTTTTCAGTGTTTCTGTGGGGGGATGGGAGATTGGAGCCACGTAGTTTGCCATCTTTCTTACCACACTCCAATTTTTCCAATGTATATAAATTTTGCCTCAAAAGAAAACAAAGGACTGTAAACAAATATTGAACTCTTGTTCATAGCATGATTGCTGAAATATTTGGGGGAAAGTACACTGGTGCCTTGTCCTTAACTTTGAAATACATAAAAAATATAATGACTCATAAATGTATATAGTGATAGATAAATGTATAGATATGTGATATAGATAGTAGAATCATGTTGGTGAGTATGTAAATGTTTGCAATAGAATCTGAACTTTATGTGAGTTTTAAATTTTTTGAAATAAAATAACCCATAAATATTAGAGACATATCTCAAAATGGTTGGAAACGGCAAATCCCATGATGGAGGGCTCAAAATGATAGTTTTCACTTTCTGTTAGGTGACTGTCTCTGAAAACCTTAAAACATAAAATCTGATGTGCCTGATTTCCCCAAACCCCAAATGCCCTCATGACTTATTTATTCAAACTTTCATTATGCATTAATTGCTAAATTATAAAAAGATGAAAGATAAAGAATATTTTTATGATAAAAACATTTTATGTCTGAACAAAATCCCTGCCGGCATGGAAGGATAATAGAGACAAAAGGTCTCACAAAGTCACGTAGGATGTCTTACAGAAATGTTTAATCCAGTTTTCTAAAGTGTAGTTGACAACATAAGGTCTTATATTCCGATAGCCCATCACATTTTTTTTTTTTAAGATTTACTTTATTTCTTCCCACACCCTTGTTTGCACTTGCTATGTCTCTTTCTCTTCCTTGTTTCTTTAGGAGGCACTGGGAACCGAACCTGGGACCTCCAACATGGGAGGGAGGCACCAAATCGCTTGGGCCACCTCCGTTCCCTGCTTTGTTGTATCTCTCATTATGTTTTTTTTCTTGTGTCTCTTGTTGATCATCTTGTGTCAGCTTGCTGTGCCTGCCCATCACATCAACTCGCTGTCTTGCTCCTCTTCTTTAGGAGGCACCGAGAACCTCTGCTCTCTGCTTTGTTGTGTCTCTCATTATGTTTTCCTTCGTGTCTCTTGTGGCATCATTTGTTGTGTCAACTTGCCATACCTGCCTGTCACGCCAGCTCGCTATTTTCTTTAGGAGGCAGGAGGAACCGAACCATGGACCTCCTGTGTGGTAGGCGGGAACTCAATCACTTGAGCCACATCCGCTTCCTGCATCACATTTTAATAAATTGAATTTTTGAACCACCTGATAAAATGCTTTCCATGTTTCTGTTGTATCAATTCAAGATAAAGCAGTTGAAAGAGCCCTGAACCTTTATCCTCACATCTACCCAAGAGACACTTCCACCCCAAGCACAACTTTTTGAAGACTTCTCAGAGATCCAATTTCTTTTTCTATCAGCCTGTTCCCAAATTACTCATGTGCCTTTCCTTTCACTTTTGAGAAATAATGGCTGAAAACTTATTAAATTCTATGAAAGAGGTGAATCTACTTAATCAAAAAGTTCAGTGAATCCTTAAGTAGTACAAACTGAAATCAACATTCAGACACATTATAATCAAACTGTTGAAAACCACAATACAATCTTGGGAGCAGAAAGAGACAAGTAACTTGTCACATAAAAAGGATCCTTGTAAGATTCACACCCAGTTTCTCATCAGAAACCATGTAATCCAGAAGAAAATAACATGACTAAAGTGCTGAAAAGTGGGGGAGGGGGGCTATCAACCAAGAAATCTATATCCAGCAATTTGTCCGTCAAAAATGATGTAGGGAAGCAGATGTGGCTCAAGCAGTTGGTTGCCCACGTATGACATGGGAAGTCCTGGGTTTGGTTCCCAGTGCCTCCTAAAGATGAGCAAGTCAGCGAGCTGATGCAACAAGATAATGAGACAACGAGGGGACACAATGAGACATAACAAGCAGGAAAAGGAGGTGGCTTAAGCAATCGGGCACCTCTCTCCCACATGGGAGGTCCCGGGTTCGGTTCCCAGTGCCTCTTAAAAAAAGACGAGCAGACATGGAGAGCACACAACAGACACAGAGCAGACAGCAAGCACAAACAACGAGGTGTGGAGGTAGAAATAAAATCTTTTTTAAAAATGATGTAAAGGTCATCCCCACTCAAGGTGGTGGAGAGGGAAACAAATTAAAAGACTGCAGCAACAAGGTGCGCACCGAATCAAGAAAAGGGAAATTTAAAAATGGTAGGATCTCCTGGCACCCTGGTTGGCCCATCCCATCCCCTCACAAGCTCAACGTGGAGCCAGCCCACACTACCAGGATCCCTGGTCCTGGTTGCAGAGGGAGCAGAGTACCCTCATGCACATACTAGGAGCCTGTATGTTTGGCCCAGTCTGTCTAGTGGTGGCCTGAGAGACTTGTCACAGAACTTACCCTGCATGTAGAACACAGGTCAGAGAACTTTCCTACAGGATGCTGTGGGAGAACAGTCAGGTGGCTGTCTGGGACATGGAATTGCTGGCTATAGGTTATACAGTGCAGTGCCCGGGACATTGAGGAAACCATTTCCTAGGGAAGAGGGGGACAGTCCCATCCACATAAATGGGGTAATAACTAGAGCCAAATGCACATGTCCAAGACAAGACATGCACAGAAAGGACCAGAAGGGCCCCTACCATTTTGGCATAGATTTTTTAAACTCTTCGTACAGATAAACTCTAAAGAAGAGAACTTGCACAGGTCAATCAGTAAAGACTGGGAAAGATGTTTTCTTTTTCCTTTTTTTTTTTTTTTTTCTTTTTTCCTTGACAGCTCCTGGCATTCAAGGAAAGGTGTGTCATAACATTAACTAGATTCCAGCACTAACACTAAAATATCAAAATTTCCAGATTTCAACAAAAGAATACAAAACATAGAAAGAGAAAACAATTGCCCAAAGGACATGATTAAAGCATTATAAACCATCAAAGAAGAGGATCAGACCTGGAACATTCCAGGCAAAGAATTTGTGTATGTGTAAGTATATAATTTAATATTGAAATAGAAACTGTCAAAAAAATTTCAAGAAATAGATACTGGACTATTCACATTACAAAAATTTTTTTAATTATTTAAAACTTTAATGAATTTTAACAAATCAAAAAAAATTTTTTTAAAGAAGATTTAGAGAGACTAGCAGGAAGATGATGAAATAGAAAGACACAGGACTCTCTTCTCCAGAAAAATAGCTAGGAGTCAGTCTGAAATAGTCTGGAAAAATATCTTCTAGGGTTTAGGACACCAGGCGAAGGCTGGACACTGCTCAGACGGGAGGGATAAAGGAGAGGAATTGTGATGACAGAACTGTGAGTTGAAACCAACGGCTGCTGCTGCCGGCAACCCCCCACACACACTAAGGACACTTTAGAATTCTTGGGCCTCTGGGCCTGTGGCTAACAGACAAAGGGGTCTTCAGGGTCCACCAGCCCAGGAAAGGGCAGAGAGAGGGAAACAGCCTAAAGCTGACTCAGCTTTTGACTCACCAGGCCGGGTGGAGCCACACCAGTGTTTGTCTTGGGAGCCAGCAAGGGGCTGAAGATATATGACCTTCCCAATTTCCTTCTCTACTAACCAGGACTGATTGTTGAGGACTCAGATGGGAGTGGAATTATTTCCTACCTAGGAAAAGGGAGTGGACTGCCAAAGAAGGCCTGAGAGCTATCACTGAGAAAGTTTGAATTGCAAGGCTCTTGGCCTCCAGACAGGAAGCTCTATCACATAGATCTGTGTTGCAACAAATACACTCTGATCAGGCACTGAACTGAGAGCTGCCAAAGAACACCATCTGCTAGCAGAACAAGGAATGCACATGAGGAAATTAAAAATAAATAAGAGGATTTTCCCAGCCTTTATAGCTTCCCTCCTCAAGGCCCTAGGTAGCAGGTCTGCAACCAATTACTGGGTCCAGAGCACAGTCTTGAGCAACTAACAGGGACAATCCTAACAATCCAGGTTGAGCTAAGAATCAAAAAGCAGTGGTAACACACATCCTCCTGCCACTAAATCCCTACGAAAGAGAAAGAAATTGAGTATCTGAGTAAACTACATTCTAATCAGATGCCTAGACATCAGCAAAAAATTATGAGCCATACTAAGAAAATGGAAGACATGGCCCAAGAATAGGGATATATCAAAGCCCCAAAGGAGACACAGGATTTGAGAAAACTAATTAGCAAGATGCACACAAATTTCCAAAATCAAATTAATGAGTTGAAATACAATATGGCTAAAGAGATAAATGACATCAAGAAGACATTGAGTAGAAGCAAAAAAGAATTTGAAATCCTGAACAGAAAAGTAACAGAGCTCATGGGAATGAAAGACACAATAGGTGAGATCAGAAACATATTAGAGGCATATAACAGCAGACTCAAAATGTTAGAAGAAAGAATAAGTGATACAGAAGACAGAACAGCTGAAATTGAAGAGAGAAAACAGAAAAATATGGAAAAAATTGAGCAGGGGTCACAGAGGTGAATGACAACATGAAACGCAACAGCATATGTGTCGTGGGAGTTCCAGAAGAAAAGGGAAAAGGGGCAAAAAGAGTATTTGAGGAAATAATAGCTGAAAATTTCCCAACTCTCACGAAAGAAATGAACTTATATGTCCAAGAAACGCACCATACCCCAATCAGAATAAATCCGAATAGACCTACTCCAAGACACATACTATTCAGAATGTCAAACGTCAAATATAAAAAATTCAAAGAGCAGCAAGGAAGAAGCAAATCATCACATATAAGGGACAGCCAATAAGACTTAGTGCAGATTTCTCTTCAGAAACCATGGAGGTGAGAAGACAGTGGTATGATACAATTAGGATACTGAAAGAGAGAAACTGCCAGCTGAGAATTCTTTTATCCAGCAAAATTGTCCTTCAAATATAAAGGTGAGTATAAAATATTCACAAATAAACAGAAACTAAGAGAGTTTGCAAAAAAGAATCCACCTTTGCAGGAAATATTGAAGCATTAGAACATGAAATAAAAAGACAGGAGAGAGACCTGGAGGAGAGTATAGAAAAATAGAAAGGATAACCAAAAGTAAAAAGATAAAAGAAAATATGATATGATGTATATGAAAACCAAAAAATAAAATGGTGGAAGTAAATATTGCATTTACAGTAATATTGAATGTGAATGAATTAAACTCCCCAATCAAAAGATACAAGCTGACAGAATGGATAAAAAAACCATGAGCCATCCATATGCTGCTTACAAGAAACTCATCTTAGACCCAGGGATACAAACCAGCTGAAAGTGAAAGATTGGAAAAAGATACTCCATGCAAATAATAATCATAAAAAGAGCAGGGGTAGCTATACTAATATTGGACAAAGCAGACTTTAAATGCAAAAAAGTTATGAGAGATAGAGAAGGCCATTATATATTAATAAAAGGGACAATCCACCAAGAAGATATACCAGTTATAAATATCTGTGCATCTAACCAGGGTGCCCCAAAATACATGAGACAAACTGGCAAAACTGAAGGGAGAAATAGACATCTCTACAATAATTGTTGGAGACTTCAACACCCCACTCACATCATTAGATAGAACAAGTAGAAGATCAACATGGAAACAGAACTTAAACAATATGATAAATGAGTTAGACCTATCAGACATATACAGAATACTGTATCCAAACTCAGCGGGTTATACATTCTTCTCAAGTGCCCATGGATCTTTCTGCACATGTTAGGGCACAGTGAAGCTCTCAATAAATATAAAAAGATTGAAATTATACAAAGCACCTTTTCGGATCAATGATATGAAACTGGAAATCAACAATAGGAAAAAAGTAAATCTGCAAATGTTTGGAGGCAGAACAACACACTCCTAAATAATCAGTGGATCAAAGAAAAAATTGCAGGTGAAATCAGTAAATATATTAAAAATGAGAACACTACTTATCAAAACTTATGGGATACAATGAAGGCAGTCTGGAGAGGGAAATTTATAGCCCTAAACACCTATATTAAAAAAGAAGAAAGAGCTAAACTCAAAGATTTAATTGAACAACTAAAGAAACTAGAACAATAACAGCAAAGCAAGCAGAAGGAAAGAAAGATTAAAGCAGAAATAAATGAAACTGAGAACAAAAAAAAAAAAAAAAGAAAATCAAGAAGATTTATATTACAAATCAATTTTATTGATACATATTAATAAAGCATAAATCCATCCAAAGTGTACAATCAGTGGTATTCAGTTTAATCACATAGTTGTGCATTCATCATTTCATTTTAGAGCATTTTCATCATTCCAACAATATTAAATAACAAAAAATGAACTCATCACCTCTCAATCTCTCTATGCTTCCCCTACCATACATAGCTGCTATTCTGTTTCCAGCTCTCTAGTTTATTTGTATTTATATTTTGTAGAAACAGTCATATATGCAATATCATCCATATTCATATTTTACATGAAGTTTCAGTATGTTATACAGTCCCATGTTAAATTTTTTAGCTTTCCTTCTAGTAATATACATGACCTTAAACTTACCCTTTCAATCACTGTCATACCCGTATAACAGCTCTGCTAGTTACAAACATTGTGATGTGCTTTCAACATTTCTATTCATTTCCAAAAATTTACAAACAACCTTTTTACCAATTCTGCACCGATTAACCCTCAGCTTTCCAATCTCTTCCATCATTCTATTTTCTGGTGACTTATATTCTAGTTATTAACTCCATGAGTTTACACAATCTATTTAGTTCATAATAGCACAATTATACAGTATTTGTCACTCAACATAATGTCCTCCAGGTTCATCCATGTTGTCATATGCTTCAGAACTTCATTTCTTACCACTGCATAATATTCCATCACGTATATACACCACAATTTAACACCCCGTTGATGGATCCCTGGGTTGTTTCCACCTCTTGGCAATCATGAATAATGCCGCTTTGAACAGAGGTGTGCAGAAGTCTGTACATGTCACTGCTTTCAGTTCTTCCGGATATGTGCCTACTAATGGTATTGCCAGGTCACATGACAAGTCTATATTCAACTTCCTTAGGAACTGCCAAACAGTCCTCCATGGTGGCTGTACCTTTCTACATTCTCACCAACAGTGAATAAGCATTCCTACTTCCCCACACTTATAGTTTTCTGACTTTCTAATGGTGGTCATTCTAATAGATGTGAAATATCTCATTGTAGTTTTGATTTGCATTCCCTAATTGCTAGTGATGTTGAACATTTTTTCATGTGTTTTTTTTTTTTTTTTTTTTTTTTTGCCATTTGTATTTATTCTTAGGAGAATTGTCTTTTCAAGTCTTTTGCCCATTTTTTAATTGGGTAGTTTGTCTTTTTATTATTGAGTTGTATAATCTCTTTATATATCATGGATATTAAACCCAATTATGTAATTGCCAAATATTTTCTCCCATTGAGTTGGCAGCCTTTTCACCCTTTATGTCTTTATGCTAGTACCATGATTTTTTTTAAAACCACAGTAGTGAAGTAATATGTTTTAAACTCAGAAAGTGAGAGTCTTCCAACTTCATTCTTTTTTTAAAAGACATTTTTTGGCTATTCAGGGTCCCTTACCCTTCAAAATAAATTTGATAATTGGCTTTTCCATTTCTGCAAAAAAGGTTGTTGGGATTTTTATTGGCATTGTGTTGAATCTGTCAATCAGTTCGAGTAGAATTGATATCTTAACGATATTTAGTCTTCCAATCCATGAACATGGGAATGTCTTTCCATTAATTTAAGTCTTCTATGTTTCTTTTAGCAATGTTTTGTAGTTTTTTTTAATACAGGGCCTCTTTGTCCTTGGTTTATTCCTAAATATTTGATTCTTTTCATTGCTATTATCAATGGATTTTTTTTCTGATTTCCTCCTCAGATTGCACATCAGTAGTGTATAAAAACACTATTGATTTTTGCATATTAATCTTGTATCCCGCCACTTTGCTGAACTCATCTGCTAGTTCTAATAGCTGTGTTGTGTTTTTTTTTCAGGATTTTCTAGATACAAGATCATATCATCAGTGAATAGTGAACATTTTATTTCTTCCTTTCCTATTTGGGTGCCTTTTATTTCTTTATCTAGCCTAATTGCTCTACAGAACTTCAAGCATATTATTGAATAACAATGGTGACAGTGGCCATCCTTGTCTTGTTTCCTGATCTCAGCGAGAAAGCTTTCAGTCTTTTACTGTTGAATACAATGCTAGCTGTAGGTTTTTCATATATGCACTTTACCATATTGAGAAAGCTTCTTTAGATTACTATCTTTTGGTGTGATTTTATCAAGAAAAGGTGCTTATTTTGTCAAAAGCCTTTTCTGCATCAATTGAAAAGATCATGTGATTTTTCTTCTACACTTTATCAATGTGGGTTATTACACTAATTGATTTTCTTGTGTTGAACCACCCTTGCACACCTGGGATAAAACCCATTCAGTTGTGTTATATAATTCTTTTAATGTGCTTTTGGATTCAATTTGCAAGTGTTTTGTTGAGGATATTTGCATCTATATGCATTAGGGATATTGGTCTGTGATTTTCTTTTCTCTCAGTATCTTTATCTGGTTTTTGGTATTAGGATGGTGTTGGCTTCATAGAATGAGTTTGGTAGTGTTCTTTCCTCTTCAATTTTTTGGAAGAACCTGAGCAAGACTGGTATTAGAGCATCTTTGAATTATTAGTAGAATTCACCTGTGAAGCCAAATAGTCCTGGGCTTTTCATCTTTAGGACGTTTTTGTTGACTGTTTCAAACTCTTTACTTGTGATTGGTTTGTTGAGGTCTTCTGTTTCTTCTAGGATCAGTGTAGGTGGTTCATGTGTTTCTAGGAATTTGTCCAGCTCTTCTACATTGTCTAGTTTTTTGGCATACAGTTGCTCATAGTATCCTGTTATGTTCTCTCTTCTGCAGGGTCACTGGTAATGTCTCCCCTCTCATTTCTGATTTTATTTGCATCTCCTCTCTTTTTTTCTTTGTCAGTTCAGCTAAGGTTTTGTCAATTTTATTGATCTTCTTAAAGAACCAACTTTTGGTTTTGTTGATTCCCTTTAATGTTTTTTAGTTCTTGATTTTCTGTTGTTGTTGTTTTCTTTAATATTTATTTACTTTAATCCATTTTTAACACACACACACCCTCACCATTTTTGCTGTTTCTGTGTCCATTCGCTGAATGACTCTGTGTCTATTTCCTGCCCTCTCTTCTCCTCCTTCTCCTCCTGTCTTTCTCAGAATTTCCAATGTGGGAGAGAGGTGTCCTACCACCTGTGCCAACTTAGTTCCTGGTTTTTCTTTCCTTTCTTCTTTTTTTTAAACTTTATTTTGTACATTTAATAATTGAAAACATAAACAATTAAAAACTAAAAAGTAAACAAAGATGAATAAATATAGACATTTCTCAATTAAGTGTAATGGATACATGTAAATTTTTTTTTTTTTTTGAATCAAACAATATATTACACAATATGTTTGGTTCATAGTAATGCATTCATACAGTATTTGTCCTTTTGTGTCTGGCTTGCTTCACTCAACATAATGTCCTCCAGGTTCATCCATGTTGCCATATGCTTTATGACTTCATTTCTTCTTAAAGCTGCATAATATTCCATCGTGTGAATAGACCAAAGTTTGTTTATCCATTCATCTGTTGATGGACACCTGGGTTGTTTCCAACTTTTGGCAATGGTGAATAATGTGGCTATGAACATCAGTGTGCAGATGTCTGTTTGTGTCACTGCTCTCAGTTCTTCTGGGTATATACCCAGTAGTGGTTGGTATTGCAGGGTCACCTGGCAAGTCTCTATTCAACTTCTTTAGGAACTGCCAGACAGTCCTCCATAGTGGTTGTACCATCCTGCATTCCCACCAACAGTGAAGAAGTGTTCCTATCTCTCCACATCCTCTCCAACACTTGTAGTTCTCTGTCTTTTTAATAGTGGCCATTCTGATAGGTGTGAAATGATATCTCATTGTAGTTTTGATTTGCATTTCCCTAATCATGAGTGATGTTGAGCATTTCTTCATGTTTTTTTTTGCCATTTGTATTTCTTCTTCGGAGAAATGTCTATTCAAGTCTTTGGCCCATTTTTTAATTGGGTCATTTGTCTTTTTTATTGTTGAGTTGTAACATCTCTTTATATATCCTGGATATTAAACCCTTATCAGATATGTGATTTCCAAATATTTTTCCCATTGAGTTGGCTCCATTTTCACCCTACTGACAAAGTCCTTTGAGGTGCAAAAGTGTTCAATTTTGAGGAGGTCCCATTTATCTACTTTTTCTTTTGTTGCACGTGCTTTGGATGTGAGATCCAAGAAACCATCACCTACTACAAGGTCTTGAAGATGTTTCCCTACATTTTCTTCTGGTAATTTTATGGCCCTGGCTTTAATATTTAGATTTTTGATCCATTTTGAGTTGATTCTTGTATAGGGGGTGAGATAGGGGTCTTCTTTCATTCTTTTGGTTATAAATATCCAGTTCTCCCAACACCATGTGTTGAAGAGACTGTTTTTTTCCCATCAGCGTGGGCTTGGTAGGTTTGTCAAAAACCAGTTAACTTGGGGTCGGATGTGGCTCAACAGGTTGGGCGTCCGTCTCTCATATGGAGGGACCCGGGTTCGATCCCCGGGACCTCCCGGTAAAAAAACAAAAACAAAAACAAAAAAAAACCCAGTTGACTGAATAGGTGAGGGTTTATTTCTGGATTCTCAATTCTATTCCACTGATCGATATGTCTATCTTTATGCCAGTACCATGCTGTTTTGACCACTGTAGCTTTGTAATATGTTTTAAGGTCAGGCAGTGAAATTCCTCCCACATTGCTCTTCTTTTTTAGAATACTTTTGGCTATTCGGGTGCACTTACCCTTCCAGATGAATTTGGTAATTGCCTTCTCTAATTCTGTAAAGTAAGCTGTTGGGATTTTGATTGGTACTGCATTGAATCTATAAATCAGTTTGGGCAAGATTGACATCTTCACGATATTTATTCTTCCAATCCATGAACACGGAAGGTCTTTCCATTTGTTTAGGTCTCTTTAAATTTCTTTTAGCATTGTTTTGTAGTTTTCTGCATATGGGTCCTGGACTTCCTTGGTTAAATTAACTCCTAGGTATTTGAGTCCTTTTGTTGCTATTGAAAATGGAATTTTCCTCCTGATTTCCTCCTCAGATTGTTCAGTACTAGTGTACAAAAACATTACTGATTTTTGCATGTTGATCTTATATCCTGCCACTTTGCTGAACTCATTTATTAGTTCAAGTAGCTTTGTTGTGGATACTTCAGGATTTTCTAAATACAGGATCATGTCATCCGCAAACAGTGAGAGTTTTACTTCCTCTTTTCCTATTTGGACGCCTTTAATTTTTTTGTCTTTTCTAATTGCCCTCGCTAGAACTTCTAGTACAATGTTGAATAACAATGGTGACAGTGGGCATCCTTGTCTTGTTCCTGATATTAGGGGGAAAGCTTTCAACCTTTCCCCATTGAGTATGATGTTGGCTGTGGGTTTTTCATATATGCCTTTTATCATATTGAGGAATTTTCCTTTTATTCCTATCTTTTGAAGTATTTTTATCAAAAAAGGATGTTGGATTTTGTCGAATGCCTTTTCTGCATCTATTGAGATGATCATGTGGTTTTTTCCCTTCAATTTGTTAATGTGGTGTATTACATTGATTGATTTTCTTATGCTGAACCAGCCTTGCATGCCAGGAATAAATCCCGCTTGGTCGTGATGTATAAGTCTTTTGATATGCTGTTGGATTCGATTTGCAAGTATTTTGTTGAGAATTTTTGCATCTATGTTCATGAGAGAGATTGGTCTGTAATTTTCTTTTCTTGTGGAATCTTTATCTGGCTTTGGTATTAGGGTGATGTTGGCTTCATAAAATGTGTTGGGTAATTTTCCCTCCTCTTCAAATTTTTGGAAGAGTTTAAACAGGATTGGTGTTAATTCTTTTAGAAATGCTTGGTAGAACTCACCTGTGAAGCCATCTGGTCCTGGACTTTTCTTTGCCGGGAGTTTTTTGATGCCGGATTCAATCTCCTTAATTGTGATTGGTTTGTTAAGTTCTTGTATTTCTTGTTGTGTCAGTGTAGGTTGGTTATGAGTTTCTAGAAATTTGTCCATTTCATCCAGGTTGTCTAGTTTGTTGGCATATAGTTTCTCATAATATCCTCTTATGATTCTTTTTATTTCTGTGAGGTCATTTGTAATTCCCCCCCCCTTTCATTTCTGATTGTATTTATTTGCATCTTCTCTCTTTTTTTCTTTGTTAGTCTAGCGAGGGGTTTGTCAATCTTATTGATCTTCTCAAAGAACCAGCTTTTGGTTTGTTGATTTTCTCTATTGCTTTTCTGTTCTCATTTTCATTTATTTCCGCTCTAATCTTTATAATTTCTTTCCTTCTTTTTGCTTTGGGATTGGTTTGCTGTTCTTTCTCTAGTTTCTCAAGTTGTTCAGTTAAATCTTTGAGTTTAGCTCTTTCTTGTTTCTTAATATAGGCATTTAGGGCTATAAATTTCCCTCTCAAGACTGCCTTTGCTGTATCCCATAAGTTTTGATATGTTGTGTTCTCATTTTCATTTGTCTCAATATATTTACTGATTTCACTTGCAATTTCTTCTTTGACCCACTGAATATTTAGGAGTGTGTTGTTCAGTCTCCACACATTTGCAAATTTACTTTTTTCCTGTCTGTTATTGATTTCTAGTTTCATTCCATTATGATCTGAGAAGGTGCTTTGTATAATTTCAATCTTTTTATATTTATTGAGAGCTGTATTGTGACCTAACATGTGGTCTACCCCGGAGAAAGATCCATGGGCATTTGAGAAGAATGTATATTCCGCTGAGTTTGGATGCAGTGTTCTGTATATGTCTGTTAGGTCTCACTTGTTTATCATATTGTTCAAGTTCTCTGTTTCCTTGTTCATCTTCTGTGTCGTTGTTCTATCTAATGATGTGAGAGGGGTGTTGAAGTCTCTGACGATTATTGTAGAAATGTCTATTTCTCCCTTCAATTTTGCCAGAGTTTGTCTCATATATTTTGGGGCACCCTGGTTAGGTGCGTAGATATTCATGACTGTTATATCTTCCTGGGGGATTGTCCCTTTTATTAATATATAATGGCCTTCCACATCTCTTATCACTTTTTTGCATTTGAAGTCTGTTTTGTCTGCTATTAATATAGCTACCCCTGCTCTTTTCTGTTTACTATTCATGTGGAGTGTCTTTTTCCAACCTTTTACTTTCAGCCGGCTTGTATCCTTGGGTCTGAGGTGCGTTTCTTGTAAGCAGCATATGGATGGTTCACGTTTTTTTACCATTCTGTCAGCCTGTATCTTTTGATTGGGGAATTTAATCCATTCACATTCAATGATATTACTGAAAATGCACTATTTATTTCCTCCATTTTATACTTTGGTTTTCATATGTCATCTTATTTTTGTCTTTCTTTGTACTCTTTTGGTTATCCTTTCTGCTTTTCTTTCTTCTATACTCTCCTCCAAGCCTCTCTCTCCTGTCTTTTTCTTTCAGTTTCTAAGGCTTCCTTTAATATTTCCTGCAAAGGTGGATTCTTTTTTGCAAACTCTCTTAGTTTCTGTTTGTTTGTGAATACTTTATATTCACCTTTATATTTGAAGGACAGTTTTGCTGGATAAAGAATTCTCGGCTGGCAGTTTTTCTCTTTCAGTTTCCTAATTGTTTCATACCACTGTCTTCTCGCCTCCATGGTTTCTGAAGAGAAATCCGCACTAAGTCTTATTGGACGTCCTTTGTATGTGATCGTTTGCTTCTCTCTTGCTGCTCTGAGAATTTTCTCTTTATCTTTTACATTTGACATTCTGAATAATATGTGTCTTGGCATAGGTCTATTTAGATTTATTCTTATTGGGGTACGGTGTGCTTTTTGGACATGAAAGTTCATTTCTTTCTTGAGAGTTGGGAAATTTTCAGCTATTATTTCCTCAAATACTCTTTCTGCCCCTTTTCCTTTCTCTTCCCCTTCTGGAACTCCCATGACACATATGTTCTTGCGTTTTGTGTTGTCATTCAACTCTGAGCCCCTGCTCAATTTTTTCCATTCTTTTCTCTCTCTGTTCTTTCCTCTCTTCATTTTTAGCTGCTCTGTCTTCAGTATCACTTATTCTTTCTTCTATCATTTCGAGTCTGCTGTTGTATGCTTCAAATGTATTTTTGACTTCACCTATTTTGCCTTTCATTCCCATGAACTCCGTTACTTTTCTGTTCAGTGTTTCAAATTCTTCTTTGCATTCACTCAATGACTTCTTGATGTCATTGATCTCTTTCACTATATTCTCTTTCATCTCATTAATTTGAGTTTGGAAATTTGTGCTCATCTTACTGATTAGTTCTCTCAAATTCTGCATCTCTTCTGGGACTTTGCTGTATTCCTTTTCTTGGGCCATGTCTTCTATTTTCTTAGTATGGCTCATAATCTTTTGCTGGTGTTTAGGCATCTGGTTAGTTTGTATTTTACTTAGATGCTCTATCTCTTTCTCTTTTATGGGGTTTTAGTGGTAGGAGGCTGAGAGTTACCACAGCCCTTTGATTTTTGGCTCAACCTTGATTGTTAGGATTGTTCTGCTGGTTGCTCAAAACTGGGCATTGGACCCAGTAATTGTTTGTATAGTCGTTTCCTAGGGGCTTGGGCAGAGAGCCTATAGAGGCCAGGAAAAGCCTCTCTTACTTATTAATTTTCTTATGTGCACTTCCTTGGTTTGCCAGGAGATGGCGCTTGTTGGCAGCTCTCAATTCAATGCCTGGTTGGAGCGTATTTGTTGTGACACAGGCCAGATCAATGTGATAGAGCTTCGTGTCTGGGGGCTAAGAGCCCTGTGATCCAAACTTTCTGAGACAGTTCTCCAGACTTCTGTCGTAGCGCCCCCGTTTTCCCAGCTAGGAAATATTTCCACTCCCTTCTTTTTTTTTTTTTTTTTTTTTATTATGGGTAAAAATCAAAATTCTCACAATACATACAAACATTTGCAAAATGATATATAAATATATATGCATATATGTGTATTTGCTTACAAAAATGTTATTTTTATATATATATATATACATATATTTTAAGAGGTGCTTTCATAGGAAATCTCGATGCTTCAGTTATCTTGAAATTTATATAAGATCTGGCAACCTTGGGCTTGCCTGTCCGCTTGGCAGTCATCAGATGGAGTTGAGTAGAGGCTGCTCTTAAGAGATAGAGCATGTGCTCTCCAGTTTGCTACTGTCTCCATCACTCCCTATTGCTTCTTGGGCAATGCTTATTTCATTCTTTCTTTTTTATTTGACTCTGCCCTGCAGGAAGGCAGACAGCACAAAGCCCATCCACATCAGCAGCCACCTGGGGCTTGTCCAGGAAGCCATGGGGTCCCGTCTCCAGGCGCCTCACCTGCAGCCTTGCGCCGCAGAAGCTTGCGGGGCGTGCAGCCCGCGGGCCGCGCGGCCTCAGCGCACGCGGGGAGGAGGCTGGCAGGCGCTGGCGGCTCAGCACCGCGGCGCAACCCCGCACCCGGACCTTCCCCGACGCCGGCCTCCAGCCCGCGGCGCCCAATAGCAGCATTTTTGTATGCTATTCAAATAAGCCGGTATCAACTTAAACTGGATTATTACAAATTTAGGATGTTAAATTTAATCCCCATGATAACTACAAAGAAAATAACTGAAATCTTTATTTACAAGGGAATGAGAAAGTATTCAAAATGGTTCACTACAAAAGATCAAAGAAACACAAATCAAGGCAATAATGGAGGAAATGAAGGACCAAAATAGTACGATACATACAAAACACAAATAGCAAAATGGCAGAAGATCTGCTTTATCAGTAATTAAATATAAATGGATTAAACTCTCCAACCAAAAGGCATAGATTAGGAGAATGTATTTTAAAAAGCATGATCCAATTATGTGCTGTCTACCCAGGCTTACTTTAGTTACAAAGAATAAATAGTTGATAGGGAAAGGATAGAAAAAAATATCCTAGGCAAATAGTAACTTTTAGTTACTCTTTTTTAAAGAGTTGTGGCTTCTTTACCAATACCAGAGCAAGTCAAATTGTTACATGAACAAATAAGGATATTATATATTGATAAAATGGTCAATTCATGAAAAAGATATGACAATTATATATGCACATAAAAATAGTCACAAAATATGAAACAAACATTGACAAAACTGAAGGGAAAAATAGTTCTAAAATAATATTTTCAGACTTCAACACAGACTATCAATAATGAATAGAACATCTAGACAGAAAGTTAATAAGGATATGGAGGACTTGAAGAACACTATAAACCAATTCAACTAGACCTCACAAACATATAGAACACTCCACCCAACAAAAGCAGCATACATATTCTCAAGTTCACATGGGTCATTCTGCAGGATATGTTAAGTCACAAAACAAGCCTCAATAAATTTTAAAAGATTAAAGTACCAAGTATCTTCTCCAACTAAAATGCAATGAATCTAGAAATCAATAAGAAGGAAAATTCACACATATGTGATAATTAAACAACACACTATTAACTAATGGAGCAAAGAGATCACAAAGGAAATTAGAAAACACTGAAAGATGAATGTAAACAAAAATGCATTATGCCATGCTTACGAGATACATTGATGGCAGTACTCAGAAGGGAACTTATAGCTGTAAACTCTTACAGTAGAAAGAATATCTCAAATCAATAACCTAACATCATACCTTAAGGAACCAGAAAAAGAACAAACTAAGTCCAAAACTAGCATTGGGATGGAAATAATGATCATTATTCCATTATTACTTTGGCGATAAATAGAGAATAGAAAAACAATAGTGCAAATCAACAAAACCAAATGTTGGTTTTTGAAAAGATAAATACTATTGACAAATATTTAGGAAGGACTGACAAGAAAAAAAAGAGAAGAACCAAATTACTAAAATATTATATAAAAATGGAGACATTACTATAAACCTTACATAAATAAAAGCAACTATAACACTAGGAATAATTGTTCACCAATATATTTCATAATCTAGATAAAATAAAAACATAAATTACTTAAATTTACTCAAGAAGAAATAGAAAATCTCAACAGACCTATAATAAATAATTTTTTAAAGGAGGTACAGGAGATTAAGTTGAGGACCTTGTACATGAGAAGCAGGTACTCAACCACTGAGCTACATCTGCTCCCCAACGAGAGTCGGTTTTTTCATTTATTTGTTTGTTTTTAGGAGGTACTGGGGATTGAACCAAGGACCTTGTTCATGGGAAGCAGGCGCTCAGCCACTTGAGCTACATCCACTCTGTATAATAAAAACTTTGAATTGGTAATTAAAAAAAACCTCCAACAAAGGAGATTCCAGACCCAAATAGCTTCACTGATGAATTCTACCAAATCTTTAGAGAAGAATTAACATAAATCCTTCTTAAATAATGTGAAAAGACAATCTACAGAATAGGAAAAAATATTTGCAAATCATATCTTCTGAGGGTTCTGAACCCTTTTGTTAATAGGACCTTTATTAACTAATATTATTAGTTGAGGTGTGGGCTTATTCATGAATAGGATCTTTGAAGATCCTATTTAGCTGAGGCCAAATTGAGTCAGGATGGGCCTTACTCCATATGACTGGAAATCTTATAAACAAAGGAAATTTGAATGCTGACATGTCAGTAGAAGCCAGAGGGCAGCAGAAACCAGCAGATAAGCAAAAGGAAAGGAATAATACAGACTAGAGTGGATATAAATGACGTAGAAAACAGAAAGTGAGTGGAATCAAACAATGATTCTTAGGGAAAAAATCAACAAAATTCCCAAACTTGTAGCTAGACTGACCAATAAAAATTAAAAAAGGAAAGACACAAATTACCAAAATGGGTAATGAAAGAGAGGAATTTACTAATAGATAGAAATAGGATTATAAGGGAATAATATAAACAACTTTATGTTAATAAATT
The DNA here is from genome assembly GCA_026826555.1 of Tolypeutes matacus. Taxonomy (NCBI): domain Eukaryota; kingdom Metazoa; phylum Chordata; class Mammalia; order Cingulata; family Chlamyphoridae; genus Tolypeutes; species Tolypeutes matacus. The sequence goes on along the minus strand of JAKSZT010021197.1, from coordinate 389,147 downwards.
AAACAACTTAGATGAAATGGATAAATTCCTATAAAGGCAAAAGGATACAAAATACTGAAACTGACTCAAGAAGAAATAGAAAATCGGAATAAACCTGTAACAAGTAAAGAAATTGAGTTAGCAATTTTAAAAAAATCCCTACAAAGAAAACACAGGCTCAGAATGCTTTACTGGTGATTTCTATCAAATATTTTAAAAAGAAATAATATCAATCCCTCACAAACTCTTCCAGAATATAGAGAAGGAGGGAATTCTTCCCAGTTCATTCTATGAGGCCAGTATGTCCCTGACACCAAAGCAAGGCAAAGATATCAGAAATGAAAACTACAGACCAATACATCCTATAAATATAGATGCAAAAATCTTCAACAAAACACTAGCAAATGGAATCCATCAACATATAAAAAAGGTTATATACATCATGATCAAGTAAGATTTATCCCAGGAAAACAATGGCATTTTAGCATCTGAAAATCAATTAATGTTATACACTATAGTAATAGAATAAATAAAACCACATGATCATCTCAATACACAAAGCATTTACAAAATCCAAAATCCCCTCATGATAAAAACTCAACAAAACTGGAATATAAGGGGACCCCTTCAACCTAATGAAAGACATCTACAAAAATCAGTCTTTCATAAAGAAAGATTGGTTTTCATTTAAAATCAGGATTATCACAAGAATGCCTGCTCTTGCTAGTGTTATTCAACATTATACTAGAGGCTCTATCCAGAGTAATCAGGCAAGAAAAAGAAAAAAAAGGCATCCAGATTGGAAAGGAAGAATAAACTCTTTCATTCATAGACAACATGACCCTATATGTAGAAAATCCTAAACCATAAAAAACTATGAGTTGAGGAAAGTTGCATGACACAAGATCAATATACAAAAATCATTTGTATTTCTATGCACTAGCAATGAACAATTCAAAAATGAAATTAAGAAAACAATTCCATTTACAATAGTAATATTAGAATACTTAGGAATAAATTTAAGAAAAGCTTTAAAATTTACACTGAAAACCACAAAGTATTGCTGAGGGAGATTTAAAATCAAAATAAGTAGAGATACATTCTATGTTCATAGATTGTAGCGCTCAATATTAAGATGGTAATCTCCCAATCAATCCATAGATTTAGTGCAATTCCTATAAAAATTCCAGCAGGCTTTTTTTGCTAAATGGACAAGTTGATCCTAAATTTATATATTAATGCAAAGGACCCAGAGCAGTCAAAACAATTTTGAAAAGAACAAAGTGGGAAAACATATTTCTTAGTTTCAAAATTTATAAATCTACAGTAATTGAGACGGTATGTTTTAGTTTGCCACAAGGCTGCTGATGCAAAGTACCAGAAATGGGTTGGCTTTTATAAATAGGATTTATTGGGGGTAAAAGCTTACAGTTCCAAGGCTATGAAAAGTCCAAATCGAGGCACCATAAGAGGTGCTTTTTCACCAAAGTCAGCTACTGTTGATCCCATTGTTCCAGCACATAGCAAAGCAAGATGGCTGCCAATTTCTGCCAAGTTATCAGCCTTCCCCTCTGGGCTCTCTGTCTCTCTGAGCTCAGCTCCCAGAGCTCAGCTGTGAGCAACCAGGCATAGGGTTTGTCTCTTTCTGGGCCTCTATCAGTCTTGGCTGCTCCACTTTCTTCCAGAGTTCAGCTGTAAACTATCAGGCATATAGCATGGCTCGTCTCCTCTTGAGCTGCTCCGTGGGCCCAGCCTCTTGGGGTCTTTGTGCTTAAGTGATCCTCTCTCACATTTCAGGATCAAAATAGCAACTTCCTTTTCCCGTGTCTATGTGTCTTGCTCTGTGTCTCCCATTTTTTTATCAGTCCCAGCAAAAGGGCAGAGATTCAACCTGAGCCAAGCCCAGGTTTTGTGGTCCCAACAAAAACCCTAAAGCAATCTTATCAAATAATCTAATCAAAAGACCCTCTACTGAATTTAATGTACTCAAAGGGTATCATACTCACAGGAATAGATTAGGTTAAAAACATAATCTTTCTCTTTTGGGGATTCATAAAATAATCTCAAACTGCCACACGGTATTATTAGCATAAGGTTAGACATACAGATCCATAGAAATCAATGGGAAAAAAAATGGAGAATATAAACATAAACCCTTATATTTGTCCACTGATTTCAACAAAGGCACCAAGACAATTCAATGGGGGAAAGGATGGTCTTTTTAACAAATGATGATGGGAAAACTTGGACCCTGACTTCACATCATTTGTAAAAATTAACTCAAAATGGATCTAAGACCTAATGTAAGAATAAAACTGTAACACTTATAGAAGAAAACATAGGGAAAATTTTCATGACCTTGGATTACTCAAAGACTTCTTAGATAGGACACTAAAAACATAATCCATATCAGAAAACACTGAAAAATTGGACTTCACCAAAATTGAAAACTTTGTGCATCATTAAACATCTTTAGGAAAATGAATAGACAAACAAAAGATTAGGAAAAAATATTTTTGTAAATGATATTTCTGGTAAAGGGCTTATATCCAAAATGTACAAATCACTCTTAAAACTCAAGGCAAACAATCCACTTCACAAACGGGCAAAATATTTGAATAGACACTTCACCAAAAAAAGATATACAAATGACTACAAGCACAGGAAGAGATAGTCAACATAATTAGTCATTCAGAAAAGCAAATTAAAACCACAATGAAAAACCACTTTTCACCAATTAGAATGGTCTAATCAAAATGACAGTAATGAGCAATTGGTAAGGATGTGGAGAAATGGGACCCATCATACATTGCTGATGGGAATTTAAAGAGTACAGCCACTTTGCAAAAGAGACTTATATTTTCTTAAAATGTTAAACATAAATTTACCATATGACCCAGCAATTCCAATTCTAGGCATCTACTGAAGATAAATGAAAACAAATGTCTACACAAAGACTTGCACACGAGTCTTCATAGCATTATTCACCTGTCCATCAACTGGTCCATGGATGAACAAAATTTGGCATATCCTTACAATGGAATATTATTCAGCAATAAAAAGGAACAGATTTCTTATGCATGCTGCAACACAGAGGGACCTCAAAACCATTATGCTAAGAAAAGATGTCAGATCGAAATAATTATATAGTGTATGATTCCATTCATATGAAATGTCTAGAAAAAGCAAGAATATAGAGAGGGCTTTATGGGCCCTACAAGCTCTTCAACCCCCATTGCCCATCACCTTGCTGAGTCCCCCTCTCTCCCTTTCCAGGTGCACTGGCATCCTTGTTAGTCCTGGGATATGGCAGTCACTTCCCTAAGCCAGGGCTTTGCTGTTTCCTCCTTGATCTTACCCTAGGAATCCCTGGCTTTATTCCAGTATCTGCCAAAGTCTTACATCCACAAAGTCTAACCTGATCGTGCTTTCTAAAATAATAGGATCTATCTGACATTGTATTATATTCTTCTGTTTTATATCACATTATTTCTTTGTTTTTGGAATGTCTCCCCTCACTGGAATGTAAACTCCATGAAAGCAGAGACTTTCCTTGCTAACATTTCCCTGATTCTTTTTCAGATTTATGGTGGTGATGTGCTCAGGACACATGGGACCAGACTTAATATGAATTATATTGGACTGAAAACCAATCATGGTACTTCCATTCCTTCCCATTGACCTATGATTTATTTAAGGTTGGACATTATATTAGTTCCCTATTGTTGCTGTAACAAGTTATTAAAAACTTAGTAGCTTAAACAATACAAATGTTCTTACAGTTCCAGAACTCAGAAGTCCTAAATTCAAGGTGTGGCAGGGCTGAATTTTTTCTGGAAGCTCTAGGGGAGACTCTGTTTCCTTGTCCTTTCCAGCTTCTAGAGGCTGCCTGCATTTCTTAGCTCATGGTTCCTTCATTGTCAAAGCCAGCAGCTGTGTGTGGGCGCTGGTGGGCATGGGGCCACTAGTGTGTCTTAATCTCACCTATTGTGTCTTTCATTCCCATGAACTCTGTTACTTTTCTATTCAGGTTTTCAAATTCTTCTTTGTGCTCACTCAGTGTCTTCCTGATGTCCTTTATCTCTTTAGCTATATTACTTTTCAACTCAGTAATTTGATTTTGGACATTCATATGAATCTCATTGATTAGTTGTCTCAAATCTTGGGTCTCATTTGGAGCTTTGATATATTTCTTGGACCATTTCTTCCATTTTCTTAGTATGGTTTGTAATTTTTTGCTAAAGTCTGGGTATCTGATTAAGGTTGTGAGTTTACTCAGATGCTCAATTTCTCTCTCTTTTGTAGGATTTTAGTGGCAGGAGGCTGTGTGTTACTGCTGTTCTTTGATTCTTGGTTCTAGCTATTATAGGTCTTTAAGATTGTCCCTGTTAGTTGCTCAAATCTGGGCCACGAACCAATAATGGGTTGCAGACTCACTTCCAAGGCCTTGGGGACAGAGGCTGTAAAGGCCAGAAAAAAGCCTCTCTTACGTAATTTTCCTCATGTACACGTCCTTAGTTTGCCAGTAGATGGCGCTCTTTGGTAGCCCTCTATGTTCAAAGCTTGGTTGGCGTGTGTTGGCTGCAACACTGACCACAACAGTTTGACAGAAGATCCTGCCTGTAGGCTATTGAGAGCCTCACAGTTCAGACTTTCTCAGAGGCTGTTCTCCAACCTTTACTGGCAGCCTTTACCTGGGTAGGAAACAATTCCGCTCCCCACTGTGTCCTCAACAACCAGTCCTGGTCAGTAGGGAGAGTGATTGAGAGGTTTGAATAGCCCCCTTGCAGCTCCCAGGGCAAATAATGGTGCAGCCCCTCCTGGCATGGAAGTGCTTGTGGTACACAGAAGACCAAATCTGTTAGGCAAAACCTGAACCAGCCTAAGGCCCTATCCCTTTCTCTCCTGCTTCCAGGGGAGGTGGATTCCTGTGGCCCCTCTGTCTGTAGCCACCAGCCTGACGTCAGAGAATTCAAAATTGTCTGCTTGTAGGGTGGGGGAAGGGCACCAGTGGCTGCAGCTGCAGTTTCTACTCATGATCTTTCTATCAAGATTTTTTTCCCTGTGTCTCTCTTTCTTCTGGGTGGTGTCCAGCCTTCCCCTGGTGTCCTAAACCCTGGAACATTTTTTATCAGGCTGTTTCTGCCTGTCCTCTAGCTATTTTTCTGGGAGAGAAGAGAGTCCTATGTCTTTCTGCCATGAATTCTTGAGTGACCTACTCCAGACAAAATTCCAACTGGCACTCCCTGTAGGATATGACTCCCCACCTGGCAGCTCCTGCAGAGAGGAACTCCATCTCCTAGCAACCCCTCTAGGAGACTGAACACCCAACCAGCAGCCCCTGCAGACTGTAATAAGTTTTAAGATTGGGAAGTGTGAGTTCTCTGATTTCATTCTTCTTTTTCAAGATGGCTTTAACTATTTGGGGCTTATCCTTCCATATAAATTTGGTGATTGGCTTTTCCATTTCCGAAAAGAAGATTGTTGGAATATTGATTGGGATTAAGTTGAATCTATAAATCAGTTTGGGTAGCTGACATCTTCATGCTATTTAATCTTCAAATCTATGAACATGGAATGTCCTTCCATTTGTTTAGGTCTTCTTTGATTTCTTTTTGCAGTGTTTTATAGTTTTCTCTGTACAAGTCCTTTACATCCTTTGTTAGATTTATTCCTAGATATTTGATTCTTTTTTTTTTTTATTTTAATTTTACTGGGAGGTTCCGGGGATCGAACCCAGGTCCCTCCATATAGCAGACAGACGCCCAACCATTTGAGCCACATCCACCCCCCTGATTCTTTTAATTGTTATTGTGAATGGAATTTTTTTTCTTGATTTCTTCTTCTGATTGTTCATTGCTTGTGTATAGAAACACTACTCATTTGGGGATGTTGATCTTTTACCCCACCACTTTGCTGAATTCCTTTATTAGCTCTAGTAGCTTTTTTTGTGGATTTTATAGGATTTTCTGTATATAGGAACATATCATCTGCAAAAGGGAAAGTTTTACTTCTTCCTTTCCAATTTGGATGGTTTTTCTTTCTTTTTTTTTTTTTTTGTATTTGCTTACAAAAATGTTATATATATATATACATATATTTTAAGAGGTGCTTAGATTACCCAAAATATTACACGGAACCCACTGGGATTCCCATGTTGCCCACCTCCCACACCTCCCACCACATCCCACACAAACATCTCCCACAGTGTGGCCCACCACCCTCAATGAACTTACACATCCTGGAGCCTTGTCACCAACCATAGACCACAGTTCACACTGTAGACCACACTCTCTCCCACTCAGTTCTGAGTGGTGTGTGCTGATTTAAAATGGCCTACATCCGTTGCCACAACAGTACTCAGGACAACCTCCAACTCCCAAAGAAGCCCCTGTATTTCAACTGCTCATCCCCTCCCTACCCCAAAAGTGTCAAGTGGCTACTGGCTCCACCTCATTGTTATAATTTCTTGCATTGCTAGAATCACCATATGTGAACAAGAGAATACCATCAAGTCCACTCTAGTCCATAGTTCTTCCCCCAATCCTGAGGGGACTGGGATGGTGATGTCCACTGCACCTCCAAGTGAGAGAGGGCTTATATCCCATGGATATGGTGGGTGGGATGATCCTGCCTGCAGATGCAGGCCCTCTCCATTCCCTGGGATGGCCTTGCCCAACGTTGTCTCCTCACCAGGTGACTTGGATGAGTCCATTGAGCTGTAGGGTAGGAGTTGCAGCTCCACCTAGATTTCATG
>JAKSZT010021197.1:354974-382011 GCA_026826555.1 Tolypeutes matacus | reverse complement strand
TTTTTTTTGGTTGTTAGCATTGTTATAACTGTTATGCAGATAGCAAAATATAGCAACTAAACATTGTCAGTGATTTACAGTATAGTTTACAATTTAGATGATACAGTTTAATAATTTTGATGATATTTACCATGTCCTGTGTTCATTACTGTAAGGTAATGAAAAACCTTCCCCATGACCACCAAACAACCCATTAGATCTTGACTGTTCCCTTCTCCGCAGCCCCCCAGGGCCCTTGCTAACTGCTCTGGCAAGAACTTCCAGTACAATGATGAGTAAAAGTGATGGCAGTGGGTGTCCTTGTCTTCTTCCTGATCTTAGAGGGAACGTTTTCAGTCTTTCCCCTTTAAGTACAATGTTGGCTGTGGGTTTTTCATATATGCCCTTTATCATCCTGAGAAACTTTTCATCTATTCCTATCTTTTGAAATGATTTTTATTAAGAAAAGATGCTCTATTTTGTCAAATGCTTTTTCTTCATTGATCAAGATGATTGTGTTTTTTTCCCTTTGATTTGTTAATGTGGTGTATTGTGTTAATTGAGTTTCTTGTGTTGAATCACCCTTGCATACCAGGAATAAAACCCACTTGATCATGGTGTATAATTCTTTGAATATGCTGTTGAATTTGATTTGCAAGTATTTTCTTGAGAATTTTTTGCATATTTTCATTAGAGAGAGTGGTCTGTAATTTTCTTTTCTTGTGGTATTTTTATCTGGCTTTGGTATTAGGGTGATGTTGATTTCATAAAATAGGTTGGGTAATTTTCCATCATTAATTTTTTTAGAATAGTTTAAGCAGAACTGATATTTGCTGTTCTTTTTCTAGTTTTTCCATGTGTTCAGTTATGTCTTGGATTTTAGCTCTTTCTTCTTTTTTAATATAGGTATTTAGGGCTATAAATTTCCCTCTCAATGCTTCCTTAGCTGCATCCCATGTTTTGACCTGTTGTTTTCTCATTTTCATTTCCCTCGAGATATTTACTAATTTCTCTTACAATCTCTTCTTTGACACACTGTTTAGGGGTGTGTTGTTTAGCCCCCACTCATTTGAGAATTTCCCCCTTTCTTGCTATTATTGATTATCAGCTTCATTCCTTTACGATCTGAGAAGGTGCTTTGTATAAGTTCAATCTTTTTATATTTATTGAGATCTACTCTGTGACCCAACATTGGTCTATCCTGGAGAAAGACCCATGTGGACTGGAGAAGAATGATAACCTGCTGATTTGGGATGCAATGTTCTGTATATGTCTGTTAGGTCTATTTCATGTATCATGTTATTCAAATTCTCTGTTTCCTTGTTGATCTTCTGTCTAGTTTTTCTATCAATGTAGATGGTGTGTTGAAACCCCCAACTCTTATTGTAAAAACATCTATTTTTCCTTTCAGTTTTGCCAGAGTTTGCCTCATGTATTATTGGGCACTCTGGTTAGGTGCATAGATATTTATGACTCTTACTACTTCCTGGTGGATTTTCCCTTATATTAATATATAATGGGTTTCTGTATCTCATAACTTTTTTGCATTTAAAGTCTATTTTGTCCAATATTAGTATGGCTATCTCTGTTCTTTTTTGGTTACTGTTTATGTGAAATATCTTTTTCCAAGCTTTCACTTTCAGTCTATTGTATTCCTGGGTCTAAGTTGTGTCACTTGTAGAAAGCATATGGCTGGCTCATATGTTTTGATCCATTCTGTCAGCTATATCTTTTGATTGGGGAGTTCAATTCATTCACATTCAATCTTATTACTGTAACTACATTATATACTTTTATTTTGTTTTCATATGCCATATCTTATTTTTATCTGTCTTTTATCCTTTTGGTTATTCTTTCTGATAGTCTTTATTTCTACACTATCCTCTAGGCCTCTCCTGTCTTTTCCTTTTGGGCTGCAGAATGCTCTTTAGTGCTCCTTGCAGAGATGGATTCCTGGTTACAAACTCTCTTAGTTCCTATTTATTTGTGAATATTTTAAATTCACCTTCATATTTGAAGGCCAGTTTTGCTGGATAAAGAATTCTCAGCTGGCAATCTTTCTCTTTCATCATCTTAATTGTATCATACCATTGTCTTCTTGTCTCCAGGTGAGAAATCTAAGTAATACTGGGCATTCCTTGAATTTGATGGTTTGCTTCTCCCTTGCTGCTTACAGAATTTTCTCTTTATCTTTGGCATTTGACATTTCTGAGTAGTATGTGTCTTGGAGTAGGTCTATTCAGATTTGTTCTGACTGTATATAATGTCCTTCTTTGTCTCATATCAACTTTTTTTTTTTTTTTTAGGGGGTACTGGTATTTGAACCCAGGACCTTGTACATGAGAGGCAAGCACACAATCATTGAGCTATATCTCCTCCCTCATATCAACTTTTGACTTAGTCTATTTTTGTTTGCTAATGTTATAACTACCCCCAGCTCTTTTTAGTTACTTTTGCATGGAATATCTTTTCCCATCTTTTTACTTTCAACCTCTTTGTGTCTAAGGTGAGTCTCTTATATAACATATAAGTGGATTGTGGTTTTGTATCCATTCTGCCAATATGTGTCTTATAATCAATTATGGAGTTTAATCCATTAACATTCAGGATTATTACTGTAAATGCAATATTTACTTCAGCCATTTTGTCCTTTGATTTTTTTTTTCATTAAAGATTTTATTTATTTATTCATTTATCCCCCCCCTGCTGCTTGTGCTCGCCGAGTCAGCCAACCACGCCATGCGGGCGGGCCCGCTCTCACCAGGAGGCCCCGGGAACCGAACCCGGGGCCTCCCATATGGTAAACGGGAGCCCCACTGATTGAGCCACAGCCGCTTCCCATGTCCTTTGATTTTTATATGTCATATTTTTTCTTTGTCTCTTTTACCTTATTGCAGCCTCTTTTTCTGTATAGGTGATCTTTTATTATGTATCCAACTGATCCATTTCTCATTTCTGTTTCTGTATATTTTAAAAATACCTTCATTGTGGTTACCCTAGGGTTTACATCACACAACCTTCATCTATAACCTACTGATTTGAAAATATACCAACTTAGCTTTAATAACATACACATTCTCTCCTCCCATATCTCTTTGTTTCCCCTCTTTATGTTGTTTTTTTTCCCACTTCACCACTACATTGTTTGCATTTCTATTATCAGGAAATATGCCTTTTTCTTGTTCCATTGTATTCTGACACTTATAGGAATTAAAGAGTACATTTTATGTTGAATATACAGTAATACTGGGTTTTTCATTTACCCCCTTTTTTCCCACTGCACCATTTTTAAAATATGTATTGCAGGAAAGTTTTCATTTTTCATTTTTTCTTTTTTTGAAACTTTATTTGTACATTTAATAATTGAAAATATAAACAATTAAAAACTAAAAAGAAAACACAGTTGAATAAAAAAACATACATTTCTCAATTAAATATACTGGATACATACAATTTTTTTTTTGACTCAAACAATATGTTACACAATATATTTGGTTCATAGTAATACAACCACACAAAATTTGCCCATTTGTGTCTGGCTTGCTTCACTTAACATAATGTTCTCCAGGTTCATCCATGTTGTCACATGCTTTACAACTTTATTTCTTCTTACAGCTGCTTAATATTCCATTGTGTGAACAGACCAGTTTGTTTATCCATTCATCTGTTGATAGACACTTGGGTTGTTTCCATCTTTTGGCAATCATGCATAATGTCTCTATGAACATCAGTGTGCAGATAAGGTGTCTGTTTGTGTCACTGCTCTTAGTTCTTCTGGGTATATACCCAGTAGAGGTATTGTAGGGTCAAGTGGCAAGTCTATATTCAACTTATTTAGGAACTGCCAAACAATCCTCCACAGTGGCTCTACCATTCTGCATTCCCACCAACAGGGAATACATGTTCCTATCTCTCCACCTCCTCTCCAAGACTTGTAGTTCTCTCTTTTTTTATAGTGGCCATTCTGATAAGTGTGAAATGATATCTCATTGTAGTTTTGATTTGCATTTCCCTAATCATGAGTGATGTTGAGCATTTCTTCTTGTGTTTTTTTGCCATTTGTATTTCTTCTTTGGAGAAATGTCTATTCAAGTCTTTTGCCCATTTTTTAATTGGGTCGTTTGTCTTTTTATTGTTGAGTTGTAACATCTCTTTATATATCCTGGATATTAAACCCTTATCAGATATGTGATTTCCAGCTGGTTTGTATCCCTGGATCTAAGATGAGTTACTTGTAAGCAGCATATGGATGACTCATGTTTTTTTATCCATTCTGTCAGCCTGTATCTTTTGATTGGGGAGTTTAATCCACTCACATTCAGCGATATTACTGTAAATGCACTATTTACTTCCTCCATTTTATTCTTTGGCTTTCATATGTCATATCTTATTTTTGTGTTTTTTAACTCTTTTGGTTATCCTTTCTGCTATTCTTTCTTCTATACTGTCCCCCAAGCCTGTCTCTCCTGTGTTTTTCTTTCAGGTTCTAAGGTTTCTTTTAATATTTCCTGCAAAAGTGGATTCTTTTTTGCATACTCTCTTAGTTTATGTTTGTTTTTGGATATTTTATACTCACCTTCATATTTGAAGGACAATTTTGCTGGATAGAGAATTCTTAGTTGGCAGTTTCTCTCTTTCAGTATCCTAATTGTATCATACCACTGTATTCTCGCCTCCATGGTTTCTGTAGAGAAATCTGCACTAAGTCTTACTGGATGTCCCTTGTACATGATGGTTGACTTTTCCCTTCTGCTCTGAGAATTTTCTCTTTATCTTTGACATTTGACATTTTCAGTAGTATGTGTCTTTGAATAGGTCTATCTGGATTTATTCTGATTGGGGTATGGTGTGCTTCTTGGACATGTAAGTCCAATTCTTTCATGAAAGTTGGGTAATTTTCAGCTATTAGTTCCTCAGATACTCTTTCTGCCCCCTTTCCCTTCTCTTTTCCTTCTGGAACTCCCAGGACATGTATGTTTTGTGTTGTCATTCAACTCTCTGAGCCCCTGCTCAATTTTTTCCATTCTTTTCTCTCTCTGTTCTTTTCTTTCTTTAATTTTAGCTGTTTTGTCTTCATTATCACTTATTCTTTCTTCTATCATTTCGAGTCTGCTGTTGTATGCCTCAAATGTGTTTTTTGATCTCACCTCTTGTGCCTTTCATTCTCATGAGCTCTGTTACTTTTCTGTTCAGGATTTCAAATTCTTCTTTGCACTCGCTCAATGTCTTCTTGATATCATTTCTCTCTCTCTCTTTTTATTTATTTAAGGGGTTGTTGTTTGCATTCTGAGGTTATGCTGGATAGGGAATTAAGCAAAAACTGATAGTGGCAAGCATTTGACATTTATCTTCATAGCAATGCCCTGAGCGAAAACTTTGGGCCCCATTTTACAGAAGAGAAAACAGAGAAGGCATGAGTTTTATGACTTATTCAAGGTCACAGAGCTGATGGGTGCAAAGCAGGGACTCCATTTACTGAGAAATTAACCACACATATTGGGACCATGGGAAAATGTCCCAGGGACATTGAACAAGGGTGTTTGTGGAGGAGATCCAGGGACAGAGAACTTGGCTGACCAAAGGATCTAGGCATGGAGTTCTGGAGTCCTTTGGGAGACTGAACATCATTTAGAGTATAGGGTGATGGGCATTCAGAGACAGGGAATGTTGCAGAGGTGGGCTGTAATTAGGAGTAGGACTTCTGGGAGACCAAGAACAGTGTAAGGACAAGCTATTAGGGGGATCCGCTGTTGGCTGTGATAAATAATTCAGAGGGCGTGGAATGTTGTTGCTGTAGGAGATTCTGGACACAAGAGAACATTTTCCAGGATGAAATGTTATGGGGGCTTCTAGAACCTTCCTGAGTATAGAACATAGAGGGATCTAGACTATCGGGAATGAATAAATATTTTAGGGGTATAGGATATTGTCAAGAAAGGTCCATTCCTGGGACATAGAATCTTGTTGAGATGGACTGATATCTAACAATATGGATAGAATATTTAGAATATCATGTGGGTCTGTATTGGGCATGGAAATACATTTGGGAGACCTGAAACCTTATCTGGGTTGGGACATTCAGGGGACTGGGAAGTGTCAGGGAGACAATGTTTGAGAGACCCAAATGTTGGCAGTGACTGAATGCTTATGAAACCTGGAATGTCAGCAGGGATTGAACATTTTTGAAAACATGGATCATTAGCTAGAATGGGGCACTCTGGGAGAGGCAGAGAATGGCTGAGCAGAACCAGTAAGAGGGCATGGTGGGTGAATTAACCCGACTTCTGTTTGGGGCCCTTCGTCCATTTCTGCTCTTGGGTTTTGTATTTCTGGATTGTTTCCTGGATCCACAGTACATATTGGGAGACTTGGGTATAGACACCAGGTCTGTTGGGCTGGCCACATGGGAAGTCTCCCCAGGAGATGATATCATAGAGAGTTCTGTTACAGATCAGGGGGCCCCCAGAGTCACCCTTACAGGAGTCTTTACCACCTTTTCTTGTGCCAACGCACAGCATGTTTGGAGTGATCTTCCCAGGGTAGACTTGACAACATTCCTCATCTGAACGTAGTTGGATGTTGGCACGCTGCAGTGTTTTGGGGTAACTCAGTGCACACCAGCCTCCACATGCCCCAGGGTGTGCTTGCCCAGGTGAACTTTGTACCCTCCCTTCAGACAATGTGCTGCGGTGATGACCCATCTGCGGTAGACCAGGACTCCCCCACAGAGCAGGTGTCCTTGTACTAGCAGGGCTACCTGCCAGGGCTGAGAGTGGGGGAGGCAGGTGTAGCCACCTGGGAGAAACCCATTGGTCCCATTGGTGCCATTCAGAATCTTGGGATACTCCTGGGAAATGCCTGAGTGAGGGACCCGGGTGAAGAGTGTCTCCTGCCAGCCGCCTCGAACTTCAGCCCCGATCCATGGCTTTTAACCCCTGAACTCCCTCCCCCAGCACCCTCAGCATTTCCCTGGCCCTGGCCTCCCCTCTCCACCCCTCTGGCCTCATTTATCTCTTTAACCATATTGTCCTTCAACTCATTAATTTGATTTTGGAAATTTGTTCACATCTTGCTGAATAGTTCTCCCAAATTCTGCATCTCTTCTGGGGCTTTGCTATATTCCTTTTCTTGGGCCATGCCTTCCATTTTCTTAGTATGGCTCATAATTTTTTGCTGATATCTAGGCATCTGATTAGGATGTAGTTTACTCAAATGCTCAATTTCTTTCTCTTTTGTAGGGATTTAGTGGCAAGAGGTTGTGTGTTACCACTGCTCTTTGATTCTTGGCTTGACCTGGATTTTAGGATTAGCCTGCTGGTTGCTCAAAACTGGGCACTGGACCCAGTAGTTGGTTGTAGAATTGCTTTCTAGGACCTTGGGGTTGGAGGCTATAGAGACTGGAAGAAGCCTTTCCTATTTATTTTTAATTTTTTCAGGTACACTTCCTTGGTCTGCCAGCAGATGGCACTCTTTGGTGGCTCTCAGTTCAATGCCTGATCTGAGTGCATTTGTTGCAACACAGACCAGATCAATATGATAGAGCTTCCTGTCTGGTGGCTATGAGCCTTGTGATTCAAACTTTCTCTGAGACAGTTTTCCAGCCTTCTCTAGCAGTCCCCTCCCTTTTCCCAGGTTGGAAATATTTCTACTCCCCTCTGAGTCCTCGACAATCAGTCCCTGTTAGTAGAAGAGGAGATTGGGAAGATTGTATATCTTTAGCCCCTTGCTGGCTCCCAATGCAAACAATGGTGCAGCCCCACCAGCCTGGAAGGGATCCAGGAACACAGCAGACCAAATTTGTGAGTCAAATGCTGAGTCAGCCTTAGGCTATGTCCCTCTCTCTCCCGTTTCCTGGGGTGGTAGATCCCTGGAGCCCCCTTTGTCTGTAGTCGCAGGCTCAATAGGCCCGAGAATTCTAAAGAGTCTTTAGTGTGGGGGATGGTGCTGGCAGCAGCAACTGCTGGTTTCAATTCACAGTTCTGCTGTCGCAGTTTCCCTCCTTTGTCCCTCTCTCCTCTAGGCAGTGTCCAGCCTTCGCCTGGTGTCCTAAACCCTAGAAGATCTTTTTCTAGGCTGTTTCAGCCTGCCCTCTAGCTGCTTTTCTGGAGGAGAAGAGAGACTTGTGTCTTTCTAATCCACCATCTTCCCAAAAATCCTCTCATTTACCCTTTTAGTTACCCTTACTGAAGGTCGTTATTTCTTCACACTACTCCATGCCACTCCATTCTGTCTTTTCCTTTCAACCTGCAGTACTCCCTTTAGGAATTTTGTAAGGTAGGTCTTTTATTGATGAACCCTCTCAGTTTCTGTTTATCAATGAATATTTTAAATTCTCCCTCATATATGAAGGACAGTTTTGCCAGATAAAGAATTTTTTGCTGGCAGTTTTTCTTTTTCAATACCTTAAATACAGTCTTGCTTCCACGGTTTCTGATGAATAATCCGCACTTAATTTTATTGAGGATCCCTTGTATGTGATGAATCACATTTCTCTTGCACCTCTCAGAAGTCTCTCTTTATCTTTGGCATTGTACATTCTGATTAGTATGTGTCTTGGTGTAGGTGTATTAGGATTTATTCTGTTTGGAATATGTTGCACTTCTTGGACATGTATATTTATGTCCTTAATAAGTTGGGAAATAGTAGGCCATTATTTACTCAAATATTCTTTCTATCCCATTTTCCTTCTCTTCTCCTTCTGGGATATCCATGATGTACATGTTTGTGTGCTTTGTGCTGTCACTCAAATCACTGAGACATTGTTCAATTTTTCCTACTTTCTCTGTTTTTCTGATGTATGATTTCAATTTTCCTGCTTTCTAGTTCACTGATTCTTTTTTCTGCCTATTCAAATCTACTATTGTATGCTTCTAATATATATATATATATTTAAACATTTATTTTATTTATTTCTTCCCCTACGCCACTTGCGCTTACTGTCTGCTCTCTGTGTCCATTTGCTGTGTGTTCTTCTGTGTCAGCTTGTTTCTCTTCTCATCTTCTCTTTAGGAGGCACTGGGAACCAATCCCAGGACCTTCTGATGTGGGAGAGAGGCACTCAATCACTTGAGCCACTGTAGCTCCCTGGTTTGTTGTGTCTCTCATTGTCTCTCCTCTGTGTCTCTTTTTTGTTGCATCATCTTTTTGTGTCAGATCTCCATGAGGGCCAGCTTGTTTTTGCCAGGAGGCCCTGGGAACCAAACCCAGGACCCTCCATATGGTAGATGGGAGCCAATTACTTGAGCCACATCCACTTTCCTCTAGTATATATATTTAATTAATTTATTTTTTATTGTGGGTAAAATAAAAATTCTCACAATACATACCAATATTTGTAAAATGATATATAAATATATATGCATATATGTGCATTTGCTTACAAAAATGTTATTTATATATATATAAATATATTTTAAGAGGTGCTTAGATTACCTAAAATATTACACGGAACCCACTGGGATTCCCATGTTGCCCACCTCCCACACCTCCCACCACATCCCACACAAACATCTCCCACAAGTGTGGCCCACCACCCTCAATGGACTTACACATCCTGGGGCCTTGCCACCAACCATAGACCACAGTTCACATCGTAGACCACACTCTCTCCCACACAGTTCTGAGTGGTGTGTGCTGATTTAAAATGGCCTACATCCGTTGCCACAACGGTACTCAGGACAACCTCCAAATCCCAAAGAAGCCCCTGTATTTCAACTGCTCATCCCCTCCCTGCCCCAAAAGTGTCAAGTGGCCACTGGCTCCACCTCATTGTTATAATTTCTTCCATTGCTAGAATCACCATATGTGTACAACAGAATACCATCAAGTCCACTCTAGTCCATAGTTCTTCCCCCAATCCTGAGGGGACTAGGATGGTGATGTCCACTCCACCTCCAAGTGAGAGAGGGCTTATATCCCATGGATATGGTGGGTGGGATGATCCTGCCTGCAGATGCAGGCCCTCTCCATTCCCTGGGCTGGCCGTTGCCCATCGTTTGTCTCCTCGCCAGGTGACTTGGATGAGTCCATTGAGTTGTAGGGTAGGAATTGCAGCTCCTCCGAGATTCCACACACACCTGGCACATATGTAGGCCAGAGTCTCCGGTCTCTGGAAGTATACCTAAAAACTCCAGCATCACATATAGGTTTGAATAGAAGGGACTGATGAACCATGTTCAGGGAGGACTTATTTGAGTCCAATTCTGTCACTCTCAGGAGCACAGATTCCAAAATAGAGCCCATTGATAAGGCGTCAGTCTCTGGGGCTATCCCCCCTAATATATGACCTGGGTGTCTCCAGAGCTCTCAGGAGCCCCTCTGTGTGGGGTGATAGGCACTTAGATGTTCTATGAGCTCCTACTGAGGTGTGTGTAAGAGTTACCTCTGGGATGACCTCCCGACTCTCTTTTTTTTTTTTTTTTTTTAAAGATTTTATTCATTCATTCATTCATCCCCCCCCACTGCCCGTGCTCGCTGGGTCAGCCAACCGCGCCATGCGGGCGGGCCCGCCCCCACCAGGAGGCCCCGGGAACCGAACCCGGGGCCCCCCACATGGCAAACGGGAGCCCCACTGATTGAGCCACAGCCGCTTCCCCTGACTCTCTTTGAAGTCTCTTAGCCACTTGAACTCATTTGTCTTTACCTTTTCCCCCTTTTATTCAAGGTCTATTTATAGTTGTGTTGCCAGTTGGCACTTGGTATTAATCCCTCCTTGCCAGGGAGGCTCATCCCTGGAGTCATGTCCCACGTTGAGGGGGAGATAATGCAATCATATGCTGAGTTTGGCTTAGAGAGAGGCCACATTTGAGCAACAATGAGGCTCTCAGGTGGCAACCCTTAGGCACCCCACAACTGCAGGCTAAGTCTCAGTTACAAGAGCCAAGACTCACAAGGGTAGTCATCAATAAAAAGAACACATCAGTGGGTCATCCTCTTTTGACAGACACTGTCCCTGCACTCAGAGGACTATTGCTGCTCCCTTGGAGACTGTGGCAGAGCTCTCCAGGCTAGGAATTCAGATTCCCTCATTTATTTATTGTGATTGTCCACCCATCGTGACCATGCCCCATCTTTTGATATTTTGAACAGTTTTGTATATCTTTCATGTATATTAGGATGAAATAATTCCCATGAAAACCCCCTCCCAGACACCCCCCACCAATAATCCCCTGCAGTACCCATTGTAACCCTTCTGTGATCCAAATCCTCCATGAACATTTAGTCCATAAAATAATCAAATACACTTACTAGGAAAAAGAAACAACTATGA
The DNA here is from genome assembly GCA_026826555.1 of Tolypeutes matacus. Lineage (NCBI taxonomy): Eukaryota > Metazoa > Chordata > Mammalia > Cingulata > Chlamyphoridae > Tolypeutes > Tolypeutes matacus. Next base: position 370,763 of record JAKSZT010021197.1, on the reverse strand, counting down.
TAAGCTTACATGCAAGAGACAAACATAAGGAAACTCAGGGGAAAAAAAAAACAAATAATCAAACAAAAAACAAAACAAAAAATATAATTAGCAGATTGGGACATTCAAAAAAATGGGGGAAAAAAGCAAAAGAAATGACTTAAAAATATATATATATATTTTTTTTTCTTTCATTTTTTTTTCCCTTCTCTTTTTTTTTTTTCCCTTCCTTTTATCACTGTGTTATCGGATGTCCGGTGTGCTATGACACCTTCCCCCTCTCAATCCCCATTGTCTCCCAATTTTTCATTTAATTTTCAAAGAAGTTTTAGGTCACAGCAAAGTCACACACGGAGTGCCAGAGACTCCCAGATACCAAACCACCCCCCTTCCCCACCCCATATTAAACACCCCCCACCCTTTTTTGGATGTTAGCATTGTTATAGCTGTTATACAGATAGCAAAATATAGCAACTAAACATTGTCAATTATTTACAGTATAGTTTACAATTTAGATGATACATTTTAATAATTTTGATGATATTTACCATGTCCTGTGTCCATTACTATAAGATAATGAAAAACCTTCTTCCTGACCACCAAACACCCATTAGATCTTGGCTGTTCCCTTCCCCCCAGCCCCCCAGGGCCCATGATACCACCCTATCCTGACCCATGGAAAGTCAAGATTCACAGTTACATGCCCTGGGAATTTTAACCTGCCCTTCCTAATCCACCCACCCACCAGCGCTGCACCACCAAACCCAGGAACACCACCACCCATCTGCCCCATCCCCCAACATTCAACCACACTCTATCCCTTTACCATAGATTATGTCCATATGGGTGATGGCTCAAAGCCTGCTCTTCTCTTACTCTCCCTTGTTAACCTCTCTTTCAGACAGTGGTTCTCAGAGACTGCTCACTTTCCTCAGTTCAGATCAGTGAGGTCATATACTGTTCATCCTTCAGTGCCTGGCTTGCTTCACTCAACATAAGATCTTCAAGATTCATCTATGTTATTCCATGTGTTAGCAGTTTGTTCCTTCTTACAGCTGAGTAATATTCCATTGTATGTATGTACCACATTTTGCTTATCCATTCATCTGTTGATGGGCACCGGGACTGATTCCAACTTTTGGCAATGGTGAACAATGCCGCTATGAACATTGGTGTGCATATATCTGTTTGTGTCTTTTCTTTCAGTTCTTCTGGGTATATACCCAGCAGTGGAATTGCTTGATCTTACGGAAGATCTATTGTTAGTTTTCTGAGGAACCGCCAAACTGTCCTCCACAGTGGCTGGACCATACCGCAGTCCCACCAGCAGTGGATGATGGGTTCCTATTCCTCCACATCCTCTCCAACATTTAGTGTCTCCTGTTTTTTTAATAGCTGCCATTCTGATGGGTGTAAGATGCTATCTCATTGTAGTTTTGATTTGCATTTCCCTGCTAGCAAGCGATGCTGAGCATTTTTTCATGTGCTTTTTAGCCATTTGTATTTCTTCCTTGGAGAAGAGTCTTTTCAGGTCACTTGCCCATTTTTTAAATGGGTTGTTTGTCCTTTTATTTTCAAGGTGTAGGATTTCTTTATATATGCAGGATATTAGGCTCCTATCAGATATATGGTTGCCAAATATTTTCTCCCATTGGGTAGGCTGCCTTTTTATTTTCTTAATAACATCCTTTGAGGTGCAGAAGTTTTTAATTTTGATGAGATCCCATTTATCTACTTTTTCTCTTGCTACTCGTGCTTTGGCTGTGAAGTTCATGAAACCATTTCCTATTACAAGGTCCTGTAGATGCTTCCCTACATTATCTTCCAAGGTCTTTATGGTTTGGCTCTTATATTTAGATCTTTGATCCATCTTGAGTTGATTTTTGTATAAGGTGTGAGATGGTATTCTTCTCTCATTCTTTTGGATATGGATATCCAGTTCTCCAAGCACCACTTGTTAAAGAGGTCATTCTCTCCCACCTGAGTGGGCTTCGTGGCCTTGTCAAATATCAGATGACTGTATATGCGAGGATCTATATCACAACTCTCAATTCGGTTCCATTGGTCAGTAGGTCTATCCTTGTGCCAATACCATGCAGTTTTGATCACTGTAGCTTTGTAGTATGTTTTAAAGTCAGGTAGTGTGATACCTCCAACTTCATTTTTCTTTTTCAATATGTCTTTGGCAATTCGGGGCCTCTTGCCTCTCCAAATATATTTTGTGGTTAGTTTTTCCAGTTCCTTAAAAAATACAGTGTTGACTTTTATTGGGATTGCATTAAATCTGTAGATTAGTTTGGGTAGGATAGACATCTTGATGATGTTTAGTCTTCCCATCCATGAACAGGGAATATTTTTCCATTTATTTAAATCTTCTTTGATTTCCTTTAACAGTGTTATGTAGTTTTCTGTATATAAGTCCTTTACATCTTTAGTTAAATTTATTCCTGAGGTATTTGATTCTTTTATTTACTATTGTAAATGGTATTTTTTTCCTGATTTCCTCCTCAGTTTGCTGGCTATTGGTGTATAGAAATGCTACTGATTTTTGAGCGTTGATCTTATAGCCTGCAACATTACTGAACTCCTTTATAAGTTCTAGAAGCCTTGTTGTCGATTTCTCAGGGCTTTCTATGTATAGGATCATGTCATCTGCAAATAATGAAATTTTTACTTCTTCTTTTCCAATCTGGATGCCTTTTATGTCCTTTTCTTGTCTCAGTGCTCGTGCAAGTACTTCTAAGACAATGTTAAATAGGAGCGGTGATAGTGGGCATCCTTGTCTTGTTCCCGATCTCAGAGGGAAGGCTTTTAGGATTTCACCGTTGAAAATGATGTTAGCTTTGGGTTTTTCATATATACCCTTTATCATTTTCAGAAAGTTTCCATCTATTCCTATCTTTTGTAGTGTTTTTATGAGGAAAGAGTGCTGTATTTTGTCGAATGCTTTTTCTGCATCTATAGAGATGATCATGTGATTTTTTTCTTTCAGTTTGTTTATGTGGTGTATTACATTGATTGATTTTCTTATATTGAACCATCCTTGCATACCTGGGATGAAACCCACTTGGTCATGGTGTATAATCCTTTTGATATGTTGTTGAATGCGATTAGCAAGTATTTTGTTAAGGATTTTAGCATCTAGGTTCATTAGAGAAATTGGTCTGTAATTTTCCTTTCTTGTGGTATCTTTATTTGGTTTTGGGATTAGGGTAATGTTGGCATCATAGAATGAGTTAGGTAGTATTCCTTCTACTTCTATTTTTTGGAAGAGCTTAAGTAAAATTGGTGTTAGCTCTTTCCGGAATGTTTGGTAGAATTCAGCTGTGAAGCCATCTGGTCCTGGACTCTTCTTAGTTGGGAGGTTTTTGATGACCGAGTCTATCTCTTTACCTGTAATTGGGCTGTTGAGTTCATCTATTTCTTCTTTCTTCAATGTCGGCTGTTTGTGGGTTTCTAGAAACTTGTCCATTTCCTCTAAATTGTCATTCTTTTTGGCATATAATTTTTCAAAGTATCCTCTTATGATACTCTTTATTTCTGTGTGGTCAGTAGTGATATCATCTTGCTCATTCCTTATTTTATGTATTTGCATCTGTTCTCTCTTTTTCTTTGTTAGTCTGGCTAAGGGTTTGTCAATTTTATTGATATTCTCGAAGAACCAACTTTTGGTTTTGTTTATTGTTTCCAGTGCTTTCTTATTCTCTATTTCATTTAGTTCTGCTCTAATCTTTGTTATTTTCTTCTTTCTACTTCCTTTAGGTTTAATTTGTTGTTGTTTTTCCAATTCCTCCAAGTGTGCAGTTAGGTCTTCAATTTTAGCTCTTTCTTCTTTTTTAATATATGAATTTATGGCTATGAACTTCCCTCTCAGGACTGCCTTCGCTGCATCCCATAGGTTTTGATATGTTGTGTTGTCGTTATCATTAGTTTCAAGGTAGTTACTGATTTCTTTTCTTTGACCCACTGTTTGTCTAAGAGTGTGTTGTTTAACTTCCATATCCTTGTGCCTAACCTGTTTCTCTGGCCCTTAGTGATTTCCAACTTCATTCCGTTGTGGTCAGAGAAATTACTTTGTATAATCTCAATCTTTCTGAATTCATTGAGTGTTGTTCTGTGGCCTAGCATGTTATCTATTTTGGAGTATGTTCCACGTGCTCTCGAGAAGAATGTAAATCCCGCTGTATTTGGGTGTAGTGTTCTGTATATGTCTATTAAGTCAGGTCTTCTAATGTATTGTTGAGTGCCTTAGTTTCTTTATTGATTCTCTGTCTAGATGTTCTGTCTAATGATGATAGTGGTGTGTTGAAGTCCCCTGCTATAATTGTAGAGGCATTTATTTCTCCTCTTAGTTTTTCCAGAGTTTGCCGCACGTATTTTGAGGCACCTCGATTAGGTGCATAAATGTTGATGATTGTTCTATCTTCTTGAGAGATTACTCCTTTTACTAATATGTAGTGTTCATCTTTGTCTCTTACAATAGTTTTGCATTTAAAGTCTATTTTGTCTGATATTAGAATAGCTACTCCTGCCTTTTTTTGGCTATTGTTAGCTTGTAAAATGGTTTTCCAGCCATTCACTTTCAGCCTCCTTAAATCCCTGGGTTGAAGGTGGGTTTCTTGTAGACAGCATATAGATGGATCATATTTTCTTATCCATTCTGCCAATCTGTGTCTTTTGATTGGTGAATTTAATCCATTAATATTCAGTGTTATTACTCGTAACGAATTTCTTACTTCAGCCATTTTTTTCTTTGGGTTAATGTATGTCATATGTTGTTTTGTTTTTCATTTTGTCTTTTCAGTTGGTTTTAAACTCTCCTCCAACTCTCTCTCCCTTGTTTTTTCCTTTCAACTTATAGAGATTCCTTTAGTATTTCCTGAAGTGCTGGTTTCTTCTTGACATACTCTCTTAATTTCTGTTTATCTGTGAATATTTTGAACTCTCCATCATTTTTGAATGCCAGTTTTGCTGGATAGAGAATTCGTGGCTGGAAGTTTTTTTCTTTTAGTGTATTGACTATGTCATACCACTGTCTTCTTGCCTCCATGGTTTCAGCTGAGAAATCAGCACTTAATCTTATTGTGCTTCCCTTCTATGTGATGATTTTCTTTTCTCTTGCTGCCTTTCTCTTTGTCTTGAGCATTGGACATTTTGACAAGTATATGTCTTGGAGTTGGCCTGTTGGGATTTATACTATTTGGGGTGCTCTGTGCTTCCTGGATCTGCACATCCATCTCGTTCAATAGAGTTGGGAAGTTTTCAGCCATTATTTCCTTCAACACTCTTTCTGTTCCCTTTCCCTTCTCTTCTGCTTCTGGGATGCCCATAATGCATATGTTTGTGCATTTTGTATTATCGGTTAATTCCTTGAGTCCATGTTGGATTTTTTCTATCTTTTTGTCTATCTGTTCTACTATCTCTTTGATTTCAGCTGTATTGTCTTCCATATCACTAATTCTTTCCTCTGCCTGTTCAACTCTGCTGTTATGTGAGTCCAGCGTCTTTTTCATTTCTTGGCTTGTGCCATTGTTCACCATCATATCCATTACCTTTTTAGGCATGTTTGCAATTTCTTCAGTATGTTCTCCCAGTGTCTTCTTTATATCCTTAATCTCTTCCTTCAGTTCTTTAAGTTGGTCCATGATATTTGTTTGGATAGCTTTGATTAGTTGTTCGATGTTCTGCATCGCTTCCTAATTTTTATTTTGTTCATTGAACTGGTCCATGTTTTCCTGTTTCTCAGAATCATTTGTATTTTTTTGTTGCCCTCTGGTCGTCATATTATCTTGATGGGTTTGTTCAGTTGATTAGCTTTTCTCTATGCTCTAGAGTTTTATTTAGCTGTTGGTTCTGCGTGTGAGTTAAGTTTTCTCTTTGGCAGTTTTTCTTCTTATTTTATTTCCTTACTTCTTTCTATGTTCCCTTGAAGGCAAAAGGTTAGGGCCAGAGGAATCAAAAGATATAAGGAAGGCAGAAGGATAATAGTAATATTGATAAAAGTTAGAAGAGGGGCAAAATGAGACTTAATGAGATGAATATTTAACTTGTGTAGGCAGTGTAGAGTACTAGGGGACAAAAATGAAGTTCCTGCAATGGACTGGGAAAACAAATGGAGGAATATATATATAGTGATTTAGAAGGCTAGAATTATGAAGAGGGAGAGAAATAGTAAAGAAAGGTCTGAAAGGAAAAAGTTAATACTAATGAAAAAAAGAAGAAAACAAAATAGATGGAATAGAAATTGACACCCTTAAGTTGTGGGCCTATGAAAAAATGTTGTATCTAAGAGCCACAACAGAAAGCAGAAGGCAGCAAGATGCAGAAAGGATAACCGATAGTTTGTAACACAGAATCCATATAGACAGTGAGTGGGAAATTACTAAAAAAGAAGCACAGCAAAGAAGCAACAAGCTAGCAGCACCTAATTAAAAAAAAAAAAAAAAAGAAGAAAAATGAAAGCGGGGAGGAAAGAGGAAAGAAAAGCAAGAGACCAGAAAGAAACAGAGAGAAACCAAAGATCCACACAGGCAAGCAGTCAAACAGAGCTAAGGGGGGTCAATGATTCCTCTAGGGTCCACGTGGATCCTCTCTGCCTACTTGTGTTTATCAATCAATTTCCCCACAGGGTTCTATATGAAGGTCCTGAAGCAGCTTTTAGCTATTAAACTAAATTAAAAAGAATTTATTTTTCATTTATTGAAGTGACCTTCTCACCTTTTTCTTTTTTAATTTTTATTTTTTTAGTGAAATACAGGACCCAAAATAATTCCTCCTCTAGACCAACCCCCTTATGGAAGGACCCTAGCTGGGCCCGTGGAAATTAATCAAGCACGTCCCACTTCCTGGACTCCCCAGGGTAGCTGTAGCTGTGATGTTAGTCAGTGCAGAGTGCTAAAGATGGCCGATTCTGCCCCTTCTGGAGCCGAGCACCAGCGTCACCGGGTTGCTAAGTAAAGCAGTTTGAGTGCAGATTCGCGTCTGTTCTCAGCCTGATGTTGCTTCAGTTAGGCTTATCTACTCCCCAAAGCTATGGGGCAGTGCAGGCAGCCAGATGGATGTCTAAAAATAAAAAATACCCTTCCCTGTCCTCCAACAGAACTCTCCCTTTTTTGGGGAGTGCCCCTTCTTCCTGGCTCCACAGCAGCCCGGGTCTTATCCCTGGGCTGCTAAGGAAATCAACTCTGTCCCCTGACCAGAATCCCCCCTCTGGTTCACTGGGTGCTGATTAGCTCGGTTGCTCTGTTCACACAAGGTCCAAGGGGCGCCAGGCAGCCAGATCCCCAGAAAATAAAACTTTCTCACCCTGCTCGCGGCTCCAAGTGGCCGTTTTATTTTATTTTATTTTTTCTCCCTAACTGTGGGGCTCAGCTGTCTGTGCCAACCACCACCGGCAGCCTTAATACTCACGAATCTCTACAGTTCTGTCCACGCCGTTGATGCGCGCAGATAGATGTCCCAAGCTTCTCACTCCACACGTGCACTGCACAGACCCCTGGGCAGGACCCCATCCACAATCTGCCTTGTTCTGGGAGCTTGCAGTGTGTGCCCTCCTACACTAACACCATCTTGGCCCCTCCCTCCCTCTAGTATATTTTTAATCTCTGCTATTGTGCCTTTCATCTCCTTAATTTCATTTCTTTCTTTTTATACTTTAAATTTCTTCTTTATTCTCACATTTTCTTCTTAATATTCTTTATCTCCTTAGCCATATTTTCCTTTATCTCCTTGAATGGATTTAGGTGATTTGTTTGAAGTTCTTTGATTAGTTGTTCCAAATTCTGTGTTCTTCTGAAGTTGTGATTGGTTCTCTTGACTGAGCCATATCTTCTTGTTTCTTAGTATGGCTTATAATTTTTTGCTGACATCTAGGCATCTGATTATCTTGATGAGTTAACTTTGAAGGTCAGTTACTCCTTCTTGTCTGAGTTTTATTGTTGATTGGCTTAGTGTTAAGGCTCTTCTATGACACATTCCAAAATATTCTAGACCTTTAGAATATCCCGTTTTACTGATCAGATTTTTTCAGCTCTTCTTCATCTGATTCTTGCCCTGGATATTGGTATAATTTTTTTAAACAGCAGATACAATTCATCCAAAGTGTACAATCAATGGCAGTTGATATAATCACATAGTTGTGCATTCATTATTTCAATCATTATTAGAGCATTTGCATCATTTCAATAATAATAATGATAATAATAAACAGAAAAAGACAAAAAACAAGAAAATTCTTCACTTCTCAATGTCTCTATTGCTTCATCTGCTCTACATAGCTACTATTTTTGGCTATTCTTGCACAGTTATTTGTTTATTTATTAAGCAGTTTTATTGAGATATATTCATGTATCATATGATCTATCCAAAGTGTATAGTCAATGATTTTTAGTATAATCACAATGTTGTGCATTCATCGCCACAACAAACTTTAGAACAATGTCACTACTCAAAAAAGAAAAAAACCCACACCACTTAGCAATCCTTCCCCAGCCCTACAACTAATCTAATTTTCTCTTTATAAATTGATTTATATTTACATTATATATAAGTGGTGTATTAGTCAGCCAAAGTGGTGCTAATGTGAAATACCAAAAATGGGTTGGTCTTTATAAAGGGTATTTATTTGGGGTAGAAGTCCACAGATACCAGGCCATAAAGCATTAAGTTTCTTCTCTCAACACAGTCCATTGCCACGTGTTAAAGCAGGACAGCTGATGGCGTTTGCCAGGGTTCAGGCTTCTGGGGTTCCTCTCTTCCCGGGGCTGCGTTTCTCTTCGGGCTTAGCTCCTGTTTCCTCCACAAGGTCAGCCGTAGATTATCAGGTGAACGGCTTGCTTCTCTTCTCCTGGGGCCTTCTTTCCAACATCAAAACTGCTTCTCAAAAGACTGCTTCAACTGTTCTTTGCCTTGCCTTTTATATTCGATTCCCCCACCCACCAAGGGGTGGAACTCAATGCCCTACTGACGTGGCCCAGTCAACGCCCTAATCATAACTTAATCATGCCCAGAATAACAGATCAGTTTACAAGCATGATCCAATTATATTTTTGTAATTCATAATTATATCAAATTCCCCAATGGTTACATTCCACCCTCTGAATTCCCAAAATACATTACAATTCTCACAAAAAAACTTAAATCAGTAACAATTCAAGTACAAAATCATATCAAAATCATTTTAAAGAAATACAGTTCATCTTGAGGCAAAATCCTGTCTGCTATAGTCCTCTGAAACTTACAAAGCCATTGAACTGCTTCCAATATACAGATGGAAAGACAAAGGATAAACATTTTCAATATCATAAGAAGAAGTTGGGATGTTAAACATGAGTCATGGATCCTCTACAGTTCAGTAAATCTGCAGGGCATCCTCCATTCGATTTCAAAGTCTGAGTGATTCTTAAGATGATGGTTTCTTCTCCTTGGGGCCACATGGGAACCCACCCTTTCCACAAGCTTGCCCAATGGCCATTTTCTTGGTTCCACCCTCATCAAGCATCTGGGTGTTGACCAAGCTCCAGACCTCACCACCCAAGAGTGTTGGGGTGATTGCCACACCTTACCCAATCTTTGGGTTAGAGTCTTAGCCCCCTTAGTACAGTGGGGTGAAGACAACATTCCCCCTAACCTTTGGCATAGAGGCTCAACCCTCTCAGAGCTACGAGTTGAGCACCTGGCTTTCCCTAACCTTTGGCATACAGGCTCAACCCTCTCAGAGCAATGGGTTGACCACCTGTCCTTCTCTAATCCATGGGGGACAGGTACACCCCTCTCAGACCTATGGGGTGTTGACCTTAACCGCCCTAATCTTTGAGGAATGTGCTCCACCCTCTCTGCACCCTGGGATGGTGCAAAACTCTCCCAGAGCATCGGGTGGGGACATCCACCCTCTTCAACTGCTGGGGAAAACTCACCCTCTCTGCACCATGGGGCATCAAAACTTTCTCAGAACATCAGGTAGGAACATCTACCCTCTTCAAATGCAGGGGCAAAGTCACCCTCTCTGTACACATGGGTGGGGCTCCTCTCTTGGCCCAAGGAGATGTCTTAAGTCCAGATCTCTGCTTCCATGGTTTTCTTCTTAAAGCTGATTTTCCTTCAATTTCTCTTTTCCATGTTCTCTTTTGTCCAAGCTGACAGTGGTTTTGTTCATACAGCTCTCTCAAAAACGTTGTTGGTTTAGCATGCAGGAAGCAGGGGTCCAAGCCATCAGACAGTAAGACTTTCCACAAGTCTTTCTGAGATAACAGCATCTTCAATTCTGAGTTACGAGTTCCAAGTTTAGTAAAGTCTTCAAATAGGGCATTTTCATCTGGGAATTTGATTTCCAGAAACTTGGAAGTTCCAGAATCAGTTTCTGTTTTCTTTGTACCCAAAAGTTCAGTCCTTAGTGTACTTCACTCATCTATTATTTTGCTATAAGCTGCAAGGAAAAGCCAAGCCACATTCTCCGAGTTTACCTTGGAAAGTTCTTCAGCTAAATGCTCTGGCTCACCATTTCCAAATTCTGTCTTCCATATAACACCAGGAGTTAATCTTGCTAAGTTCTCTGCAACTTTAAAACATGGATCACCTTTCCTCCAGTTTCCAATAATAGTTTCATCATTTACTTCTAAGGCATCATAGAAAGACTCTTTAGCATCCGTATTACTATCAACAGTCTCTTCAAAGTGATGTAGGCCTTTTCCATCAAGCATTTCACAATTCCTCCAAAAAATACCCCTTACCCATTTATAAAACCGTTCCAACATTTTGGTATATGCAAAAGCACTACCCCACTCCTGGTACCAAATTCTGTATTAGTCAGCCAAAGGGGTGCTAATGTGAAATACCAAAAATGGGTTGGTCTTTATAAAGGGTATTTATTTGGGGTAGAAGTCCACAGATACCAGGCCATAAAGCATTAAGTTTCTTCTCTCAACACAGTCCATTGCCACGTGTTAGAGCAAGACAGCTGCTGGTGTTTGCCAGGGTTCAGGCTTCTAGGGTTCCTCTCTTCCTGGGGCTGCGTTTCTCTTCGGGCTTAGCTCCTGTTTCCTCCATAAGGTCAGCCGTAGATTATCAGGCGAACGGCTTTCTTCTCTTCTCCTGGGGCCTTCTTTCCAACATCAAAACTGCTTCTCAAAAGACTGCTTCAACTGTTCTTTGCCTTGCCTTTTATATTCGATTCCCCCACCCACCAAGGGGTGGAACTCAATGCCCTACTGACGTGGCCCAGTGAACGCCCTAATCACAACTTAATCATGCCCAGATTAACAGATCAGTTTACAAGCATGATCCAATTATATATTTGGAATTCATAATTACATCAAATTCCCCAACAGTTACAGGTGGAATCATACAATATGTAGTACTTTGAGTCTGGTTTCTTTCACTTAGGATAATGTTTTTTTGTCTGATATTAACATCTTGTAGTATTAACATACATTTGTTCAGCTTCAAAGAAAATCAGTCTTATATATGCAATTTTACCCATATTTATATTTCTCATGTGGTTTTACTATGCTATACAGTTCCAAGTTACAATTTTTAGCTTTTCTTTTAGTAATATACATGATCTTAGCTTTTCCCTTTAAATCACTTTTGTACCCACTTAGTAGTACTACTAGTTATAAATATTATGTTTGGCTTTCACATTTTCTGTTCATTTCCAAAGATTAAAACACAACCTTCTTACCAATTCTCCACAAGTTAACCCTCAGTTTTCTATTCTGTAACCTCATTCTATTTTCTGGTGACCCATATTCAAGTTAACTCCACAAGATTACACAATATATCTAGTTTATAGTAGTGCAATCATATGCTTTATACTTCAATTCTTCTTAAAACTGCATGATATTCTACTGTGTAAATACAACACACTTTGTTTATCCATTCATCAGTTGATAGACACGCAGGTTGTTTCCAACTTTTGGCATTATTGTAAATAATGCTGCTATGAACATTGATGTGAAGATATCTGTTCTTGTCACTGCTCTCAGTTTTTCTGGGTATATACCCAGTAGTGGTATTGCTGGGTGACATGGCAAGTCTATATTCAACTTCTTTAGGAACTGCCAAACAGTCCTCCACAGTGGCTGTACCATTCTACATTCCTACCAACAATGAATAAGTGTTTCTATCTCTCCACATCCTCTCCAACACGTAATTTTCTGTCTTTTAAATAGTAGCAATTCAGATAACTGTGAAATGATATCTTGTAGTTTTTTTAACAAATTAATTTTAGTGATACATATTAATAAAACATATAATTTATCCATAGTGTACAATCAACAGTACTTAGTATAATCACATAGTTGTGTGTTTATCACCTCAATCATTATTAAAAAATTTTCATTATTTCAATAGTAATAAACCAAAAAAAAAAAAAAAAACAAAAAAACAAACAAACAAACAAACAAAAAAACACCAGCCAAACAAACAAGAAAATTCCTCACCTCTCAATCTCTCTGTTTCCCCTGATGTACATTATTGCTATTTCTGGCTATTCTTGCACAAATAGCTTAGCTTTATTGAGATATATTCACACACCATATAATTGATCCAAAGTGTATAATCAATGGCTTTTATTTTTTTTTAGCTGATAAAAAGTCCTTTATTGTAAAATATTAAAATAAATTTAAAAATAGAAAGAAATAACAAATTTTAAATGGGAGTGCAAGGCCAGGTTAGATTTAACATAATCAATTATAAAATACAGCATAACAACAAACATTTATAAATGTAAATAATAATTCAAATGTAATATAAATTAATTATAACATCGTTCTAATTTTTATATGACTCCTCTAACTATTGAACATAATAATCTCTAAGATTGAAATAAATTATTGGGTTAGTTATTTAGTTTCCATTTAGGTCATAATTCTTTCTAGATAATCAAATTCCCATTTGGGAATTCTTCACATCTTATTGGAATGAATTACAACAGATAACAATTTGCCAACTCATAATTTTATGAGGCAGAAAAACTCAAAATCTTGTTCAACAGTAGTCATGCTAAATCATTATTGATCCAGATAGATTATTTTAATTAAAGAGTATGAATAAGAAAGGGCTAAAAAAAATGAAGTATCCAAAAATATATCTCTTCTCCAGGCCTCCTTATTTAAAAGCAAATGTTTATTTTATATAAAAAAAAATTTCGGAATACTGATCACTGGAACAATTTGCCAGTTGCACAAGTAATTATTGTTCATATACTATAATGTTGTTATTGTATATTTATCTGGTCTATTTAATTTCTTTTTTGGTTACTATTTTGCATGGAATATCTTTTTCTGACCTTTCATTTTTAACCTGGTTGTGTCCCATGTCTGAGGTGGGTCTCTTGTAGACAACATATAGAATGACTCATATTTTTAAACCCATTCTATCAGTCTATGTCTTTTGATTGGGGAGTTCAACCCATTAACATTCAGAATTATTACTGAAAAGGCATTACTTATTTCATCCACTTTGTCCTTAGGCTCTCTGTTGTCATATTATTCTATTATCTGTCTTCTTATCCTTTAGTTTACCCTTCCTAATAATCTTCATTTCTAAACTCTTCTCCAAATCTCTCACCCTTCTTTTTTCCTTTCAGGCTGCAGCTCCCCTTTAGTATCTCTTGCAAATCTTATCTTTTGGTAACATATTCTATCAATTTTTGTTTGTCTATGAAGACTTTGAACCCACTGTCGTTTTTGAAGGACAGCTTTGCTGGATACAGAATTCTTTGCTCGCAGTTTTTCTCTTTCAGTACCTTAAATACATCATACCATTTTCTTCTCTCCTCCATGGTTTCTGATGAAAGGTTGGCACATAATCTTATCAAGTGTCCCCTGTATGTGATGTGACCCTTGTTTGCTTTTCTCTTGCTGCTTTTAGAATCCTCTCTTTATCTCTGATATTTGTCATTCTGAATAGTAGGTGTCTCATGGTAGATCTATTTGGATTTATTCTGTTTGGGGTATGTTGGCCTTCTTGGATGTTGATAGTTATGTCCTTCATAAGGGCTGGGAAGAGAATGTTTTGATGTGTTAACAAGGCTTTGGTAGGTTTGTAAAAAAAACCAGTTGGTTGTAGAGGTGAGGGATTATGTCTTGAGTTTCAGTTCTGTTCCACTGATCAATGTGTCTATCTTTAAGCCAATATCATGCTGTTTTGACCACTGTAGCTTTGTAATATGTTTCAAGGTCAGTCAGTGAAATTCCTCTTCTTTTTTGGTATCCTTTTGGCTATTCGATGCACTTTCTTCCAAATGAATTTGGTAATTGCTTTTTATATTTCTGTAAAACAATCTGTTGGAATTTTGATTGGTATTGCATTGAATCTATATATCAGTTTGGGTAGGATTGACATCTTCATGATATTTAGTCTTCCAAGCCATGAACACCAAATGCCTTTCCATTTGATTAGGTCTTCATTGATTTCTTTTAGCATTGTTTTGTAGTTTTCTGCATATAGGTCCTGTACTTCTTTGGTTAAATTGATTCCTAGCTATTTGAGACTTTTTGTTACTATTGTAAATGGAATTTTCTCTCTGATTTCCTACTCAGCTTGTTCAATACTAGTGTATAGAAATATTACAGATTTTTGTGTTGATCTTTATCCTGCCACTTTGCTGAACTTGTTTATTAGCTCAAGTAGCTTTGTCCTGGGCATTTCAAAATTTTCTAAATATAGGATGATGTCATCTGAGAATAGTGAGAGTTTCACTTCCTCTTTTCCTATTTAGATGCCTTTTATTTTTTTCTTGTCTAATTGCTCTAACTAGAACTTATAGTACAATGTTGTATAACAATGATGACAGTGGGCATCCTTGTCTTCTTCTCGATCTTAGAGGGAATGCTTTCAATCTTTCCCCATTGAGTACAATGTTGGCTGTGGGTTTTTTCATATTGCCTTTTATCATATTGAGGAATTTTCCTTCTATTCCTATCTTTCAAAATGTTTTTATCAAGAAAGGATGCTCGATTTTGTCAAATGCCTTTTCTGCAACAATTGAGATGATCTTGTGTTTTTTTCCCTTTAATTTGTTAATGTGATGTGTTATATTAATTAATTTTCTTATGTTAAACCACTCTAGCATATCAGGAATAAACCCCACTTAGTCGTGATGTGTAAGTCTTTTGTTATGCTGTTGATTATATTTACAAGTATTTTGTTGAGAATTTTTGCATCTATGATCATTAGATTGGCCTGTCATTTTCTTTTCTTGTAGTATTTTTATCTGGCTTTGGTATTAGGGTGATGTTGGCTTCATAAAGTATGTTGGGTAACTTTCCCTCCTCTTCAATTTTTTGGAAGAGTTTAAACAGGATTGGTGTTAATTCTTTTAAAAATGCTTGGTAGAATTCATCTGTGAAGAGATCTGGTCCTGGACTTTTCTTTTTTGGGAGGTTTTGATCACTGATTGAATCTTTTTAAAATGTGATGGGTTTGTTAAGTTCTTGTATTTCTTATAGCATCAGTGAAGGTTGTTTGTGCATTTCTAGGAATTTGTCCATTTATCCAGGTTATCTAGTTTTTTGGCATACAATTTATCATAATATCCTCTTATGATTTTTTAAATTTCCTTGGGGTGATTCATAACTTCACCCCTTTCATTTCTGATTATATTTATTTGCATCTTCTCTCTCTATTTTTTTGTTAGCCTAGCTAGATGTCTGTCAATTTTATTGATCTTGTCAAGGAAACACCTCTAGGTTTTGTTTATTTTCTCTATTGTTTTTTTCTGTTCTCAATTTCATTTATTTCTGCTCTAATCTTTATTTATTTATTTATTTATTTATTTATTTATTTATTTATTTATTTATTTATTTATTT
>JAKSZT010021197.1:286276-354964 GCA_026826555.1 Tolypeutes matacus | reverse complement strand
TTTATTTATTTATTTATTTATTTATTTATTTATTTATTTATTTATTTTTTGGTCTGCTTGCTTTGGGAATGGTTTGTTGATGTGCATATATCTGTTCATGTCCCTTTCAATACTTTTCAATACTTCTGTATATATATATATATATAACCAGAAGTGGGATTGCTGGATCATATGGCAGTTCTAAATTAGACTCCTGGGGAACTACCAAACTGTCATCCACAGTGGCTGCACCATTCTACATTCCCACCAGCAGTGGATGAGTGTTCCCTTCCCTCCACATCCTCTCCAACACTTGTAGTTCTCTGTTTTTTTAATAGCTACCTGTCTAATACGTGTAAGGTGATATTTCATTGTATCATTGATTTGCATTTTCCTAATAGCCAGTGATGCTGAGCATCTTCTCATGTGCTTTTTAGCCATTTGTATTTCTTCTTTGGAAAAGTGTGTATTCAAATCTCTTGCCCAATTTTAAAATGGGTTGTTTGTCTTTCTATTTTCGAGGTGTAGGATTTCTTTATATATGCTGTATATTATGTCCTTATAGGATAAATGTTTACCAAATGTTTTCTCCCATTGAGTTGGCTGCCTTTTCACTTTCTTGACAAATTCCTTTGAAGCACAAAACTTTTTAATTCTGAGGAGGTCTCATTTATCTATTTTATCTTTTACTGCTTGTGCTTTGGGTGTAAAGTTTATTAAACCATTTCCTACTACAAGATCTCATACATGCTACCCTACATTATCTTCTAGGAGCTTTATCCTCTTGGCTCTTATGTTTAGGTCTTTGATCCATCTTGAGTTAATTTTTTGTCTATGGTATGAGATGGTTGTCCTCTCTCATTCTTTTGGATATATATATCCAGTTTTCCAAGCACCATTTGTTGAAGAGGCCATTCTCTCCCAGTTGAGTGGGCTTGGTGGCCTTGTCGAATATCTGCTGACCGTATATGCTAGGATTTATATCAGAACGCGCAGTTCTGTTCCATTGGTCAGTATGTCTATCCTTGTGACAATAACATGTTGTTTTGACCACTGTAGCTTTGTAGTATGCTTTAAAGTCAAGTAGTGTGATTCCTCCAAGTTCATTTTTCTTTTTCAATGTGTTTTTGGCTAGTCGGGTCCCCTTGTCCTCCCAAATACATTTCATAATTAGCTTTTCTAATTCAGTAAAAATGTTGTTGTAACTTTAATTGGGATTGTGTTAAATCTGCAAATCAATTTAGGTAGAACAGACATCTTAACAATGCTAATCTTCCAATCCATGAGTGTGGAATATTCTTCCATTGATTTATGGCTCTTTGATTTCCTTTAACAATGTTGTATAGTTTTCTGTGTACAAGTCCTTTACATCTTTAGTTAAGTTTATTCCTAGGTATTTGATTCTTTTAGTTGCTATTGTAAATGGAATTTTTCCTGATTTCAACCTTAGATTGCTCATTATTGGTCAGAGTAATGGTTTTTTTCTTTTGATCTGCTAATGTGTGTTGCATTTGTTTATTTTATGTTGGATACCAGGGATGAAACACATTTTGTCATGAGGTATAATTCATTTGATGTGTTGAATATGACTAGGCAGTATTTTGTTGAAGATTTTAGCACCCAGTTTCATTAGAGAGATTGCTATGTAGTTTTCCTTTCTTGTGGCATCTTTATGTGGCTTTTGTATTAAGGTGACATTGGAATCAAAGAACGAGTTAAGCAGTGTTCTCTCCACTTCTATTTTTAGGAATAGTTTAAGAAGGATTGGTGTTAGTTCTTTCTGGAATGATTGGTAGAATTCACCTGTGAAGCCACTGGTGCTGGGCTCTTCTTTTTGGGGAGTTTTTTGATGACTGATTTAATCTTGTTTCTTGTGATTGATTTGTTGAGTTCATCAATTTCTTCTTTTGTCAGTGTAGGTTGCTTGTGTGTTTCTAGAAATTTGTCCATTTCATCTAAGTTAGTCATCTTGTTGGCATATAATTTTTCATAGTATCTTCTTATGAAACTCTTTATTTCTATGGGGTCATGGTGATATCCCCTTCCTCTTTTTTTGTTTTATGTATTTTCATCTTCTCTCTTTTTTTCTTTGTTAGTTTATCTAAGGGCTTGTCAATTTCATTAATCTTCTCAAAGAACCAGATGTTGGCTTTAATTTTCCTAGTGTTGTTTTATTCTCAATTTAATTTAGCTCTGCTGTAATCTTTGTTATTTCCTTCTTTCTGCTTGTTTTGGGAATTAGCTTGTTGTTCTTTTTCTAATTCCTCCAGGTGTGCAGTTAGATCTTTGGTTTCAGTTTTTATTTATTTATTTATTTTTTAATAAGTATAGGCATTTATGGTATAAATTTCCCTCTCAAAACTGCTTTTACTGCATCCCATATGTTTTGATACATTGTGTTCTCATTTTCATTTGTTTCAAGGTAGTTACTGATTCCTTTTGCAATATCCTTTTTGACCCACTGATTGTCTAAGGGTGTGTTGTTTAACTTTCATATCTTTGTGCTGATTCTGGTTCTCTGCCCCTTACTGATTTCCAGCTTCATTCCATTTTGATCAGAGAAATTACATTGTATAATTTCAACTTTCTGAATTTGTTAAGAGTTGTTCTGCGACCTAGCATGTGGTCTATCCTGGAGAATGATCCATGTGTGCTCAAGAAGAATGCATATACCGCTGTATTTGGGTACAAAATTCTGTATATGTCTATTAGGTCTAGATCCTCTAATGTATTATTCATAATGTTTCTTTATGACCCTCTGTCGAAATGTTCTGTCTAATGGTGATAATGATGTATTAAGGTCCCCTACTATAATTATAGAGGCATATATTTCTCTACTTACTTTTTCCAATGTTTTCCTCATGTATTTTGGTGCACCATGGTTAGGTGTAAGTGTTTATGATTGTTCTTTCTTCTTGATAGATTACCCCTTTATTAAAATTTAGTGTCCGTTTTTGTCTCTTACAGTAGTTTTGCATTTAAAGTCTATTTTGTCCGATATTAGTATAGCTACTTCCACCCTTTTTTGGTTATTTTTTTGCATGTAAAATCATTTTCCAACCATTCCCTTGCAACCTCCTTGGGTCCCTTGGTCTAAGGTGAGTTTCTTGTAGACAACATATAGATGGATCATATTTTTATATCCATTCTGCTAATCTTTGCCTTTTGATTGGAGAATTTAATCCATTAACATTCAATGTCACTACTGTCAAGGCAGTACTTACTTTAGCCATTTTTTTCCTTTAGGTTTATATGTGTCATATTTTGTTTTTATTTCTTTTTCTATCTTTTTAGGTATTCTTACTAAAAATCTTCCTTTCTACACTCTCTTCCAACCCTTTCTCTCCCTTTTTTCCCCTTTCATCCTGCAGAACCTCTTTTAGTATTTCTTGAAGGACAGGTTTCTTGTTGACATACTCTCTTAATTTCTGTTTATCTGTGAATATTTTAACTCTTCCTTATTTTTGCATGACAGCTTTGCTGGATATGGAATTCCTGGCTTGCCTTTTTTTCTTTTAGCACCTTAACTATGTCATACCACTGCCTTCTTGTCTTCATGGTTTCATATGAGAAATCATCACCTAATCTTATCAAGCTTCCCTTGTATGTGACAGATTTCTTTTCTCTTGCTATTTTCAGTATTCTCTCTTTGTCCTGCACATTTGTCATTTTGATAAGGATATGTTTCGGGGTAGGCCTGTTAGGATTGTTATGTTTGGAGTGGACTGTGCTTCCTGGACATGTACATCATATCCTTCAAAAGATTTGGGAAATTTTCAAACATTATTTCCTCCAACACTCCTTCTGCCCCCTTTCCCTTATCTTCTCCTTCTGGGATACCTATAATGTGTATGTTTGTTGTTTTCTTGTTGTCTTTCAGTTCCATAAGTCCCTGCTGAATTTTGTCTATCTTTTTGTCTATCTTTTCTACTATCTGTCTGATTTCAGATGTACTGTCTTTGACATTGCTGATTCTTTTCTCTACCTATTCAAATCTGCTGTTATATACTTCCAGTATATTTTAACTTCTTGCATTCTGCCATTCATCACATCAGATCTTTTATCTTTTAACGAATGCTTACAATTTCTTCTATATGTTCCCCCAGTGTTTCTTAATATCCTTTATCTCATCCTTCTTTTCATTAAGTTGATTCATGATATTTGTTTGGATATCCTTGATTCATTGTTTTCCATTCTGCATGTCCTCCAGTTTTCCAGTTTGTTCATTAGACTGGGCCATGTCTTCCTGTTTCTTTGTTTTTTTTTTACCGGGAGGTCCTGGGGATCAAACCCAGGTCCCTCCATATGGGAGACGGATGCCCAACCACCTGAGCCACATCCATCCCCCTTCCTGTTTCTTAATATGACATCTGTTTATCTTGATGGGCTTATTCAGATGGTTAGCTTCTCTTTCTACTCTAGGATTTTCTTTTGTTTTGTGTTAAGGTCCTCTTTGATACTTGGTTCTACTTACTCTATATCCTTGTAGTTGTCCATTTTCCCCCTCAAAAAATATTAAGGCCATAGAAAAGGAAAGAAAGGAGAATAGAAAAAGAATAAACACACATACACACGATGGAAAAGAAACCTTAAAAGAACCAAGAAGAAAAGAAAAAAATAAATAACTAATAAGAGTGAAAGATCATAAAAAATAAAAAAGTATTAAGATTAAAATATGGCTATTTTGTATTTGGCTATTATATGGGCTTCATCTTCAAGGAAGGTTTGACTCACATAAGGGTTACAGAGGGGGCAGGAGAGGATCATTGGTGGGGGGGGTGTCTGGGATGGGGGTTTCATGGGAGGAAGTTCACCTGAATATATATGAAAGATATATAAAATTGTTCAAATGATCAAGGGGTGGGGCATGGTCACAGTGGGTAGACAATCACTCAATAAATTAGGGAATACTGAATTCCCAGCCTGGAGAACTCTGCCACATTCTCCAAGGGAGCAGCAACAGTCTCCCTAGTGCAGGGACAGTGTCTGGCAGAGGAGGAGGGTCCACTGATGGGTTCTTTTTTTTTTATTATTTTTTTTTATTTTTTATTTTTCTGATGGGTTCTTGTTATTGATGACTAGCCTTATGAGTCTTTGCTCTTGTAATTGAAACTTAGCCTACTATTATGGCGTGTCTAAGGGTTGCCACCTGAGAGCCTCCTTGTTGCTCAAATGTGGCCTCTCTCTAAGCCAAACTCAGCATATGAATGCATTACCTTCCCCCCAGCGTGGGACATGACTCCCGGGTATGAGCCTCCCTGGCAATGAGGGATTAATACCAAATGCCAACTGGCAATATGGCTGGAAAAGACCTTGAATAAATGGAGGAAAAGGTAAAGACAAATGAGTTTATGTGGCTAAGAGACTTCAAAGAGAGTCGGGAGGTCATCCCAGAGGTAACACTTACACACACCTCAGTAGGATCTCATAGAACACCAAGTGGATATCATCCCACATAGAGGGGCTCCTGAGGGCTCTGGAGGCATCCAGCTACTATATAAAGGGGGGATAGCTCCAGAGATTGATGCCATATCAGTGAGCTCTACTTTGGAATCTGTGCTCCTGAGAGTAAGAGATTTGGACTCAAATAAGTCCTCCCTGCACATGGTCCATCATTCCCTTCTATTCAAACCTATATGTGATGCTGTAGTTTGTAGGTGTACTTACTTCCAGAGACTGGAGCTTCTGGCCTGCCCATGTGTCAGCTGTGCCTGGAATCTTGGTGGAGCTGCAACTCCTACATTACAGCTCAATGGACTCACCCAAGTCACCTGGTGAGGAGACGATGATGGACAACGGCCATCCCAGGGAATGGAGAGAGCCTGCAGGTGCAGGCAGGATAATTCCATCCATCATATCCATGGGATATAAGCCCCCTCTCACTTGGAGGTGGAGTGGACATCAACAGCCCAAACTCCTCAGGATTGGGAGAAGAGCTATGGACTAGAGTGGACTTAATGGTATTCTGTTGTAGACATAATGTGATTCAGGCAATGGAATCAATTACAACATTGATATGGAGCCAGAGGCCACTGGATGCTTTTGGGGCAGGGAAGGGAAAAGGAGTTGTAATGCAAATGCTTTTTCAGGACTTGGGAATTATCCTGAGTGACATTACAATGACAGATATAGGCCATTTTACATCAGCATATAACATCCAGAACTGTGTGGGAGAGAGTGTGGTCTACAATGTGAACCACATTGGTCCATGCTTAGTGGCAAAGCCCCAGGATGTGTATATCCATTGCAGGTGATGTGCCACACTAATGAAAGATGTTTATGTGGGATGTTATGGGAGGTGTGGAAGGTGGGGAACATGGAAATCCCTGTAATTTTTGTGTAACATTTATGTAATCTAAGCATCTTTTAAAATATATATATAAAAAATGTAGCATAAAAAAAGAAAGAAACAGGAAGAAAGAATAAAAGACGAGAAAGATGAGAAGAAAGAAAATGAGGACCTAACAAGTGAATATGGAATGAAATAAACACAACAGAAGAGGGAAAATTGAAAGTCAGAAAGGAAATAAACTAAGGAGGAAAGAGGAAAAAAGCAACAACTACCAAAAAAAAAAAAAACACAACAACCGGAAAAAACAGGCTTCATTCTCAGATCATTTGTAACTGTCTCAGGCTGCCAGTGCTCACCAATAAACCTCCTTGCAAGCCTGCCATCCCCAGGTAAGGTACCCAAGTGTAGAGAAAAGATTAAGGAATTAAAAAAAACAAACAAACAAAAAAAAACAAACCACACAAAAAACAAAAAAATAAATCAAGTAACCTAAAAAAAAAAAAAAAAAATCTCAGTCTAAATTCCCTGTCCTGAGGCTGCTTGTCCTTCAACTGCTCCCTGCAACTTCTTTTATTAATATATAAGAGACTTCTATATCTCTTATAACTTTTTCATTTAAAGTCTATTTTATCCGATATTAGTATAGCTAACCCTGCTCTTTTTTTGGTATTTTCTCCAACCTTTCACTTTCAACCAGTTTATACCCCTGATTCTCTTTTTAAGCAGCATATGGATGGTTCATTTCTTAAAATCCATTCTGTCAGCCTATATCTTTTGATTGGGGTGTTTAATCCATTCACATTCAATGATATTACTGTAAATGCATTATTTACTTATACCATTTTATTCTTTAGCTTTCAAATGTCATATCTTATTTTCATCTATCTTTTTAATTTTGATTATCCTTTCTGCTATTCTTTCTTCTATACTCTATTCCATACCTTGCTCTCTTGTCTTTTTCTTTCAGGCTGTAAGGTTTCCTTTGAAATTTCATGCAAAGGTGGATTCTTTTTTTGTGAATCCTCTTAGTTTTTATTTGTGAATATTTTAAATTCACCTTCATACTTGAAGGACAATTTTGCTGGATAAGAATACTTAGCTGGCAGTTTTCCTCTTTCGTGTCCTAATTGTATCATACCACTGTCTTCTCACTTTCATGAGAAATCCACACTAAATTTACTGGGCAAACCTTATATGTGATGGTTTGCTTATCTCTTGCTGCTTTCAGAATTTTCTCTTTATCCTTGATATTTGACATTCTAAGTAGTAAGTATGCTTCTTGGTACAGGTTTATTTGGATTTATTTTGGTTGGAGTATGCTGCACTCTTGGACATGTAAGTTCATTTATTTCATGAGAGTTGGGAAATTTTCAGCTATTATTTCTTCAAATACTTTCTACCCCCTTTCCCTTCTCTTCTCCTTCTGGAACTCCCATGATATTCATGTTGTTGCATTTCATGTTATCATTCAATTCCTTGAGCCCCTGCTCAATTTTTTCCATTCTTTTCTCTCTTCAATTTCACCTATTCTGTCTTCTGTAACAGTTACTCTTTCTTCTATCATTTCAAGTCTGCTGTTGTATGCCTCTAATGTGTTTTTGATCTCTCCTATTACCTTTCATTCTCATGAGCTCTGTTACTTTTTTATTCACATTTTAAAATTCTTCTTTGTGCTTGCTCAGTGTCTTCTTGATGTCCTTTATCTCTTTAGCCATATTGTCTTTCAACTCATTAATTTGATTTTGGAAATTTGTGTGTATCTTGTTGATTATTTTTCTCAAATCTTCTGTCTCTCCTGGAGCTTTGATATATTACTTTCCTTGGGTAATTTCTTCCATTTTCTTAAGCTTGTGGTTTTTTGCTGATGTCCAGGCATCTGATTAGGGTGGTGACTTTACTCAGATGCTCAATTTCTCTCTTTCAAAGGGTTTAAGTGGCAGGAAGCTGTTTGTTCCTGCTGTTCTTTGATTCTTGGTTCAACCTGTTGTGAGTGTTTAGTATTGTCCCTGTTAGTTGCTCGAATCTTGGCCCTGGACCCAGTAATGGGTTGTGGACCTGCTTCCAAGGGCCCTGGGGAGGGAGACTGTAAAGGCCTGAATAAGCCTCTGTTATTTACTTTTAATTTCCTCACACGCACTTCTTTGGTCTGACAGTAGATAGTGCTCTTTGGCAGCCCCCTCATTCACTGCCAGGTTGGAGTGTGTTTGCTGCAACAAGGATGGGTCAATGTGCCAGAGGTTCCTGCCTGAAGGCTCAGAGCCTTGTAATTCAAATTTTCTGAGGGAGTTCTCCAACCTTTGCTGGCAGTTCCCTCCCTTTTCCCAGGCAGGAAATAATTCCACTCCCCTCTGCATCCTCAACAACCAGTCCCTGTCAGTAGAGAGGGCCATCCATACAGAGTTTCATATCTCTTTAGTCCCATACTGGCTCCCAAGGCAAACAATGGGGCTGCCCCACCCAGCCTGGAAGAGCTCCTGAGACACAGCAGACCAAATCTGTGAGTCAAAAGCTGAATCAGCCTTAGACTGTATTCCTCTTTCTCCCCTTTCCTGGGGAGGTGGATGCTTGGGGCCGCCTTTGTCTGTAGCTGCAGGCTCAGAGGCTTGAGAATTCAAAAGTGTCTACAGGGTGTGGGAGGATGTTGGTATTTGCAGCTGTGGCTTTTAACTCACAGTTTTGCCATCTCCATTCTTTTCCTTTGTCCCCCTCTTGTCTGGGCAGTGTCCAGCCTTCTCCTGGTGTCCTAAACCCTGGAAGATTTTGTTCCAAGCCATTTCTGCCTGTCATCTAACTATTTTTCTGGGAAAGAAGAGAGTCCCATGTCTTTCTAGTCCACTGTCTTCCCTGAAGTTTCCCTGGGGTACAATTTTTAAGATTGCACTTTTGTGCAATTGTTTTACATCTAGGAGAAGCTTCCTTTCCTCTGTTACTTCTTCAGTACTCTTGATCTGTTCTATCTGTTTTTGTGCAGAATTTTTCCCCCAGCTACTATGATTTGTTTAAATTCTTTCCCTCGCTCAGTGCTCTATTTTCCTGACACTTTTTAGTTCTGGGAATGTCC
This sequence comes from Tolypeutes matacus, assembly GCA_026826555.1. NCBI lineage: Eukaryota > Metazoa > Chordata > Mammalia > Cingulata > Chlamyphoridae > Tolypeutes > Tolypeutes matacus. The sequence continues at coordinate 345,632 of JAKSZT010021197.1, read as the reverse complement.
TATTTTACAGCAGTTCAGTTTAACTCCCCCCACCCTCTGCCTTTTCTTTACTGTGTGAGTAAAAGCTGCAGCTGCAGCTGCTGGTGCCCACCCCCCTACCTCCCCACCCCCACCCCCCCACCCTCTGAGCAGACAGAATTGAGTCCTCCACCCCCTAGTAGGCAGCTATGGACAGAGGGAGTCACAGAGGTCTACCTTCTCAGGAAAAGGGAGAAAGACGGATGCAGCTTATGGCTGATTCAGCCTTTGACCGACAGATTTGGTCTGCTGTATCCCATGAGTCATAACCTTCCAGGCTGGGAAGGGCTCTGCCATTGTTTTGCCCTGGGAGCTGACAGGGGATAAAGAGATCCTACCTTCTCAAACACCCTCCCTACTATCCTGGACTGGTTGCCATGAGGCAGAATTTATTTCCTCTTCGGGAAAAGGGAGGGGGCAGACAGCCAAGGGAGGAGAGAAGCTTCTGAGAAAGTTTGATTTAGCAAGGCTTGGCCCTGAGGAGGACTTCTCTGTCACATTATTTTTGCACCACAGCTGCATCAGTTAGAGAAAACAGATTCCAACCAGGGTTTGAGCTGGGAGGTTAGCTGAAGAGCACCATCTGCTGGAAGGCTAAGAAAGTGCATGCAAAGTTTTATAAAAGAGGGTTTTTCAGGTCTTTATAGCCTCCCTTCCCAGGCTCATGCAAATTGTTCTGCAACCCACTAAAGGGTCCATGGCCCTGATTTGAGCAACTAAACAGGCACAATCTATAAAGACCTATAATAAGTTGAACTGAAAATAAAGAACAGCAGTAACACAAGCCTCCTACCACTATATCTTTATGCAAAAGGGAGAAAATGAGCATCAGAGTAAACTCATCATCATAATCAGATGCCTAGACATCAACAAAAATATTACACACCATAAAAGGAATATATGGCTCAATTAAAGAACAAATCAAAGCCCTAGATGAGACAGGATTTGAGAGAATTAATCAATGATGTTCACACAAACCTCTTAAATCAAGAAGTTGAAAGACAATATGGCTAAAGAGATAAAAGACATTGTATTTGTCAGCCAAAGGGGTGCTGATGCAAAATACCAGAAATTGGTTGGTCTTTATAAAGGATATTTATTTGGGGTAGAAGTCCACAGTTACTGGTCCATAAAGCGTAAGTTTCTTCCCTCACCAAAGTTCATTGCCATGTGTTGGAGCAAGACAGCTGCTGATGTTTGCCTGTGTTCAGGCTTCTTGGGTTCCTCTCTTCCCGGGGCTGCGTTTCTCTCTGGGCTTAGCTCCTCTGCTTTCTCCACAAGGCCAGCTGTAGACTATCAGGCGAATGGCTTGTCTCTATCCTAGGGCCTTCTCTACTTCCTCACAACCAAGCTCTCTTACTTTCTGGGGCTCCAGCTTAAGACTTCAACATCAAAACTTCTCTTTCCCATGCCTTTCATATTTTATTCCTCACCCACCAAGGGGTGGTGTTCAATGCCTTACTGACATGGTCCAGTTAACACCCTAATCATAACTTAATCATGCCCAGATTAGCAGATCAGTTTACAAGCATAATCCAATATATATTTTTGAAATTCATAATTACATCAAACTGCCCAATGGCTACAGACATCAAGAAGACACTGAGTGAGCACAAAGAAGAATTTGAAAACCTGATTAGAAAAATAAGAGTTTATGTAAATGAAAGACACAATAGGTGAGATAAAAAATACATTAGAGGAGTACAACAAAAGATTCAAAACCATAGAAGACAAAAAAGCTGGAATTGAAGAGGGAGAACAGAGAGAAAGAATGGAAAAAATTGAGCAGGGGCTCAAGGAGTTGTATGATAATACAAAGTGCATCAGCATATGTGTAATGGGAATCCCAGAAGGAGAAGAGAAGCGAAAAGGTGCAGAAAGAGTATTTAAGGAAATAGTGACTGAAAATTTCCCCAGCTTTCATGAAAAACATGAATTTACATGTCCAAGAAATGCAGCAACCTCCAATCAGAACAAATCTGTATAGACCTACTCCAAGACATATACTACTCAGAAATGTCAAATGCCAAAGATAAAGAGAAAATTCTATAAGTAGCAAGGGAAAAGCAAGCCATCACATTCAAGGAATGCCCAGTAATACTTAGAGTAGATTTCTCACCATGGAGGCAAGAAGACAATGGTATGATATAATTAAGATGTTGAAAGAGAAAGATTGCCAGCTGAGAATTCTTTATCCAGCAAAACTGACCATCAAATATGAAGGTGAACTTAAAATATTCACAAATAAATAGAAACTAAGAGAGTTTGTAAACAGGAATCCATCTCTGCAGGAAGCACTAAAGAGCATTCTGCAGCCCAAAAGGAAAAGACAGGAAAAAGAGGCTTAGAGGAGAGTGTAGAAGTGAAGACTATCAGAAAAGATAAACAAAAGGATAAAAGGACAGATGAAAATAAGATATGACATATGAAAGAAAAAAAAAGAAAGAAGTATATAATGCATTTACAGTAATAACATCGAATGTTAATGGATTGAACTCCCCAATCAAAAGATATAACTGACAGAATGGATTAAAACATATGAGCCATCCATATGCTGTCTACAAGAGACCCAACTTAGACCTAGGAATACAATAGACTGAAAGTGAAAGCTTAAAAAAAGATATTTCACACAAACAGTAACTAAAAAAGAACAGAGGTAGCTACACTCATATTGGACAAAATAGAGTGCAAAAAAGTTATAAGAGATACAGAAACCCATTATATATTAATATAAAGGAAAATCCACCAGTAAGGAGTAACAGTTATAAATATTTATGCACCTAACCAGAGTGCCCAATAATACATGAGGCAAACTCTCACAAAACTGAAAGGAAAAAGAGATGTCTTTACAATAAGAGTTGGGGATTTCAACACACTACTCACATCAATAGATAAATAAAACTAGACAGAAGATCAACAAGGAAACAGAACTTGAACAATATGATAAATGAGCTAGACCTAACAGACATATACAGAACATTGCATCCCAAATCATCAGGTTATACATTCTTCTCCAGTGCACATGGGTCTTTCTCAATAAGTATAAAAAGATTGAACTTATACAAAGCACCTTCTCAGATCATAAAGAATGAAGCTAGAAATCAATAATAGCAAGAAAGGAGGAAATTCTCAAATGGGTGGAGGCTAAACAACATATCCTTAAACAATCAATGGGTCAAAGAAGAGATTGTAAGACAAATTAGTAAATATCTAGAGGCAAATGAAAATGAGAAAACAACATGTCAAAACATGAGATGCGGCTGAGGCAGTGCTGAGAGGGAAATTTATAGCCCTAAACACTTAAGTTAAAAAAGAAGAAAGAACTAAAATCCAAGACCTAGCTGAACACCCGAAAAAAAATAGAAAAAGAACAGAAAACCAATCTCAAAGCATGCAGAAGAAAAGAAATAACACAGATTAGAGCAGAAATAAGTGAAATTGAGAACAAAAAAATAGAGAAAATAAACAAGATCAAAAGTTGGTTCTTTGAGAAGTTCAAAAAAATCAACAAACCCTTAGCTAGACTAACAATGAAAAAAGAGAGAAGATGCAAATAAATAAAACTAGAAATGAAAGGGGGGTCATTATGATTGACCCCACAGAAATAAAAAGGATCATAAGAGGATATAATTAGAAACTGTATGCCAAGAAATTAGACAACCTGGATGAAATGGCAAAATTCCTAGAAATGTACAAATAACTTACTTTGACTCTACAAAATATAGAACTCAACAAACCAATGACATTTGAAGAGTTTGAATCAGTCATCAAATATTTTCCAACAAAGAAAAGTCCAGGACCAGATGGCTTCACAGGTGAATTCTACCAAGCATTTTGAAAAGAATTAACACCAATCCTGTTTAAACTCTTTCAAAAAATTGAAGAGGAGGGAAAACTACCCAACACATTTTATGAAGCCAACATCACCCTAATACCAAAGCCAGATAAGGATTCTACAAGAAAAGAAAATGACAGACATTCTCTCTAATGAACATAGTTGCAAAAATTCTCAACAAAATACTGTGATTCAAATCCAACAGCATATTAAAAGTATTATACACATGATCAAGTGGTTTTATTCCTGGTATGCAAGGGTGGTTCAACACAAGAAACTCAATTAACATAATACACCACATGAACAAATTGAAAGGAAAAAAATCACACGATTAACTTGATCGACACAGGAAAGGCACTTAACAAAATCTAGCATCCTTTCTTGATAAAAACATTTTGAAAGATAGGAATAGAAGATTTCCCCAATATGATAAAGGGTATATAGGAAAAGCCCACAGCCAACATCTTATTCAATGCGGAAGGGTTGAAAGCTTTCCCTCTAAGATCGGGAACAAGATAAGGATGTCCACTCTCAGCACTGTTATTAAATATTGTGCTAGAAGTTCTATCTAGAACAATTAGACAAGAAAAAGAAATAAAAAGCATCGTAATTTGAAAAGAGGAAGTAAAACTCACTATTCTCAGATTACATGATCCTATATTTAGAAAATTCTGAAATGTCTATTATAAAGCTACTAGAACTAATAAGTGAGTTCAGCAATGTTTCAGGGTACATTACATGCAAAAATCAGTAGTGTTTCTTTACACTAGTAATGAACAACCTGTGAGGAGAAAATCAGGAAAGGAATTCCATTTAAAATAGCAACAAAAAGACTCAAATATCTGGGAATTAAGTTAACCAGAGATATAAAGGACTTGTACTCAGAAAACTATAAATCACTGCAAAAAGAAATCAAAGACCTAAACAAATGGAAAAACATTCCATGTTCATGGATTGGAAGACCAAATATCATGCAGATGTCAATCCTGCCCACACTGATTTGTAGATGCAACACAATCCCAATCAAAATTCTAACAGCCTACTTTATAGAAATAGAAAAGTCAATTTCCAAATTTATTTAGGAGGGAAAGAGGACTCAAATAACTAAAAACTTCATAAAAAAGAAGGGCAAAGTAGGAGGACTCACACTTCCTGACCTTAAAATGTACTACAAAGGTACAGTGGTCAAAATAGCATAGTATTGGCATAAAGAATAGACACATTGATCAATGGAATAGAATTGAGAGTTCAGAAACAGACCCCCACCTCTATGATCAACAGATTTTTTATTTTTTTTTAAAGATTTTATTTATTCATTTATCCCCCCCTTGCTGCTTATGCTCGCTGGGTCAGCTAACCACGCCGTGCGGGCGGGCTTGCCTTCACCAGGAGGCCCCGGGTTCGGTTCCCGGGGCCTCCCATATGGTAAACGGGAGCCCTACTGATTGAGCCACAGCCGCTTCCCTGATCAACAGATTTTTGACAAGACTACCAAGTATACTTTACTGGGCAAAACAGTCTCTTCAAAAAATGGTGCTGGAAGAACTGGATATCCATAACCAAAAGAATGAAAAATGACTCCTATCTCACTCTCTACAGAAGAATCAACTCAAAATATAAAAGCAAGGACCATAAATCTCCTAGAAGATAATGTAAGAAAACATTTTCAAGATTTTGTGGTAGGTGGGGGTCTCTTACAACTTATACCCAAAATATGAGCAACCAAAGAAAAATTAGATAAATGGAACCTCCTCAAAATTAAACATTTCTGCACCTCAAAGAACTTTGTGAAGAGCATGAAAAGGCAGCCCATTCAATGGTAGAAAATACTTGGAAATCACATATACGATAAGGGTTTAATATCTATTGTAAATAAAGAGATCTTACAACTCAATAACAAAAAACAAATGACCTAATTAAAAAATAGGCAAAGACTTGAAAAGACAATTGTCCAAAGAAGAAATACAAATGGTGAAAAATACATGAAAAAATGTTCAACACCACTAACTTTAGGGAAATGCAATACAGAGCTACAATGATATATCATTTCACACTTATTAGGATGGCCACTGTTTAAGAAAGCAGAAAACTACAAGTTTTGGATGTGGAGAGATTGGAACGTTTATTCACTGTTGGTGGGAATGTAGAATGGAACAGCTTCTGTGGAGGACTGTTTGGCAGTGTCTAAGGAAGTTAAATATAGATCTGCCATGTGACTCGACTAGGTATATACCCAGAAGGACTGAGAGAGTGACACGAACAGACATCTGCACACCGATGTTGATAGCGGCATTATTCACAATTGTAAAAGATGGAAACAACCCAGCTATCCATCCGCCTATTAATAGATAAACAAATTGTGATATATACACACAATGGAATGTTATTTAGCTGTAAGAAGAAATGAAGTTGTGATGCATATGACAACGTGGATGAACCTGGAGGACATTTTGTTGAGTGAAGCAAGCCAAATACAAAAGAACAAATATTATATGATTTTCCTGCTATGAACTAAATATAATGAGTAAACTCATGGAATTAATAACTAAATTAGGTCACCAGAAAATGGAATGAGGTTAGAGAATGGAAAGCTAAGGTTTAATATTGGCAGAATTGGTAAAAAGGTTATTCATACATTTTTGGAAATGAATAGAAATGGTGAAACCACATCATAGTGTTTATAATTAGCAGTGCTAATATATAGTTATAATAGTGGTTGAAAGGAAAGTCTAAGGTACTCTATATCACTAGACGGAAAGCTAAAAAATGAAACATGGAACTGTATAGTATAGCAAGCCCTTATGTGAAAAATGAGTTTAGTTGTCCATATGTAAGAATATGTTTTTTCTGAAACAGAACAAATGTGCGTTAATGTTACATGATGTCAATATCAGGGTGATATTTGGGCAAATATACTACCAAAATAAACTATGGACAGTAGTGTATAGTAATATATTAATAATCTTCCATCAATGGTTAAAAAAGGAAATATGCTAAGTGAAAGAAACTAAACAAAAGGTACTGCGTATTGTTTGACTCCATCTATTCAAAATATAAATACAAATAAATTAGAGAGATGGAATTAGATTAGCAGTTATGTATACCAGGGGAAGGATAGAGAGATTGAGAAGTGACTACTAAGGGGTAGAGTTTTGTTTTTATTATTATTATTGGAAATGGAAATACTGTCATATTAATTGAAGTTATGAATGTGCAAAACTGTGATTATACCAAATGCCATTGATTGTACATTTGAATGAAGTGTATCATTTATGAATACATTTCAATAAAATTGATTTAGCAAAACACAATGAGATATCACTTCACACCTACTAGAATGGCTATTATTTAGAAATAGAAAATAACAAGATGGCAGATAAATTGGAAGCCTTATACATTGTTGGTGACATTGTAAAATAGTGTAAACCCTGTTGAAATCAGTTTGGCGATTTCTCAGATAATTGTATATAGAATTTCCATATGTCTCAGGAATACCACTTCTTATTATACAACCAAAAGATTTGATAGTAAGGATTAGAACAGATATTTGAACACCAGCATTTAAAGCAGGGGTTATTAATCTTTTTTTGTTTCATGGACCTCTTTGCCAGTCAGGTGAAAACTACAGGTCCCTTACTAAGCCCACACCATACTGTGTATTATTTAATAAATATATCACACTCACATTCACACATCCCCACAAGAATAATGCTTTTTTGAATTTCAATTCAAGTTCATGGACCTATTGTTAAGAACCCCTGATTTAAAGCAAACTTTTTCACAATAGCCAAAATGTGGAAGCAATGCAAGTATCCATCAACAGATGAATGGATATACAAATGTGTTATATACACACAATGGAATATTATTTAGCCACATAAAGGAATGAAGTTCTGATATATCGACAACATTGATGAACCTTGAAGACATATTTTGTGTGAAATATGTCAGACAGAAGAAGACATCTATTGTATGTCTCCTTTATTAAAAATATCTAGATGTAGCAGATTTCATAGAGATAGAAAGTAAATTACAGATTACCTGGGGCAAGGGAGTGGGAGGGGGAGAGGGAATTATTGCTTTACTGGGGAAGAGTGTCTGTTAGAGATGAAAAAGTTGGTGTAATGGATATTCATAATGACAGTACAACATTGTGAATGTAATTAATACTACTGAGCTGTACACTTGGAAGTAGTTAAAATGTGAAATTTTGAGTTGTGCATATGTAATGACAATAAAAAGCTTTTCAAAAGTGTGAGAAGAATAGATAAACTCAAGTGAAGCTTGATTATATTACTTTGCTCTCACCTGGATACTGTAAATATCCCACTCTTTACAAGTGTGATCCCATAGAATGGTGTCAGAGAGTAGCTTGAAAGCAACAAGAATAGTAGCTGACATTTACTGGACTCTTGCTATGTGCTCTGCATTACTGTGGAATGCTTTACATATGTTATCTTTTTCTTTTAATTCTCTTGAAACCCCTTCATCTCAATTTACAGACAAAGAAATTGAGGTTTTGAGAGACTAAGTTTCTGGTCAAAATTACAATACTAGAATTCAAATCAAGATCTGTTTTATAACTAGTCCAAAACTTTTTAACTACCACACTTTGTTGTCTCTAATTGGAAACTTTAATGATTTTGGATAGCAGGTTCTCTTATATAATTAATAAGTTAAATTATAATCTTTGTACATATGTGGATGCATTTGAAATAGATATACCTTGGTGTGTAAATAATTGTAGATTTTCGTTTCATCTGTGCTTGTTTTGGCAACACATGAAGTCACGTGGTACAAATTCTAAAACATGATGGAGAAGAACCAATAAAGAAATACTGTTATTTGTAGGCTAACTGCTGTAATGATCCAAATTTCAATAGTTTAATAAAATATATTTGCTTTTTGCTCATGCAAAGTCCCAAGGAGATATTCTTTGTTGGGTGGCTGTCCTAGACATCTCTCCTCCAAGTGCCCATGAAGACACAGCTGCTCCCATCAGGGTGCTCCAGATTGGTGTAAGGCAATTCTGGCATCAGCCAGGCAGCAGAAGGGGCAGGAAATCATGAGGGTGAGGGATCCAATTCTTAACCCCTTTGGCCTGGGAAATGGTCTGTGAGGGGGCTGGTACAGCCCATGTAGATGCAAGGTAGGAAGAAGGTTTGGGTAATGTAGTTCCTGATGTGGTGGTTACTTCCCAGCAACTTTACACTATGGAAAAAGTATACAAATCTTTGCTAGTCAGCTAATCTCCACCACCAAAAAGGAAATTGGCATGTTCTAAAAATGCGAAGTTGGGGTTGAGTGGGATGGGAGAGAAAGGAATCAGGGAAGGAAATCATGGGACCTGTCTCATAGGGCTGTTTTGAGGATTGAATGAATTAGTCTTTGTTAACTACTTAGCAAAGTGCCTAACTCACAGTAACCACTCAATGTATTATTATTTTATTATTATTATTAGAGATCATATTCAGTAGTAATGCAAACAGCATTGTTTAGCTCAGAACGCAGTTACTTTAATTTGTTCAGTTGAGAGTTAGAAGCTTCAAACATTATTTTAAACCACAAAAGGGTTTTACTTAGAGAAATAACTTGATAGAAGCCTTTGTGAGGGAGGCTTCTAGTTTGGGCTGACTCTATGATGCAAAGGAAAAAATAATTAACCAGGAACCATGATTTAGGGGTTCTTTTCTCGGCAATTGCAGTAACTTGGCATGCTATGCAGGGCAAGCCACTGAGCCTCTGTACACTCAGATTCTGCATCTGCCAAATACAAGGTCTGTGCTAGATTGCTGGTTTCTAACAGTGTTCAAGCTGTTGCCACCATTCTGCGACTATGTGTGGGGAACTGCAAACATCTGAGGAGGCCAGACAGAAGGAATCGGGACCTCTGAAGGTGTCACGGTGCTGCTTAATTAACCTACCTTGAGAGAAAGTATTCCTATAATCTTTCTCTCAGAATTTCTTTTTAGTAAAAAAAAAAAGGATGTTAATAAGTAAATGAATGAATGTTAAATTTCATCAAATGTATCACAGAGCATGAAATTAATTACAGTGTCATAAAGAATTACCATAAGAGAACCATAAGAGATTACACCCATGCATTCATCCCTATATCAAGAAATAGAACCTGACTGGCTTCCAGAAGCTCCCTCATGTACTCTCACAATTACTATCCTTGTCTCTGCCCCAAATTTCTCTACTACCACTTCTAATGTCACAGCTTAGTTTTCCCTGCTTTTTGTATAAATAGAATCTTCCAGTATGTATTTTTTTGAGTTGAGTTTCTTTCGATTAACATTATATTTGTGGGAGTCATCCATATTGTAATGTTGTAGCTATATTTCATTAATTTCATTAATGTAGCATGTCATTGGATGAATATATAACAATTTATATCTATTCAGTACTTATGGACATTTGGATTATTTCCATTTTCTTAGTTAGTACATGTAATGTTGCATGAACATTCCTATGCATATCATGGAGTGTACATATGTGTGCATTTCTGTTTGATATACTCCTTGGAATAGAGTTTATCATTAGGCATGTGTAAATTTAACTTTAGTGGCTATATGAATTTATACACTCACAGCATTTATGGGAGTTCTCATTGCATCAAATATTTGTCAAAACTTGGTATTGTCAGTCATTTTCATTTGAACTCTTCTGGTAGATGTGTAGTGGAATCTTCATATCAATTTGGGGAGAACTGACATTTCCAAGTATTTAGTCTTCCAACCCATTAAAAGTCCTCTGTTAAGGTCATCTTTAATTTTTCTTAATAATGTTTGATAGTTTTCTCTATAAGGATCTTGTATGTCTTTGGTTAAATATATTCTTAGTTATTTATATTTGTTGGTGATACTATAAATAATATCTTTTAAAAACTTTTATTTTCTATTTGTTGCTGGTACATAGATATATACTTGATATTTGTATTTTGACGTTTAATCCAGCAAGCTTGTTAAACTCATTTACTCTAAAGATCTCTCTTTAGATTCATTGGCTATTCTGTACAAATCTTACTATCTATGAATAACAACACTTAATTTTTTTCTAATCCTTATTCCTCTTATTTCCTTTCCTTGTCTTATTACACTGTCCAGGGCTTACAGTAGGATGCTGTATAGAAGTGGTGATAGCATATGGCAGTTTACATTTCACCTTGTAAATTCCATTTATGAGATTAGGCAGTAAGTCTACAACTGCCTCTAACTCCCCAAAATAATAATAATTAAGATTTTTTTTAAAAAGAAGGAAACCTGTATGGGGTGAGAAAAGCAGGCTAAGGAGAAGTCACAGATGTGGCTTCAAGATGAGTCTGGCCTCAACCTGATCCCAGGAGAGATCTGGAGAGCAAGTTTCATCACAAAGGTTGTCCTGTCCAGAGGACAGATGGCTGGGCTGGTGTACCCTCTGCATCAGTCGGATGAATCGGGTCTTCCTGTGGGATGAGGGCAAATGTAATCTTCTAGCCACCTTGTAGTAGGGCCATTCCCCTCCACCAAGAGCATTCCTTCAGAAAAGAATGTAAGAATGTGAATCATCAGTCACCAACCCCTGTGGTTCCCAAGGGATAGGTGCACCAGCCCAGTAGAGGTGGAACACAGTAGCATCTCCTACAGTGGTTAGCTGGAGGTGGGGCTGAATGAAAGAAATGATACCCAATCTAGGCTTTTTCAATCACAATCCTCACAATACTTCCAGCCTGCACCATTACCCAATTCCAAAGCCATTTCCACATTTTTAGTATTCATAATAGCAGCACTGCATTTTCCAGTATCAAAAACTGTTTTAGTTTCCTAGCTGCTAAAACAAATACCATACGATGGGGTGACTTAACTCAGAAATTTATTGGCTCATGGTTTTGGAGGCAAGAAGGCTTGCTTCCCCCCAGGGTCACTATCTTCTGGCTAGTCAGCAATCTCTGGGATTCCTTGGCTTTTCCGTCATATGGCAATATGCACAGTGATATCTTTCTTTTCTCTTCCAAGTTCATGGACTTCTGGATTCTTTCTCCATCTGACTTTCACTCTGCTTATAAAGGACTCTAGTAATCCAGATTAAAATCCAATCTGATTCATTTAGGCCACACCTTAACTGAAGTAACATCTTGACACGATCTTGTTTACAGTGGGTCCACACCCATAGAATGCAGACCAAGACCAAGAACATGTCCAAAGTGGAGTCCACAATTCAATTCACCACATAGGGGAAACTCTATACTTCTCTGTGCAATTTTTTTCTAAACTTAAAACTGCTCTAGAAATTACAGTCTATTAAAATTTTTCAAAAACTTGAAACCCGCCCCCCAACTTCCCCAACATGGGACATGATTCCTGGGAATGAGCCTTCCTGGTACTGAAGGATTATTACCAAATGCTAACCAGAGATGCATTTGGAAAAAGACTTTGTCCAAAAGTGAGAAACATTAAATAAAAAAAGTTTTTATGGCTAAGAGATTTCAAATATGAGTCAGGAGATCATTCTGGATGTTACACTTATGCAGGTCTCACCTAGATCTCACTACTGCCACAGTAAACAGAGCCTAAAACAAAAGTGCTCCTGGGAGCTCTAGGGATGTCTGGACACGAGTGGCAAGGCACACAGCCTTATGAAATCAACAGCCCTCCCAGCAGGGCCTTATTTGGGAATATATGATAATTTATTTCCCCAATACAACATAGTTACATTCATTTATAATTCCCCTACTCATGATTCTTCTATTCCTTTTATTTGAACCTATAATTCTCAATATACCCATTATATATATCTCTCAGAGACTTAAATCTTTGGATTATTCATATGCATGTTGAGCCTGAATTCCAGCAGTTGCCACCAACTCTTACTCTCCAGTTCTTCCGGCTTGCCCCAGACAACTGATAAAACTCTGGTGATGGAAAAGTTCCATCTCACAAAATAAGGAGTATCTACAACTGCAAGCAAAACAGTTCCTTCCATCAGCCCCATAATGTCTAAATCCCCTCTCAGCCTGAAGCAGTCAGAGCAGACATCATCCCAAATCCCTCAAGATTGAGGAATGAACAAGCATAAGGAGGAATGTAACCACAAATCAAAGTAGATTTATTGTTATTAAAGTTATTATCTTGTGTTAATGGAAGAATTTGTAAAAGTGATATAAAGATATTGGTTGCCAGGGGTTCAGAAGGGAGGGGGAAAGATGAATACGTGGAACACAGGGAATATTTGAGTCATTGACATTGTTCAATATGGTACTGCAATGACAGACACATGACATTATATATTTGCCAAAACCTATAAAACTGCACAGCACAAAGTGTGAACCATAATGTAAGCTATAGACTTTGTTTAGCAGCAATGCTTCAATATTGGTTCATCAATTGTAACAAATGTACCACACTAATGTAAGACGTTAATAATAGGGGAAACTGTGTGTGTGTGTGGGGGGGGGGTGTTACATGGGAATTCCCTATATTTTCGGTGTGATTTTTCTGTAAATCTAAAACTTCTCTAAAAATAAAGTTTATTATTACAAAATAAAACTTGAAAGGACTTATATATTCCACAGAGTTCATTTATGTAATAATTTTTTTATGAAGAAAAAGAAGCTGGAACCACAGGAGAAAGAGTGCAGAGCAGCTGTAGGCAAGAGACTTCTAGGTGAAGTTCCCCAAGGACTGTGCTTATTCACAGGGGGCAGAATTCTTCTGTGGATTGTGAATCACCAAGATTTGTGTGTGGAGGCTTGATTTAAGGAGCACACACCATAAGTTTTCAGCAGGGTCATTTATGCCCTTTTGACTGAAGCCAAGTCAAACAGATCGTCTAACTGGTTATGCCTGGTATAAGCCATCTGGCTTACAATCTGGTTCTGGGTGCCTTCAGGGAAGTCTTAAACTTTAAATAGCATATCACAAAACCTAAGTTAACTCACTCATCCTTATCTTGGTTAGGAGTCAGAACAGCCATCCAGGGGTACCCAGAGATAAACATGGAGCTGTCCCAGTTCTGATGTAAAATATCTTACCCACTCTTCCTCTTACAAAGCTATTCTAGATAAAGCATTTCTCTGTTGTCAGATCACACCCTACCCTTTATCTAGAAAAAGTTCACTGTAGTTATCAACCATTGTAACTGAGAAGAACTGAAGTCATGCATAGAATTCCTTGCCATACTGAATACCCTTCCTCACTTACCTAGCCATATTTTGTCCAGCAGAAAGACACTCTTTTACAAAGAGATATTAATGGGTGTTGGCTTATTAGGTGACACAATTCAGCAGTGGTAAGAGCACAGTAAGCTCATACTCCCCTCTTGGCTCTCTTGAGTCTCTTTTAAGAGGCATTGATGACAAATAAATCAATATCTGCTGGTTTTAGAAGATGCACATCCATAATGCTGTGGCTGCAAGACAGGCTTGGATGAGATGTCACTGACACTCAGGCCATCTGCAACCCTGGCCTTTGACAACACAGGCCTTGTGTGGCAGGAACCTATTTAGGTTCAATTCCATGTTACTTAACTATGACAAATGCTTGTATCACAAATGATCAAAGGGAGGTACCAGTGTCTAGAATTTGTTAATTGGTCTTGGAAATCCAGACAGTCAAAAAATGTCTGATGAGTAATTCATAGAACCAACTTCCATCTGTACTTGGCATCTCAAGCTTAGTAGCTGTACCAGCCTAAGCTCGTCTAAGAGAAATTAACTCTCCCCAGCCTCTCTAATAAAAATAGCCCTAAGAAGCTATGTCTGGTTACCATCTTACTGCACCTTCTAAATTGCCACTCTGTTCATCAGCTAGTTATTGAACACAGCTGACCCATGGGAAGCCCATCTGTTCTCCAGCCAGCAGCCCTAGTGGGATGTAAGGTCAGTTGTTTGACTTCTACTGGGTTCCTATATTTGATTCCTTATGCTCACTCTCCCATTTCTTGAGGTGGCTTGAGGCCATTCCTTGCATCCATAACAAGTTTTTTAAAGAGTATGTATCACATACAATTATGTTGCATAAGGGCCACATTTGAGAGAGTGTATAGGAGCCAAAGTCAACATGTTTCTCAAGCCCTGGTGTGGGGGAGGCTATGTCTGCTTTGGAGGAAGAGGTGCCTTTTTCTGATTGGCACAAAAGCAATGTCTAATCACCAAGCTATGTGCCAGTGGGTACACACTATTTTCCTAATTTACAACAAGGGGCCATATACACTATCTCTGATTGAATGACTTAAAAAAAATTATTACTTCAACCACTTTATTTGAAAATCCAGTTAGTGATTTAACACAGTTCTTTTCTTATGCAGATAACTGAAGAGGTCTAAAGTTGCTGTGCTGCTTAGGCGGCCACAGCAACCACTGTTTTTTTTTTCTGTTTTATTTTGTTTTGTTTTTACAAACCAATTTTTAAAACTTTTATTTTGAAATAATTTCAAACATACAGGAAAATCGCAAACATAACGCAAAAATAATATAGAGAACTCCAACATAGCCTCTCCCCAGATACCCAGATTTACCACCTTTTAACATATTATCACATTTTACTACAGCTCAATTTTTTAAAAAATATAACAACCCAATGGAAGAACAGACTAAAGGTATGATTTCATTAGGAGAATAAACATGAATGGACCACAATATATAAACAAATGTTCAATCTGTTTTCTAATCAAGAAAAATCAGACTAAGACATTTGAATACCATTTTTAACAATCAGATTAGCAAAGCTTGTTTTAATATGATAAGGCCTAATACTAATGAAATTTCAGGGACTTGGAAACTCTTATTCACAGGTGGTAGGAGATAGAAAGTGTCCCAATCTTTCTGGAGTCAATTTAGAAATATGTGCTTTAAAAATCTTCTACAAGCACATACTGTTAGGCACTAAAAACTCACTTCTGGGAATTTATCCAAGGATATTGATTATTGCAGGATGCATGTATCAGAGTACTTATATTGCCATCCTTAATAATAGCAAAACCAAAAACCAAATAAAATGCCAATTAAAGGGAACTGGTTAAACAAATGATGTTTGAGTACATGCATATGTGTGTGTCTCCATACAGTGAAATGGTATGCAACCTTTAATGATCAGAAAGTCGAGGAGTATTTATTTTTATAAATTCTACTTTCTAAATTATATTTTCCATTTTTGTACAATGACGATGTATTTATTGGGCAGTAATAATTTGAAGAAGAGGCCACAGCCACATCTGTACAGCGACACAAACTTACTTTCCAGGTGAATCCTGTTTAACTAGTTACACCAGAACTGTCTTAGTTTTCAACAATGAGATTGTAGTCATGCAAGATTTGGAAAACGCAATTGAAGAAGCAGGCACTCTTTCTTCTTCCTCGGCCGGCATTGGCTGATGGATATGTGGGCTTCCCATTGGTGTTTTTGCAGTAGCCTCTTTGTCCCGTTATTTCAGCCACCAAGAGCGGCAACCACTGTTTTAGTGTGACAGAGTTGGACTCATTTGTGGTTTCCCTACACATGGCTCTTCTGCCCCTTCTATTTGAACCTATAGTTAGTACAACACATGATAGGTGTATGTCCAAGAGACTTAAATCTTTGGTTTGTCCATGTGCCAGTTGGGCCCTGAATCTCAGCAGATTTGCAATACTTACTCTTGAGTTCACTGGACTCACCCAGGACAACTAACAAGGTGATGATGATGGACAACACCCATCCCAAGGAACAGAGAGCGTCTACAGCTGCAAGCAAGAGAGTCCCATTACAGGTGGAGTGGGCATCACCATCCTGGAATCCTCAGGATTGGGGAATGAACAATGGACTAAAGTAGACTTACTGTTCTTCTACTATAGACTTATTGTTATTTTAGGAATGGAAGAATTTTTATCTTTGATGTGGAGGCAGTGGCCACCGGAGGTTCTGAGGGGAGGAAGAGGGAAAAATAGGTGTAATATGGGGGCATTTTCAGGACATTAGAATTGTCCTGCATGATGTTGCAATGATGGATACAGGCTATTATATATTTTGTCATAACTTACAAAATTGTGCAGGACAGAGTGTAAACTATAATGTAAACTCTAATCCATGGTTAGTGGCAATGCTTCAATATGTGTTCATCAATTGTAAAAAATGTACCACACTAACAAAGGATGTTGTTAATGTGGGAAAGTGTGGGAGGGGGAGAGGGTGGGGCATACGGGAATCCCCTATATTTTTTGTGCAACATTTATGTAATCTAAAGTTTCTTTAAAATAAATAAATAAATAAATATATATATATATATTTTAAGTGGCTCTTTGGCAGTCCCTAGTTCTTTAGCATCCTCAAGGTCTCCGGATGTGGAGCCATCTGAGAAGAGGGTGGGTCCGGCTTGCTGCTGTTTTCCCCTCTTCAGTAGGCCCTGTGGCTCACCTTGTCCTTGATGACACAGGGCAAATCCTGGAACACAAGGGAATATTACACAGTGTCTTGTTCAATATATTCAGAAATTCTGATTTAGTGTATCTTTTATTTATTTATTTTAAACAACACAAATTTATTCTCTTACAGTTCTGAAGGTCAGAAGTTTAACATGAGTCTCAATGGGCTAAGGTCAAGTTGTCAGCAGGGGTGCACTCTTTCTGGAGATTCTAGGGGAGAATCCATTTTCTTGTTTTTTTCCAGCTTCTGGAAGCTCTCCACATTCCTTGGCTTCCTCCATCTTCAAAGCCAGCAACATTGCATTTCTCTGTGCATTCTTTCTATCATTTTATCTGCTTCCCTGCCTCCCTCTTCTTCTTTTAAGGACCCTGTGATTACATTGAACCCACCATGATAATTGGTGTATCTTTCAAAATAGACTACATCATCCTTTCAACTGTGGCTTGAAAATATTGGGTTCTGAAGGGCTACTTCATAGAAGTTCTTGTTCACAAGTTCTTTAATAGAATGAAGGAAAAGGAAAACCCCTTGTAGAAGCTCTAATTACTAGCAATCTGCATACAGAAAATGACCAGCCCAGATACTGTTCCAATAGGACTGAAGCTAGGAGAGCTGTGAGCAGTGTACTTTGAAAGTTCTTCCTCTGGAATGGTCTAGTACTTCAGAGGCTACAGGAGATTCTGGAAGTTGAACCAACTTTCTGAGGTTCCTAATGACCAGAGCCTCGAGATGTCTGCAATAGATATTGTTCTTCCAGTTTTGTAGGTCACAGACACCCTGAAACACAGAAAAACTAACAGCCTCTTATAATTGGATTCCTTTTATCTAGGACTGCTGTGAGAGTGGACCTGAAGTGGTGTGAATCTGTTCTGCCTAAGGGCTTTTCCCTGTCCTTTTGTGATTCCAAGTGACAGTGTCTTTGTGAAGGAATAACTTTGCTCATTTGTAGCACAGCCATTCACTATCTTGACCATGAGATTATGAACATCTTGAAGAATATGATAGCCTAGGGTCAACAACTTTGGAAAAGAGCTGGGCATTTAGGATGCTTACAGCTGCAAGTTAAAGAAACCCTAACTCAAACTAGTCTAAGAATAAGGAATTAATTTTCTCATAGATCAAGTGGTCCAGGAGTAGAATGACCTCAGATTTGGTGGGTTCGGAGGCTGATCAAACTCCCAGATTATTTCCATATCTCTGTCCTGCCACACACCATGATGGCAAAAAGGCAGCTCCATCATTCCCAATTATTTCAACCACACTTGGCAACTCCCTATGGAAAAAGAGGACTGTCTCCTTTTGAGGCTTTTTCTTAGAAGAAACTGTCTCTGGAAACTTTTCAGCAGATTCCCCTACTATTTTATTGACTAAAATTAGCAAGAGTAATTTTAGAGAAACTTGACTAATAGAAGTAGTAATAAATTTACATAAAAATCATGCAGAAAGGACAGAAGTCCTATATCTACTCCCTCCCCCCACTTTTCCCTATTATTAACATTTTGCTTTAGTGTGGTGCCTTTGGTACAATTGATGAAACAATATAATTATAATTATATTATTAACTATAGTTCACAGTTTACGTTAGGTTTCACTGTGTTGTACAGTCCTTTGGTTTAAAAAACCTTTGATTCTGGAAACTTATAGTCAATCTAAAATTCCCCATTTTAACCATTTTTAAACATACAATTCAGTGGTGTTAATTACATTCACAATGTTGTGTAACATAACCACCATCCATTACCAAAACTTTTTCTTCACCCTAAACTGAAACTCTGTACCAATTGAGCATTAACTTCCCATTCTTCTCCTCACCTGGCCCCCTGGTAACCTGTGATCTTGTTTTTGACTCTATGCATTTGCTTATTCTAATTATTTCACGTAAGTGAGATCATATAATATTTGTCCTTTTGTGTCTGGCTTATTTCACTCAACATGATGTTTTCAAGGTTCATCCATGTTCATACATATCAGAACTTCATGCCTTTCTATGGCTGAGTAATATTTCATTGTATGTATACACTACATTTTGGAAACAGTGGATTTGATGTCCATGCTGTTCTCACAACCTTTTATGAACACTGTTGAAAAGACTGAACAGGACAACACCTGGTATCAGCTATTCAGAATTTTTGAAACAACTCTTGAGCTTCATTTTGAGTGCAACCTGATCTTCACATCCTTAAATTGGTGAGCAGATTTCAAGTATTTAGCCTTTAAATTTGAACCGGGAATATTCAGTCTGAACTGATCTTTATTTTGGGGGGCATGTGTATTTCCTTTGTTCTGCTGACTCTATTAGCAAGAATGCATGGCCTTGATGCGAGGACCACTTTTCACAAGTATTCATTAATTTCTGAGACATGTAACAATGCATCATTTTTCTTAAAATATATTTTTTATTTTTTCTAAAAGATACTTAGATTACATAAAATGTTATGTGAAAAAACATAAGGGATTCCCATATGCCCCACTCCCTACACCTCACAATTTCCCCCACATTAACAACGTCTTTCATTAGTGTGATACATTCATTGCAATTGATGAGCATATATATTTTTTTTAAGATTTATTTTTATTTATTTACTTATCCCCTACTTGCTGCTTGTGCTTGTTGTGTTCATTCACTTTTTTTGTGTGTTTTTCTGTGTCTGCTTGTCTCCCCTTGCTGGGTCATCCTGCTGCGTCAGCTCACCGCGCCGCGTGGGCCGGCTTGCCTTCACCAGGAGGCCACAGGAAACGAACCCGGGGCCTCCCATATGGTAAACGGGAGCCCAACCAATTGAGCCACAGCCGCTTCCCGATGAGCATATTTTAGAGCATTGTCACTAAGGATGGTTTATAGTTTACCTTGTAGTTTACACTCTTTCCCACTCAATTCTGTAGGTTATGGCAAGATATACAATGGCCTGTATCTGTCGTTGCAATGTCATTCAGGACAATTCTAAGTCCCAAAAGTGACCCCATATTATACACCTCTTTTTCCTCTCCCTGCCTTCAGTACCTCCTGTGGCCACTGCCTCCACATCAATGATATAATTTCTTCCATTGCTAGAATCACATTAAGTCTATAGTGGAATTAGATCATCTTTTATTGGAGGCATTTTCTCAAATCTTAATGAATGGTTAAACATGGTTCAGCCAAGAGGGTTATTTATGTTTTTGACAATTTGTTGGCATAGCCTCTCAAAATTCCCAAGTTGCTGTGTGAAGAAAGATACTGCAATAGCTAGAACATGTAATGTCCTCATCAGAATATTGTTTTTTTTGTTTTTTTTTTCATTTAATTCTCAAAACAATTATGGGGCTATGAAAATTGCATCTTCAATAATCTCAGGTGAAGACGTTATGCTGAATAATGATTTTATTTTGGCAAATTAGACCTCCAAATTTCCAGGAGTGCAGCATGTTTTTATTCAGTTCCCTCTATTTTATTTAAGTTAGAGTAAAAGGTTCTCAGTATGTGTATCCTAGCACTGTCCTCCTTAATTGTTGTAAGATTTTGTCTGAATATTGCAAATTGGTAGGCTTTCACTAGGCAGCGAGGTAGTGCCCCGTGGGATCAGGAGAGGGCAGCAAAGAGACAGCTGAGTGGGCTCCATGGGCTGGGTCAGCCCCAGAACCAGTGAAGGAAATGCACAACTCAGAAAAAAACCCCAGTCCCAGTTGATACCAGCGGAGAACGAGGATTAAACGGTGTTAGAATCCAGGAAGAATAACCATGTCAGCCGGGGCTTGTAATTTCAGAACAGAAACAGGTGTGAGCAAAGCAAAAGTTAGAAAATTTCAATAAGACAAGAGCCAGGCCAAGGAATTAGGGTGGGTCAGAGAGTTAAAAAAGGGTTAATTAGGGAAACAGATGTAGCTCAAGCGATTGGGCTCCCTTCTACTGTAAGGGAGGTCCAGAGTTTGATTCCAGGGGCCTCCTGGTGAGGGGCGAGCTGGTCTGAGCAGAGAGCAGGCCCGGGAGTGCTGGTCCCTGTGGCAATACTGGCCTGCGCGGAGAGCTGGCACAGCAAGATGATGCAACAGGGAGCGGCACAGAGGAGAGACAATGGGAGATGCAGCAGACCAGGGAGCTGAGGTGGCACAGGAGATTGGTCGCTTCTCTCCTACTCTGCAAGGTCCCGGCATTGGTTCCTGGTACCGTCTAAAGCAGGGGGAGGGGGGCGGCGGGGATAAATATAAGTAAATCTTTAAAAAAAAAAAAGGTTAATTATATTGCTGGTTTGCTGAGAGAAGCATCTTTTTAATTTTAAAGTCAACATTTATAATTTATTTATAATGAAAAATTAGGATGTATCATTGGAGAGAAAAGTCATAAGTAATTGTACCATTCAGAGATAACAATTTTGGCATATATTCTAACAGTCATACCTAGCTATCAATCATCTATCAACCAGTCAATCATCCATCTACCGAAACATAATTGGGATAATATATTTAACCATATGCCACCAGTATTTCTCTCTGCCATTATATATCTTAAAACAGTCTGCATAGCATTCCACCAAATACACATATTAAGTGTCTAGTGCATACTGTCCAGTCTTAAAGAGGCCAGAGTTCACCCTGGAACTTGACATTGACCAATGTCAAACTACACTATGCTCCAGATTAGGCATTATAAAGTTAATAAAATTCAACATTTGGGAAAATAAGGAAAGACAAATAATCTGAGTCTAGTACCTTAATTTATTTTCATTTTTGTTTATTCTTTGCTAGTCTTTGTGTAAATGTATAAATACTTTAACATGATTGCAATCTTTTTTTTTTTTTTTTTGCATAATTAAGTTTATTGAGCAATGATGCTGTGTTCAAGGTATTACACAAAGTAAACAGATTATCTCGTTTAACCCTTACAACAATTTTACACTTTATTCCAGAGGAAAAAAAGGAACTTAGATGTTTAGATTGATTGCAATTTTAATGTACATTTGCATCTTATTATACCATAAACATTTGTATGCTGCTAAATGATCTTCATGATTTTAAGTGACTGAGTAATATTCCTCTCAGTGGGCATACAATGATTTAATTAGTTGTCCTATTTTTTTTTTTTTTCTATTATGAATAACCCTGCAATGAACATTTTTATGATTATAACTTTGTCCTTCATTTGGACTATTTTCTTTAGTAAAGTCTCACAGGGGACTAATAGGATCTGCTTAATGTTAACAGTGATATAAGTATCAATTGCTTGTCTTAGTTTTTGAGAGGTGATTTGCATCGACTTTCAGTATTCTCTGACTGAATTTCATACTTATTACTAGAAAACAGTGTGAGTTGGATACAATTTAGACCAGAAATAAGCAGATTTTAAATGTGACAGTGCTTGATTTTCCTAGAAGTATTGTAAGTAAATATTCCTTTTTTCCCATATCTCTTAGTATGCAAATATAGGAACTTAAGAGAACTATGAAGCATTCACAAAAACCAACTAATGGACACAAGACCTGACAAAGCCTCTTCAAATTAGTGTGTTTTCATGGCTATGTAAGTTTTAAAAGACCAGTACCTATTTTATGTGTATATGCCTTTTTTCTCTCTCTCTTTTTTAACAGATTAGATGACATGTGATAATATGGAACTTCAAGAAGTAAGTGGAAGGACAGTGAACATTCTTCCTTAGTTTCATATACTCATTCAGATTCAGTACAGTATTTAGTAAATGATGCATGATGGCAAGGGTCTGAAAACAAAGATCTTAAAACCAATTTTTTTCTGATAAGGATTTGAACAAAAATGGAAGGAGTGGGAAGCGGATGTGGCTCAAGTGGTTGGGCTCCCGTCTACCATATGGGAGGCCCTGGGTTCGGTTCCCAGGCAAGCTGGCCGGCACCCACAGAGAACTGACGGCCTGCCCTCGTGGAATGCTGGCACAGCAAGATGTCACAATAAAGGGAGACAAGCAGACACAGAGGAAAAGCGCAGCGAATGGACACAAAGAGCAGACAGTGAGCACAAGTGGCAGGGGTGGGGGTGGGGAATAAATAAATAAATAAATAATAAATCTTAAAAAAAAAAAAAAATGGAAAGAGGGATCCACAGACAAGATCTAAAATGCTTTAAGCTTCTTGTCATTGGTCACATTATCTTTTACAGCAGCGATTGTAAAAAGGCTCATGGCTAAAACTTTTCAAATTAATAAGTATAGAGTTTCTTAAAAGTAAGATAAGTAAAAGCAAATACCAATGGGTCAAACCTGAATTTCCAATGGTGATCTTGCTGTGGCAACTGGAGAAATATATTATCAGCAGTACTCCACAGAGTTATTGCTCACTTTTATTAGCAGATATTTAAAACACATTCACAGTGACTGTCATTACATTGTACTTTCAGTCCCCATTATGGATATTCGTGACAAATATATCCTGATTGACTAATTTTTCTTTCTCCCCTCACTTGCTTCCTCTTCACACTTAAAGAAGCCATAATGGAAAGGCACAAAACTGGATGCTAAATCCAATGTAAGTGTTCCTATGTTTATAGCTTAAACCATTGGTTTCTTTAAAATGATACATTTTTAAAAATTATAATTCTTTTGACTGTTCTCTTAACTCTTCTCTTGAAATGAAAGAATCACCCAGAGTTAATACTTATTCCTGTCATATGTGTCAAAACTTCAGAGTATGGCTTTCAAAGTTCAAAACCTTTCCCTTCTTTCTAGATGTCAGTGATCAAAAGTGTGGGAGAAACATGTTTTGGTGATTGCTCAGTCCTATTGTCTTTTCTGAGAATGGCATACCTTCCCCAGTCTTAATTGAAGAAGTAGGTCCCTGCTGTCATGTTTGTCCCCCATGAAAACCTTAGCTGGCCAAGGCTGATTGGCCCATAACTGGACAATGATTCATGAGCTGGGCCATTCGGTTGGTCTCTTGAGAATGTGAGCACAGAAACCAGCTGTGATAGTCCGGATTGTTCAGCAAATATGTACACATTTTCCCCTCTCCCCATTTTGGGTGGAGTACTTCCTGCCCCAACGACGTTGAACTTGGCCATGTGACTTGCTTTGGCAAATGGAATGTTAGTGAATGAGGCACAATCAGAGCCTTGAATAGGCTTGATGGCTTGACTTGGCTCTTGTGCTCTGATGGTCTGCCAGGAGAATATGCCCCAGGTAGCTAATGGCCCATTATCTTGAACCCCAGAAGGAAGTGAGATGATGCCCCAGTGGGCATCTGAGCAAAGACGAGGAGAAACAGACCTGAGACCAACCTTAGATCTGGAGCCTTGGAGTCTTAAATCTAGCATAGCCTCACCAAGTTGCAGTTGAATCAAACATGAGAATAGGTTATCTTTGTTTTAAGCCTCTGTATTTTAGAGTAGCTTATTATGCAGCATTGTTGAGGCAGTAGCTGATTAATACAATTATTTAATTATTTTAAATAATTTTGGGGTCCCTACAAGCAAATGAACTAGTAGAGAAAACTGCAGATTCTTTGCTCACCAGTGGAATATATTCCTTATTAATTGAGGACTGACTTTTAAGCAGTCTAGAAAGAGGGAACTGGCTCTTAGTCAATTGTGTTGCATGTATTTCTTTTCTGAAATTATGAATACTTTCTGAAATTATTTTTTCCAGACTGCACTTTCATAATAAGGAAGATCAACTTCTTGAGTAAATTGATAAATTTAGGAAAGTGCTGTGTAGTGAGAGAGTGAAAAGTGGTGCTGGATATAAATATTCATAAGAAATTTGAGTCTTACAACTTAATCTCCATGTAAAATGAGAAAGAAAGTAAAGCTATTCAATTTGAAAGCGGTTAAAGTTGTTGAATGCTTAAAGAATATTGTCAAAAATACAGACTGTGTCACTGACTGCAGATGCAGAAATGTACTTTCTGGAGGTTAATGAAAATGGAAGAGACCACTTTGACTAGCTGGCCTTTTACTTTAGTTTAAAACACCGTATATAAGCTAGATGAAATCCTAAAGTCTTCTCGATGTGAGGAAAGAGGTTTTCTTCATAAAAAATAGTTTGTATTGTTCTACTGGTGAACTTTTCGGCATATTTCTGTTTCTTATGAAACGTCGAAACATAGGCGAATCAGCGTGTTGGTGTGTGAGAATTTGGATGTCCTGTGAGACAGTATGCCTTAGAAATTTAGGGACTGTAGGATCTTTTCAGCTGTAAATGTCAGGAAACTAAAGCCAACATGCTTAAATGACAAAGGGAATGTGTTGGCTCCTGTACCTGAAAGGTCCAGAAAAGGGCAGGCTTGAAGAAGGGCTGGATTAGCAGCTGAGCAGCTGTCCTCTCTGCTCTTAGGATACATCTGTCAGCCCTGATGCCCTACAGCTGGCCCTCCTTGTGGTAGGAAGTTGTCAGGCAGTAACACTAGGGCTATGTCAGGGATTTGAGCCATGCTTAGTGAGGAGGCAGAGTGCTCCTCTGTGGTACCTACCACTGAAGAAAAATGGATTTCTTTCCCAGAAGCCCCTAGAAAATGCCTGCTCTCATCTTATTTGCCTCGATTGGTCACATGCTCACCCTCAAATTAATCCTTGTGGGTAAAAGGGGCAGGAAGTGCTGGTTGATGAAGGCCACATCGGACCACTTGTCTGGGGAGAGGAGAGAGGAGTGTCAGGCCAGTTCTGGCCACTGGGTCCCAGTGGGGCTGACCTGCTGGGCCATATGACTTGCCCGGGGATGGGGGCCACAGTCCACTGGGGTTTCAGATGGGCAGATCATGACAAAACAGTGAGGGAAGAGCTGGACCGGCTGTATGGAAGGGCACAGCCACTCTGGCAGGTGAGGGAGGTCAGCAGAAGATGCTCAGCAAGAGGGGCTGCCTCGAATCTGCAAGAACAGACTGGATTTCAGTGGACAAAGGAGCAGGGGAGAAAGAAAGCATTTTGGGTGGACAGGACATCATGTTATACAATAGCAGTTTTATTGGGAAGCCTATGATAATAACCAATATAGAAGGGTCTTCTTGAAATAAAAATTGGCAAAGTAAGTCCAGAACCATCAGGAAAGATATAAATACTGGCAAAGAAATCTTCCTCCCTGGTTCTTATGGCTAACTTCCCAGTGATGAACAGAATGTGTAGCTGAGAAATCCCAGAATGGCACTCTGGTGGGTCATGTAACACCCTTCCGAAGGACCACAGTGGATTCAACTTGCTTAGTAGGATCTGTATGCTTCTACAAGGAAGGGAATCCTGCTCTTCAGTTTTCTCTTTAAGAGTCTTTCCTTTTTCCTCAGTACAAAGAAAGCTTTTTGAATCCTCTTCCAAGATGAGAGCCACATAGGATTTTCAAAGTAAACCTCCCCAGAGACTTACAGAATCCTGGTTCACATGGCTGGATATGGATAGCATTACACCAAGACCCTATCTTTCTAGTGGCCAGAAAAACAAAGACAAACCCCAAGCCATTAGAAACAAAACAAAAGAAAACAAACAAACAAAAAACCCCCACAAAAAAACCAAAACCCAAACAAGTTTAAATAAAAGAAGATGGTGGATGATTGTGGTCAGTAGTATAAATACAGGGAAGTGGATGTGGCCTAAGCGATTGGGCTCCTGTCTACCATATGGGAGGTCCAGGGTTTGATTCCTGGGGCCTCCTGGCGAAGGCAAGCTGGCCCATGCGGGGAGCTGGCCTGAGCAGAGAGCTGACCCGAGCAGAGTGCTGGCCCGCGCAGGAGTCCTGGCCCTAGGAGAGCTGGTGCAGCAAGATGACGCAACAAAAAGAGACACAGAGGAGAGACAATGAGAGACACAGCAGACCAGGTAGCTGAGGTGGTGCAAGAGATTGAGCAGCCTCTCTCCCACTCTGGAAGGTGGCAGGATCGGTTCCCGGTACTGCCTAAAGAGAAGACAAGCAGACACAGAATAACATACAATGAAGGGACACAGAGAGCAGACAGCGAGCACAAAAAAAAATGGGGGGTGGAGGAGAATTAAAAAAAAAGTATAAATACAAGAATGTTCCTCTACTATTAAGTGTTAAGAATATGGAGATACATGGGAAAAATACAACTAATGTAATATATACACTATAGTTAACAGTAATATTCCCGGGACCTCACACATGGGAAGCAGATACTCAACCACTAAGCTACACATGCTCCCTATATTCTAATATTTCTACAGCAGTAGCAAAGAAGGTATTATATCAGTGTTAAGTGTCAATTATGGAGGGGGGTGTATAGGGGGATATGAGATTTTTCCTTTTGGAGTAATGAAAATGTTCTGCAGTGGACTGAGCTGATGACAGCACAACTCTGTGATGGAACTGAGAGCCACTGAATGTACACTTTGGATGGATTGTCCCATGCAGGAAACTGTATAACACAGTGAACCTGTGGTGAATGTACAAATCTGAGAACGTTCTCTCATAAACTATAATACACAATACTAAGACAGGGTGTTAATAATAAGGTGGCTTGTGGGAAAAATACACCAAATATAAGCTATGGACTGTAGATAGCAGTAATATTATCATTTGTAACAAAGTTTCACAGCAATGTAAGGTGTTGGTGGCAGTGGGGTGATGTATGGGGATCCTGTATGGTATGCATGATTGTTCTTTAAAAATTTTTTTTCAGTTTAAAGAACATTTATTTTATATTTCAGCTGAGTAAAAGGCACTATGCTAAGCACTGTAGGAAATACAAATGAATGTAAGACAACATTTTCCCTGACTTTTTAAAAACCATAGTAGTGGATACAGGCACAATAATACAAACTACTGTGCAAGGCAGTCTTTTAGAAATACCGTATTTGATGAACAATTGAAATCTTATGGGAATAGATGGAAGATTCATCCAGAATGAAAATTTTGCTTAAAGATCATTACACCTAATTTTCTGATATGTAGCAGTCATAAAGCCATAGAAAAATGGAACCCCACATGTCTGAAGAGAATATTTCATCTATATGAGCAGGAATAGGACCAAATGGCTGCCATCAGCTCACACCTATCAATCATAACAGTTCAGAACATGTTCCATACCAGAGTTTGGTCTGAGTGCAAATCAGCCAGATGGCTGGGTGCTGGGTGGATAAATAGATTCAGCCAAGGTTTTTTTTTTTTTTTAATTTTTATTTTTATCTCATTGTGGGTTGCTACCATTGACTTATAAACTGCTTCCACTGTTGAACTCCTTCAGTTCCATCTCCATCGCAGCTGGACTGATCTTCTAAAATTACAAATTGAAAATGCTACACTTTTCCTTAACACCTTGCTCTTAGATTATGACCTCAAGTCTTTCTCATAACCTACAAAACATTCCTCACACATCTCAGGCCATGCAACGCTCTGGTCACAAAAGAAGCCTTCTGCTTTGGGGCCCTGCTTGGAGCACCTCCCACTTCTGGGGAATCTCTTCCCATCTTTTTTTTTTTTTTTTTTTTTCTTCCCATCCTTTATACCTCAGAGCCTCTACTTACCTCTCAGCCTGCTCAATGCTCTGCTGTCCTCACTACTCGCCAACTCACCTTTCGAATCCTAAAGCCTGAGTTTCCTGCTCTATTTAAAGAAGTAATACACCAGACTCTGTATTAAGTATAGATGTAGGGTAAGAAAACTGGAATCAGACTCTGGTTTTTATAAAAAATTAAAAAACATTTAAAAATGATTGCTTTTTCAGATGCTGCTTCCATCTCCAGCTGAGAAGCCACCTACCTCATTTTCCTCCTCTGTATGATGGCATTGAGAATGCTCACTTTACTGGGTGGTTGGGAGGATTTTCTGAGAATGTGGGCACACATACTACATTATCAGGCATGGGAGGCTCTCCAAAATGGTAATTCCCTTTTCTCTTTTCATTGTAAGACAGGAAATTTGGCACCTGTTTCTATATTTTGCTGTCTGATGTCTAATGTTCATATATGTCCATGGGATGGGTATATATATATGATTTTGAATTCAAAGTCTGGTTGTACCCAGTTTCTAGCCAAGTGATGTCAGAAACTCCTTCAGCTTCTCTGAGCCTGGAAGTCCTCATCCAGTAAGTGGTGAAAATGGCAATAATGTTAATGCCTCCCCAGTGGCTGTGAGGACCAAATGAGTTAATAGACGTGAAGGTGTTTTGTAAACTGTAAGGTTACACGCAACTGTCACTCATAAAATAATTGTACCGGAACGTTTTGCCGTTTTGTATTGTACTCTCAGCGTCTCACGGAGGTAAGTTATGCCTCTGTAGCAGGACTCTGAAGTCCCCTGGAATGGACCCCCTGGGCACCTAGACGAGATTTCTGAGCGCCGCCAGGAAGGGCAGGGGTGTGGTCAGTGACGTGCGCCAGCGGTCAGCTCCCTCTGAGCCTGCCTCGCTGCCGGGACCGGCGGGTCCTGCCTTTCAAAGTGCAGGAAGCTTGCGTCCTTGTGGCGACCGAGACAGGTAGGAGTATCCTGTCCCAGCCGTTTGGACACGGTGGACCACCCTGTCTGGAGGGGCTGTTGGAGCGGTCTGGCAGCTCCACGCCTGCCTCTCCTCTTCTCCCCAGCACAGGGACTGATCCCAGGGGCACCCCTAATAGCATCTTGCACACTGAATTCATCTGGGCAATGGTCCGCGGAGAAGCAAGCTTGACACCGAAGGTGTCCCTCCGAGCCTTCGCACATTTGAGTCCACGTTTTCTCCACGCGTTTGCGTTGTGGCTCATTTTGTTGTCATTGCTAGGCAACACAACACAACACAACACAGTTTGTCGTGTGGTTACACTGCCATGGGAGAAACTATCATGTGTAATACAGTAGCGCATAGAATGTCACCTTACTAAGTGTGTTAAGCATTGTTATCAGAAAGCTATTTAGAAAACTTTCCTATGGTAGGGACTGCTGAAGAGCTTATTTTATATTCTCTAAGCTCTATTGACCTCTATTCAATTATTTTTCCTTCAAGAGACAGGTAATTCCCACCCTACTTAAACTGTTTTGGATAGAAAAAATAATTGAAATCTCTCCCCAATTTATTTAACAAAGCCAGAGTAACCCAAATGCCAAAATCTGATGAAGATTGCACAAAGGGGAGAAATCTGAAAATCAAATTTAGCAACATTTTAAAAGAATAATATCCGACGGCCAATAGGGCTCCTTGGAGAGGTTGCAGAAAGCCTGGTAGTGCCCGCGCTCTGGAGTCAGTTTTCAAGTTCAAACCCCAACTCTGTTTTTTTCCTGCTTTGGGATGTTGGCTTTGCTACCTAACCTCTCTAGGTGTTAATTTCCTCACTTGTGAAATGGGAATAATAACAGTACTTGCTTGCTAGGGTTTTGGTAAAGATTAAATAAGGCAATTTATGGGCAGCACTGGGTATAGCCCCTGACACACAGGGCTTCAGGATGCGCCCCAATCGAGACTGGAAGCATCTGCACCTCATAGCCCAAGAGTTATCTTTAAAGCTGTCCACCTTTACGGCTTTCTGAGGAAAACCAGACTCTTTTGCAGAGTCCCCTCTGATTCTGCATAGAGGAGGAAAGAAGGAAATGCTTTTTTTCCCCCTTTATTTTTAAAGAGCTTTAGATTACATAAAAGTTTGCATATACCCAGCACCATTCTCAGCACAACACACTCTGCCTAAATTCCAGCTCGTGGATCTCCACGCCTCACCGGACCCAGGCAGACATGGGGATGCCCGGTCTCGGTCTTGCGTACTGGGGTTTGCTGGAAAGGTGGTCAGCTCATGGATGAAACCCAGTTCAAACCTCCACCAACAAAGCAGCCACAGGCATGGCTGCCCTGGGTTTGTCCTGACGGTCTACTGTGCATCTCAGTCTCTTGGTGTAAAACAGAGATCCTTGTGGGTTAAAGGTCAGGGGAACGAGAGATCCAAAAACTATTGCCAAAAGCCAGAGGAAAATATCCCCACATTTTTGTTTGAGTAACAAAAACAAGCTTAAATTTAGAGCGTGGCACGAAAGATACAGTCCTCGCCGAGGGGTAAAGTCTTGGGCAAACAAGGCCATGGGTGGTAGAGACCCAGCTGCGGGCTTCAGAGCTCTGATTCCCACAGAGCCCACATCAGGGAACACGGGGTCCCTGTCACCGCAGAAATGGAATGAGAGAGGGATCTGAGCAGACCGAGCTGCCACATAGCTTTGGCCGTAGGCAGTATTTTAATCCGTTTGTAGAGGAAGAGAAGAGAAGCAAACAAAAAGAATAATCAGGAGAAAACAATTGGAATGCTCTGACGGGGAAGAGGAGCGCTCCTTTGGCACGTTCACCAGCGAGCGCTGTAGGCTAATGCGAGGGCCTGTCGGAGTGTGGAACTGTGCTCTGCGGGGCGCTGGTAGGAACGAGGCGCCGGAGACTCCAGTAGCTCAGGCCGCAGGCTCCTGGAGAAGGAAGTACAGGAGCTCGGCGGGCTGGGAGTACAGTGGTGCGGGAGTGCGGCTGGAGAGGATCACAGAAGCAGTCGGACGAAGAGCGCGTAAGTGCGCGGCGCTCGGTGGGTGTTGTACCAGAGCGTAGAGGCTGGTTGCTGGCGGGGTGGGAGCGCAGAGGCGCGGGAGCGCGGCAGGAGAGTAGCGCAGAGGCATGCGGCGAGCTGCCGGGGAGCGCGAAGGCAGGTGGCAAGCGATAGGGAGGCACAGAGGTGCGGGAACGCGGCAGGAAGGCAGACTGGCTGGCGGGTGGGCGGCGAGCCGGGAACGCAGAGGCTGGCTGGACGCTGGGTGGTGAGTGGGTGGGCGAGTCAGCGGGCGGTGGGAACCTGGCAGCCCGTGCTGGGCGCCCGGCGCGCTGCGGACCCTCCTCCTGGCTGGGGGATGGCGTCCGCCCCGGGCGGTCCTCGAAGTCCGCGGGCGCCGGGAACCAGGGCTGAACCGTTCTCCCGCGAGGCTGACAGGGTGCTGTTGGGGAGGAGAAGGAGCGGAGGAAGCCGTTCAGGTAAATAGCCGCGACTTTCTATTTACTTGAAATTGCACTGAAAGAAATACAAAATCATGCTTAGCTTTAGACGTGGCAGAGAGCGAGCGATGGCAGCTAGCCTGTCCAATGGATTTTTAAAACAGCTTGATAGGGTGTTTAATAGTATCTCTGAGCTAGAACTATACATTGATATAAAACAAAGGATTACAGTTCAGTAAATACTTATTACTATGAATGAGAAGGATGACAGGAATTCCAACTCCCTCCCCAGATCTGAATTGGAGGGCAAAGAGATTTTTGGCTATAAATCATCAAAGAGCAATTGTATGGAAAAGGGAACGAATAATGCAAGTGCCTTGTGCTGATGTGGAACTTTATCTATGGGACCCCATGGAATTTCAACTAATGCCAAAATCAGGGAAAATATTTACTGAGGGAAAAACAACATTCCATCTTCCTCAGTTCTAACATGCATGTGCAGCCTAAGCGCACAAACAGAATTCTGACAGCAACTTTTAATATGTAATAATGCTCACAAGAGCAGCCCATCTTAGTCATATTCTTTGTTACAGCCATGAAGATGTAATCTTCAAGACACCTGGATGTCTCTCTTAAGGGAATACTGGTCTGTAGAGTCTTCAGAAATCTTAACTCACTTGAGGAAGATGTAGGGCATCTTAGGAATGTGAAAATCAAGAGCCTGGAAGGGATGCTGTGGATTATAAATTGGGTGACCATATAATGAGGCCTGTTAGAGAGTGACATTGGGTGATGGGACAACAGGCATAAAAAGTGATGCTTTTCTGGGAACACTGATGTTTAAATCACTCTGTTAAGAAATAGGTGAAAGAATGAGGACTTAGAGGAAGGAGAATAGAAGAGGCTGGTGAAAATTCTAAGTTGTGTGTTGGGGGACAATATTTTGGGGTTCAGTAATACAAGTAAAGATGGGGCAAGGCAGGTTAATGGCTCTTACCCATTTAGTGGCATTTCTCCCACTTCTTAGTTTGCCTTTTATGTTACTTTGTAGACTGTGAATCCCTCTGGATCATGAATTAAAAACTTGTTTTACAGTAAATTCATTGCCAAGAAGAGAAGGCGTATTCTCCCCGTGATGAATTCCTCCTTTCACCTGTACTTCTTGGATCTCAACCTTAAAGTCACGGAGGGCAACGTTTCTGCGCCAAATGGCAAGAACAAGTCTCTGTGTGCAGACATGGGCATCGCTGTGGAGGTGTTTCTCACTCTGGGTCTCATTAGCCTCTTGGAGAACATCTTGGTCATAGGCGCCATCGTGAAGAACAAGAACCTGCACTCTCCCATGTATTTCTTCGTGTGCAGTTTAGCAGTTGCCGACATGCTGGTGAGCATGTCCAACGCCTGGGAGACCATCACCATATACCTGATAAACAATAAGCACCTGGTAATAGCCGACACCTCTGTGCGCCACATCGACAACGTGTTTGACTCCATGATCTGCATCTCCGTGGTGGCATCCATGTGCAGCTTGCTGGCCATCGCCGTGGATAGATATGTCACCATCTTCTACGCCCTGCGCTACCCGCACATCATGACAGCCAAGCGCTCCGGGGTGATTATTGCGTGCATCTGGACTTTCTGCACTGGCTGCGGCATCGTCTTCATCGTTTACTATGAGTCCACCTACGTCGTCGTGTGCCTCATCTCTATGTTTTTCACCATGCTTTTTCTCATGGTGTCCCTGTACATACACATGTTCCTCCTGGCGCGGACCCATCTCCAGCGGATCGCGGCCCTGCAGGATTACCGCTCCGCGCGGCAAAGGACCAGCCTAAAAGGGGCGGTCACCCTCACTATGCTGCTCGGAGTTTTCATCGTGTGCTGGGCTCCATTCTTCCTCCATCTCATTTTAATGATTTCGTGTCCTCAGAACCTCTATTGTTCTTGCTTCATGTCTTACTTCAACATGTACCTCATACTCATCATGTGTAACTCCGTCATCGATCCTCTGATTTATGCCTTCCGCAGCCAGGAGATGCGGAAGACCTTTAAAGAGATTATTTGTTGCCGTGGCTTCAGAATCACCTGCAGGTTCCCTCGCACACATTAAACCAAAGATCCCACTCTCTTCGCAGCTCTCCTCCCTCCTTCCTTTACTTGATGGCGAAGTCGGTTAGGTACAGCCAAGGAGGCAAGATACCTAGACATCAAAATCATGCACTCCCTTTGTCGTTTTTCCATATTGAATTTGTGCTTGAGATGTACTGGCTGTTGTGTCAAATAGGCACTGTTACTTATTCGTTTGGGGAATGGTCCTGGCAATTTTCTGAAGATCCCTTCCTCATCCTCCTTTTTCTACTGTTACTAGCCATTTCTGGGTGGGCCCATCCATCCTTTTATCTGTAAGGTGTGTGTTTTCAGTGGGAGTGTTAGTCTCACTGCCATTAAGAACTGACTTAAAGAAAAGGCTGTGAAGAGCTCTTGTTGAATGATTGCTCTTCTTCCTAGAAGCTGTTCCATAATTTGCTTGGTGCTCCTGGGAGTTTGCATGCTTTTCATATTCTTGCTATTTGAGGTTTCCCCACTCATTTGTCATGAGTTATCTCTCCAGCTCTTCTTTCCTGAACTTTTGGTTTATGGTTTGTTCCCAGAATTGTCTGAGAGTGGAATTTCCTTAATTATGCTTCTGGCCATCATGTTTTTTGAAGACATAAAATTTTATGCTACACATCTTGCCTCAAGTATTGTTAAAGTCTCTGTAACTCTTTATTACTAGTCATGTTCTTTTTTTTAAATTTATTTTTATTTTTACTAGTCATGTTCTGACTCCATCTAGGCTTCCCAGGTGAGTGCTTTCGGGGGCTGGTCATGGGCTGCAAGGACCCCTGGGGCTGCACGTGGACAAGCCCCTGGGCAGGCTGGCTGGGACACTGTGCACTTGGCAGTATTCCAATCTGACTTCAGCAGCTAGAGGACGCCAGCTGCCAGGACTATGATCCAGTCTAGGATGGAGTGAGCGAGCCTGCTTTGAGGTCCTGACTCTGCTGTGTGGCCTTATTCATTTCCTCTCAGGCTCCCCATCTGTGCCAACCTCACAGGGCTGTCATGAGAATTGTCTGAGGAAGCCCGAGACTGCCTTGTATTCCTGTAAAGCACCATAGGGGTTTGCTTTTCTTTTTTAAGAAATGACTCAGATGGGGCAGAGACAGGGGAAGTCAGCTCCATGCGTGGCCTGGAAGCCAGGAGACCTGCTTCACCAGCGAGCTGCATGTGCCCTTGGCTGAGCCTCCAGCTCCTCTATCCCCGTGCCCTTATCTCTGAGGGGAAGGGCTTGGGTCCTTGCAGCTCTCGTATTCCATTCCATTATTTTTGGTATTAATATTTTCTCTTTTGTTTGGGACACTCACCT
Source organism: Tolypeutes matacus (assembly GCA_026826555.1). Classification (NCBI taxonomy): domain Eukaryota; kingdom Metazoa; phylum Chordata; class Mammalia; order Cingulata; family Chlamyphoridae; genus Tolypeutes; species Tolypeutes matacus. The sequence goes on along the minus strand of JAKSZT010021197.1, from coordinate 310,196 downwards.
TTATACTGTTCCTAATGAAGGGAAAATGTAAATAAGGGGAAAAAAAAATGTAAGTAAAGCAGTGGGCCATTGGAGTCACACCACAATGCTTTAGTTGAAGCCTGTAAGGGCAGAGGAGCTTCTTGGGTGCAGTACAAATAAATAATTTATAGGCATCACCTATAGGCATCTCTGGGAGCACAGAGTCCAGATAAAGAATGATGATGGCAGGAATAGAAAAGCAGTAAAAAACACTCAAAATCTTTGGGAAATGGACAATTAGCAGAAAATCAGCAACTGAGTTTTTTTTTTTATTATTATGGGTAAAAATCAAAATTCTCACAATACATACAAACATTTGCAAAATGATATATAAATATATATGCATATATGTGTATTTGCTTACAAAAATGTTGTTTATATATATATATATATACATCAGCAACTGAGTTTTGAAGGAGCAGCTGAACCTTCCAATGTTCCTGTTCCTTTCAACTGAAATCCATGTCGAGTACCTGTGAGTGGGAAGTAAGTGATCTTAATTTAATTATTATGGGAAAACACAGTATAACATTTGTGTGAGCCAGTGCCCTGGAGTGTAGGCTCTGGGAAAGCTGGCCTCTTGTCTGCCTGCTCACCTCTGTGTTCTGTGCCTCCTGCAGTGTCTGGTACAGAATAGGCACTCAGATGAGGTTTGTTATTGTTGTTGAGCCTATGTGTCTTTAAAATGCTGCCTAATGTCCCCGAGTACCAAGTGAAGTCAGAGGGTCCTGATCCAATGGCTAGAACAAACCTTTTACCTGGTGGTTTAAATTGGCTGCATCTGGGAACTAATTTCTCATTAGATTAATTATCTTTCCTTAGGCCGCTTCATGACTCATTATAAGACCTGAACTTTTATATAAATATCTTTAAGAAAAGCTCAAATGTCTTTTTATTTTTAAAGAAGTTTTAGATTATGGAAAAGTTACATTGAAAATATAGGGGATTCCCATATACCCCACTCCCCCCTCACATTTTCCTAACATCTTTCATTAGTGTGGTACATTTGTTACAATTGACTAACAAATAGTAGCATTGCTGTTAACCATGGTCTATAGTTTACATTATGGTTTACAGTTTGCACTGTACAATTTTGTATGTTTTGTATAATGGCCTGTATCTGTCATTGCAATATCATGCTCAAATGTCTTTTAACGTCTATTTAAAGAGTCCAGAAATAGCCCAAGTACTCAGATGTATCTGCATTTGGAAAGAACACATGTATATAGTGACTCGGTGACTCTCAGTAAATGAGCCAACCCTTGACAGCAAAACACACACTCCCCCAAACAAATCCATGTCACTGTCAAATATTGTATGGTGTTGTACATTAATTCTTTCTGCTTCTTGTAGGAGTTTTACATGGTGTAAAAATATATGCTCAAAGAAATGGTTAATAAATGGAAGGGCCTAATGACCATTTGAACTGGTCAGTCTGATGTGTGATATTCAGAGTGTTTTGGTCTTTCTGCCAATTCGTCAGCAATTACTGAAAAATTAGAAGGCACATTAGTTGGTGAATTAAGATGGAATAACTTCAACAATATTAATAATGCCTGCAGGATGTTCATTTCTCAATTCAAAATGACTTTAACTCCTAAAAGTCTAATAAAATAAGATGAAATGAAATTACACAATTGATATTCTGTACCCAAGAGTCTGTCTCTTAGTCAATAAGGACATCGAAGATGTTACCTACCATCTAAGGGCTGGAAGCTGTGGCCTCTAAGGTCTTTGCCATCAAAGACCTTATGGGATGGGAATGAGAATACATATAATTAAGCATGAACTTTTGAGGCATAGACTATGCATTTTGTAAAATGAGAGCTATGATGCTCTTCTATGCCTGTAAAAACAATTCTTACTGGTAGTTGTGGGGGTGCATATCAGAATTTTGGGGTAAGGGTGTCATTTTGAAAAAAACCCCAGGTAGTCTCTATATCAGGTCCAGATGTGGCTCCATTTGATTTGGAGACCAGCACACTGAAAGGATAACTTTTCTGATCCTTCCCCTTGGCAGTAAATAGTAGTAGAGCAGGGACCACAGTGATACCCCTATTCAAGAATGGGAAGCATGGGAGACAAAGCATTGATTTTAAGAGCTCCATATGCACACGGGGCTAGTAGCTACCATATTGGAAAGTACAGATTTAGAACTGCTTTTTAGACTTGCTATATGTTTTCTCCCTTTGCCCTGATGCTTTCTTTCTCTCATCTTAATTACGGGTGCTTTGAGTCAATCAGACATTGACAGAGAGAGTCATACCTTTTGTTTCTTTTCCCTGAGATATTTTGTCCAATTGGAAGGAGTCACTGGATGCTACATCCTTGGTGGACTTAAACTCTGAGCTACCTTCCTTAATCCATTCAGGTGATTTAGCAATAATGGGGAAAGCAATACACTTGAGTTGATCCTAGTGCCAAATCTGAGTTGCTCAACCCTCTTAGTTTTATCTTTTACTTGTTGGGTTGAGAAGACCTGCCTCTCCCCACCCTAAAGCCCCTGACTCTGGATCTTCTTGGATCCCTTTTATTCCTGATTGCATGCGCTGAATTCTTTCCTCATCTATTTCTGGTAGTTTTCTTTTTTATAAAACCTGGGCCAAGGCTGTTGGTAGCAATTGTGAGAATAGGAAGTAATTTTAAAGAAGGTTCTTTCTGTTTGATACCCAGTTACTACTAGATTTTACAAAATGGAACTCAGACTCTAGTTCACCAATTATTTCTACTATCTTCCTATATTATGTTTGTTCTTCTTTCAATGTTCAACAAGATTATGTTCAGAGTTTTGGCCCCTATCTTTCAGATCACGACTTGCTGTGCATCTTTCCCATCCTTCCTTTTCCACCCTCCTTCCTTTCACACTCTCATTCCCCATAATTTTTTTTTTCCATCAGTACCCTTACCTGGAGAACAAGTGAAATTCTTTATGGTTGGTTGTAAAGAGTTCTCAAGAAAATTCTTGACTACATGTCTTCCACATATAGCTTTGTCTTTAACAGTGACATGCCCTTAAAGTGGAGTATATTAAGATTCTCTATAACCGCATCCAAAAAGAAGGGTGACTGGACCCATTAGATGCTCCTTTGCCTTAGAATTGAGCAGGCCTCCATCATATTAGCAAGCTTGGGTGTAAAATCCTTTAACTAGAAATAAAGGAAGTATGAAAGCAGGACCAGATAAACACATCCTTAGGGATCTCCCAACATAAGCCTGCTGGATTCTTTTATTATTAATTTTTTATTTTTATTTTTAAAGAAGCTTTAGATTACATAAATGCTACATAAAAAATATAAGGGATTCCCATATGCCTCTCTTCCTCACCCTCCCACACTTTCCCACATTAACAACATCTTTCATTAGTGTGGTACATTTGTTACAATTGATGAACACATATTGAAGCATTGTTACTGACCATGAACTATAGTTTACATTAGAGATTACACTCTGTCCTCCACAATTTTGTAGGTTACGACAAAATATATAATGGCCTGTACCGTCATTGCAATGTCATGCAGGACAATTCCAAAGTCCCCAAAATGCCCCCATGTTGCACCTATTCTTCCCTCTCCCTCCCCTCCGAACCTCTGGTGGCCACTGCCAATATAGCTCACCCCTGCCTCTCCCACATTTTCCCCCATTAACAGCATCTTTCATTACTGTGGTACATTTGTTACAATTGATGAACAAATATTGAAACATTGTACTAACCATAGTCTATAGTCCACATTATAGTTTACACTTTGAACAGCACAATTTTATAGGTTTTGACAGAATGTATAATAGTCTGTATCCATCATTGCAATGTCATGTAGGACAATTCCAATGTCCCCAACATTCCCCATGTAACACCAATTCCTCCCTCTCCCTCCCCTCAGAACCTCTGGTGGCCACTGTCTTCATATCAATGATAAAAGTTCTTCCACTGCTAGAGTAGAATAATAACAAGTCTACTTTAGTCTATTTTTTATTCTCCAATCTTGAGGATTTTAGGATGGTGATGCCCATTCTACTTCTAATTGAGAGGGGGCTTACAGCCATGGGGCAGAGGGATGGAAATATCTCACTTGCAGTTGCAGACACTCTCTGTTCCTTGGGATGGTTTTTGTCCATCATTATCTCCTTGTTAGTTGTCCTGAGTGAGTCCAAAGAACTAGAGAGTAGTGTTGCAACTTTGCTGAGATTCAGGGCTCAACTGGCACATAGATGGACCAAAGATTTAAGTTTCTGGGACATATATTTAACAAGTGTAGTGCTAATTATAGGTTCAAATAAAAGGAGCCGAAGAGCCATATGTAAGGAAACCATAAATGAGTCTAACTCTGTTACACTGGGGAGCATAAATTACAAAGTAAGGCCAATGACAGGGTGCCAAATTCCTGAGCTGTCTGCCCTGATTATAGTTTCTGGATGACTCCAGAATCCTCAGGAGTCCCACTATTTGAGGCACTGTTTACTGTGGAGATCCTGCTGGGACATGCATAAACTTAATAGCTGGAATGACTTCCCAACTCACTTTGAAATCTCTTAGCCATAAAAACTCATTTGTATTTACCATTTCTCCCTTTTGGTCAAGGTCTTTTTCCAGATGCAGTGCTAGTTGTTGCTTGGTAATAATCCCTTGATGTCAGGGAGGCTCATTCTCGGGAATCATGTCCCACGCTGGCAGGAAGGTTGTGGGTTTATATGCTGAGTTCGGCTCAGAGAGAGGCCACATTTGAGCAACAAGGAGGCATTCAGGAGGTAACTCTTAGGCAATATATAATACTAGTCTAGATTTCAATTTCAAGGAAAGCTTCATAAGTACAATCATCAATATCAAGGGCTTGGCGTAATTGTCTGTCTTCCTTCACTAGGCACTGCCCTTGTACTTGGGGGATTCCTGCCATCCAATTAGAGAATGTAGCAGAACTATCCAGGATGGGAATTCAATACTCTTTCAGTTATTGTGTGGGTCTCCACCCACTGAGACAATGCCCTATGACACTTGAACATATTTATATGCCTTAGAGGCATGACCCAGGTGAGCACCTCCCCATGCATCCTGCCATAACTGACATCCTGCAACAGTGATTCTCCCCTGCCACAGTTGTGACCCTTCTGTGATCCAAAACCTCTCCAAAAACGAAGCCAACAAAATAACCAAATAAAATTAATGAGAAAATGAAATAATAATAATAATTGTTTTCAAAAATTAAATACAAAGTTTTAAAAAATTTGATATAATAAAGAAAATTTAGACATTTTGTCCTTCATCACTGTAAGATCTGTTGACTTGTATGTACAGTGTCATCTTCTTCTGTATATTCCCCAAGAGTCTTATTTTTTTCATTTTATCTTAAAAGAAGCTTTAGGTTACAGAAAAGTCACATAGAGAATATAGGAGATTCCCATATACCTAACCCCCTCTCCCTCTCCTCTTTTCCCCTATTAATAAAAATTTACATAGAAATGGTACATTTGTTACAATTGATGAACAAATATTGAAGTATTGCTATTAACCATGGTCAATGGTTTACATTATGGTTTACATTTTGGACGGTACACTTTTATAGGTTTTGACGAAATTTAAAATGGACTGTATCCATCATTGCAAGATCATGCAGAACAATTCCAATGCCCTAAAAATGCCCCATGTTCCGTCTATTCTATTCTTCCCTCCCCTTGCCCTCCAAACTTATGGTAACCACTAAGTTTCAATTTTTGAAGAATCAGATTTATAGTTACTTGCAATAATATTGAGGGCTTGACTATTGATCTATTTTCTTTTATTAAATACTGCCTATGTTCTCAAGGGATTCTTGTCCCTCTAATTGAGAGCACAGCAGGACTCCCCAGGGTGGGAGTTTAATATTTTCTTGTGTAGGTCTCCACCCATTGATATAACATATCTGACAGGATGAACACTTAGATATTCCACAGAAGCTTCCCTCAGGTATACCAGTCCCATATACCACCCTCCCACACTCTACACTCTACACCAGTAACCCTCCCCTGCCATATTTGCCAAAAGAACATTTCCACCATGTAGTTTTAACCACAGACCTACAAATTCCTAGAGGTCACCTGTTCCTTCCTCCAGCCCTCCCTTGAGTTCCATGGATAGTCCAACCCAACCTGCCCCACCGTACTATCCCTCACAGACCAGCACCGCCGAAGTCAATCACATCACTGCACTACTGTCATGCTGCCCAACTATACCCTTCCACCTTATCATAGATTTTGTCCATATGGGCATCAGCACACCATCCTCTACTCCCTTTCTGTTTCTGTTTCCTGTAAACCTGTCTTTCAGACTCTAGCTCTATGAGTGTGCTCAATTTGCTTAATTCATACCAGTGAGGTCATGTAATATTTGTCCTTCAGTGCCTGGTTTACTTCACTCAACATAAGGTTGTTAAGATTTATCCATGTTATCCCGGTGTTAATATTACATTCCTTCTTACAGCTGGGTAATATTCCATTGTATGTATATACCACAGTTTGCTTATCCATTCATATGCTGATGGACATTTGTGTTGCTTCCAACTTTTGGCAATAGTGAATAATGCTGCTATGAATATTGGTGTGCATGTATCTCTTCATGCCTTTGCTTCCAATTCTTCTGGGTGTATAGCCAGCAGTGAGATTGCTGGATCATATGGCAGCTCTATAATTAGCTTCCTGAGGAACTGTCAAACTGTCCTCTGCAATGGCTGCACCATTCTGCATTCCCACCAGCAGTGGGTAAGTGTTCCCTTTCCTCCACATCCTCTCCAACACTTGTAGTCTTCTGTTTTTTTTAATAGCCGGCAGTCTAATGGGTGTAAGATGATATCTCATTGTAGTTTTTTTTTTAAAGATTTATTTTATTTATTTATTCCCTGTCCCCCTCATTGTTTTGGGCTTGCTGTCTGCTCTCTGTGTCCATTTGCTGTGTGCTCTCTGTGCCTGCTCATCTTCTCTTTAGGAGGCACTGGGAACCGAATCTGGGACTTCCCATGTGGGAGAGAGGAGCTCAATTGCTTGAGCCACCTCAGCTCCCTGTTTTATTGTGTCTCTCATTGTCCTTCATCTTGTTGCTTCAACTTGCTGCACCTGCCCATCGTGTCAGCTCTCTGTCTTGCTTGTCTTCTCCAGGAGGCATGAGGGAACTGAACCCCGGACCTCCCATGTGGTATGTGGGAGATCAATCACTTGAACCACACCCATTTCCCCTCATTGTAGTTTTGATTTGCATTTCCCCAATAGCTATTGATATTGAAGATCTATTCATGTGTTTTTTGTTTTGTTTTGTTTTTTGTTTTTTTAATTTTTTATTTTACCGGGAGGTCCCGGGGATCAAACCCAGGTCCCTCCATATGGGAGACGGATACTCAACCATTTGAGCCACATCTGCCCCCCTCATATGTTTTTTTAGTCATTTCTTTTTCTTCTTTGGAGAAGTGTCTACTCACATCTCTTGCCCATTTTTTAAATAGGTTGTTTATCTTTTTATTTTCAAGATGTAGGATATCTTTATATATGCTGGATATTAGGCCCTTATCAGATAAATGGTTACCAAATATTTTCTACCATTGTGTAGGATGCCTTTTCACCTTCTTGAGAAACACCTTTGAAGTGCAAAAGTTTTTAATTTTGAGGAGGTCCCATTTATCTATTTTTTTCTTTCATTGTGGTTTGGGTGTAAAATTTATGAAACCATTTCCTACTACAATATCTCGTAGATGCTTCCCTACATTATCTTTTGGAGCTTTATGGTCTTGGCTCTTATATTTAAATCTTTGATCCATCTTGAGTTAACTTTTGTATATGGCATGAGAGGGTGATCCTCCCTCATTCCTTTGGGTATGGCTATCCAGTTCTCCAAGCACCATTTGTTGAAGAGGCCATTCTCTTCCAGTTGAGTGGGCTTGGTAGCCTTGTTGAATATCAGTTGACTCTATATGTGAGGTTCTATATTAGAACTCTCAGTTCTGTTCCATTTTTCAGTATGTATATCTTTCTTCCAATACCAGGCAGTTTTTGACCACTGTAGCTATGTAGTATGTTTTAAAGTCAGGTAGTGGATTCTTCCAATTTCATTTTTCTTTTTCAATATGTCTTTGGCTATTTGGGGCCACTTGTCCTTCCAAAATATTTCATAATTAGCTTTTCCAATTCAGTAAAAAAATTCTGTTTTAATTTTTATTGGGATTGCATTAAATCTGTAAATCAGTTTGTGTAGGACAGACATTTTGATGTTTAGTCTTTCTATCCATGAATAGGAACATTCTTCTATTTATTTTGGTCTTCTTTGATTTCCTTTAACAATCTTGTATAGCTCTTTGTGTAAAAGTCTTTTATGTCTTTAGTTAAGTTTATTCCTAGGTATTTGGTTCTTTTAGTTGCTATTGTAAAAGGTTTTTTTTTTTTCCCTTGATTTCCTCCTCAGATTGCTCATTATTGATGTACAGAAATGCTACTGACTTTTGCGTGTTGATCTTATATCCTGCCACTTTACTGAACTCATTTATCAGGTCCAGAAGCTTTGTTTTGTATTTCACAGGGCTTTCTATGTATAGGATCATGTTGTTTGCAAATAGTGAAATTTTTACTTCTTCCTTTCCAATTTGGATGCCCTCTATATCTTTTTCTTGCATAAATGCTTGAGCAGGTACTTCTAACACAATGATAAATAAGAGGGAGACAGTGAGCATCTTTGTATTTTTCCAGATCTTCGAGGGAAACCTTTTAGCATTTCACCATTGAATATGATGTTAACTATGGGCTTTTCATATATACCTTTAAGCATATTGAGGAAGTTTCCCTCTATTCCTATCTTTTGAAGTGTTTTTATCAGGAAAGGGTGCTGTATTTTGTCAAATGCTTTTTCTACATTGAGATGATATTGTGATTTTTTTCCTTCAATCTGTTTATTTGGTGGATTATATTGATTGATATTCTTATGTTGAACCATCCTTGTATACTAGGGATGAAACCCACTTGGTCATGGTGTATAATTCGTTTAATGTGTTGTTGAATACTATTAGCAAGTATTATGTTGAGGATTTTAGCATCTAGGTTCATTAGAGAGATTGGTCTATAGTTGTCCTTTCTTGTGGCATCTTTTTTTGTGGCTTTGGTGTTAGGGTTTTATTGGCATCATAGAATGAGTTAGGCAATGTTCCCTCAACTTTTATTTTTTGGAAGAGTTTAAGCAGAATTGGTGTTAGTTCTTTCTGGAATGATTGATAGAATTCAAAATTCTGTGAAGCCATCTGGTCCTGGGCTTTTCTTAGTTGGGAGGTTTTTGATGAGTGATTCAATCTTGTTACTTGTGATTGGTCTGTTGAGTTTATCAATTTCTTCTTTCATTAGTGTAGGCTGCTTGTGTATTTCTAGAAATGTGTCCATTTCATTTAAGTTCTCCATCTTGTTGTTATACAATTTTTCAAAGCATCCTCTTATAGTACTCTTTATTTCTGTGGGGTCAGTGGTGATATCCCCTTCTCTTTTCTTATTTTATATATTTGCATCTTCTCTATTTCTTTGTTAGTCTACCTAAGAGTTTGTCAATTTTATCAATCTTCTCAAAGAACCGATTTTTGCTTTTGTTAATTTTTTCTAGTGCTTTCTTTTTTTCAATTTCATTTAGCTCTGATCTAATCTTTGTTATTTCCTTCTTTCTAATTGTTTTGTGATTAGTTTGTTGTTCTTTTTCTAATTCCTCCAGGTATGCAGTTAGGTCTTTGACTTTAGCTCTAACTTCTTTTTTAAATACAGGCATTTATGGCTATAAATTTCCTTCTCAGCATTGCTTTTTCTGCATCCATTGATTTTGATATATTGTGTTATCATATTCATTTGTTTCAAGGTAGTTACTGACTTCTTTTGCAATTTCCTCCTTGACCCAATGGTGGTCTAAGAGTGTGTTGTTAACTTCCACATCTTTGTGCCTAATCTCGTTCTCTGCCCCTTACTGATTTCCAGCTTCATTCCAGTGTAGTCAGAGAAATTACTCTGTATAATTTCAATCTTTCTGAATTCGTTGAGAGTTGTTCTTTGGCCTAACAAGTGGTCTGTCCTGGAGAATGATCTATGTGTACTTGAGAAGAATGTATATCCCACTGTGTTTGGGTGTAATGTTCTGTATATTTTTATTAGGTCTAGTTCCTCTTATATATTAATCAAGTTTTCTGTTTTTTTTTAAATTGATCCTCATCAAGATGTTCTCTCTACTGGTGATAATGGTGTATTAAATTCCCCCACTTCAATTGTAGAGACATCTATTTCTCCACTTAGTTTTTCCATTGTTTGTCTCATGTATTTTAAGGCACCTTGGTTAGATGCATAAATGCTTATGATTGCTCTTTCTTATTGATAGATAATCCCTTTTATTAATATATAGTGTCCTTCTTTGTCTCTTACAGTAGTTTTACATTTAAAGTCTATTTTGTCCAATATTAGTATAGCTATTCCTGCTCTTTTTTGGTTATTGTTTGCATGTAAAATTGTTTTCCAACCATTTACTTTCAACCTCCTTGTGTCCCTGGTTCTAAGGTGAGTTTCTTGTAGACAGCATATTCATGGGTCATATTTCCTTATCCATTCTGCCAATTTGTGTCTCTTGATTGGAGAATTTAATCCATTAACATTCAATGTTATTACTGTCAAGGCATTACTTACATTAGTCATATTTTCTTTAGGTTTATATATGTCGTATGTTGTTTTTATTTCTCTTTTTATCTTTTTAGTTATTCTTGCCAGTAATCTTTCTTCCTATACTCTCTTCCAACCCCCTCTCCTCTTTTTTCCTTTCAACCTGCAGAACTCCCCTTAGTATTTCTTGAAGGGCAGGTTTCTTTGTTGACAAACTCTCTAAATTTCTGTTTATGTGTGAATATTTTTAATCTCCCTCATTTTTTAATGCCATCTTTGCTGTATACAGAATTCTTGCCTGCCAGTTTTTTTCTTTTAACACCTTAACTATGTCATACCACTGCCTTCTTGCCTCCATTATTTCAGATGAGAAATCAGCACTTAATCTTATCAAGCTTCCCTTATATATGATGGATCTCTTTTCTCTTGATGCTTTCAGTATTCTTTCTTTGTCTTGAGCATTTGACAATTTGATAAGTATATGTCTTGGGATAGGCCTGTTAGCATTTATACTGTTAGAGGTGAACAGCACTTCCTGGAAATGTATATCCATGTCCCTCAAAAGAGTTGGGAAATTTTCAGCCATTTTTTCCCCTCCAACACTCCTTCTGCTCCCTTTCCCTTCTCTTCTCACTCTGGGATGCCTATAATGCATATGATTATGTGTTTCATGTTGTCATTCAAATCCCTAAGTCCCTGCTGGATTTTTTCTCTATTTTTATCTATCTGTTCTACTATCTGTCTGATTTCAGTTGTACTGCCTTCCCCAATGCTGATTCTTTCTTCTGCCTGTTCAAATCTGCTGTTATGTGCTTCCAGTGTATTTTTGATTTCTTGCATTGTGACTTTCATCACTATCAGATTCTTTATATTTTATGTATGTTTACAATTTCTTCAGTGTGTTCCCCTAGTGTCTTCTTAATATCCTTTATCTCTTCCTTCACTTCATTAAGTTGGTTCATGATATTCGTTTGAGCATCCCTGATTAGTTGTTCCTTATTCTACATCTCCTCCTGTTTTTCAGTTTGTTCATTAGACTGGGCAATGTCTTCATGTTTCTTAGTATGCCTTGTAATTTTTTGTTGGTGTCTAGGCATCTGTTTATCTTAACGGGCTTATTCGGTTGGTTAGCTTCTCCTTCTACTCTAGGGTTTTATTTTACTGCTTTTTTTTGTATGGTAAGGTTCCTTTTTGACACTTGGTTCCTCTTATTCTATATCTGTGTAGTTGTCTGTGTTTCCTTGAAAAAAATAATAGGGCCAGAGAAAAGGAAAGAGATAAGAAGAGAAAAATAATAATATAAAAATAAAAGGTATAAGGGGAACCATACAAGAGCTAGGAAAATAAATAATATGAGTAAAAAATCTTAAAAATACAAAGGAATAAGAATCAAAAGGTGGAATAGAAAAAATGAAACAGGAAACTAGATAAAGAAAAAAATAGAATGAATTAAAAGGCTGGAAAAGTGAGAAGAGAGGAAAAGAGAAAACACACACACACACACACACAGAAAGAAAAAAATGAAGGCCAAACAAGAAGAGGTGAAAAGCAATAGAAGACAGAAGATAGAAAAATGAAGGAAAGATAAGAATTAAAGTAGGTAGAAAAATATGTAAAAGAGAAACAAAGAAAGGGAAAAGGCAACAAACAAGGAACAAAACAACAAAAATCAACCCAGAATAAACAAGCTTTCCTCTTAGGACGCTAAGGAGGTTCTAGGCTGCTGATGCTCATCAATCAATCACCCTGCAGGCTGCCCTCCATAGATGTACCCAGTTTTAACAAATAAAGGAAAAAAAAAAAAAAAAAAAAGAACCAATAAAAAAGAAAAAAATGATGCATCCAAAAAAAACCTAAAACAAAAAAAATCTGTATATATATTCCCTGTCACAAGGCAAGGTTTGGGAGCCTGATAACCTAGTGGATCACTCTCTGGGTCCCTTCTCTTAGGAGGTACCAGGAATTGAACGAAGGACCTCATACACACAAGGCGGGAATTTCTCCACTGTGCTCCACCCACTCCACAGATTAAATAGGCTTCTGAAAGCTTATTTGGGTCTTCCTGACCCTGTTCCCTCAGGCCAGTTGGACTCTAACAGTTTTCTGGAGCCAGGCTGGTTAAGCGCCTGTCTCCACCCCCTTTCTGACCTAGTTCCTCTGTCTCCCAGGGCAGCTGGGTGTGACAGCCTGCCTGATCAGATCCCACCTCTCCTCTCCCTGGGGCCTCTTCGGTGTTGTTTGGGGTCTTCTTTGAGATTCTAAGGGGGCTCAGCTGGCCAAACTCATGAAAAGAAATCACTCCCCACTCTCCACCAGACCTGGCTCCCTCCCAGGGAACGCTCCCTCCCACTCAATTGGCTGCAGTGAGCCAGGGATTTTACTGAGGCCACTTGCCTTGCAGATGGGATATAAAGGCCATTTCCAGCCACTAGGGCAAGTAACTTACCATTTTCCTTTGGCTTGTTCATCTGTCTGGCTCCCTTCTGGATGCTGAGCAGCACTTTCCTGTTATATAGATCCCTATAACAGCTCTCTTGGCTAAGTTTTTGCCCTTTCTTGTTCTCTGTGAGAGTTGAGCTCTGCCTACCTGCTTAGATGTCATCTTCCTGAAATTCCCCTGCTAGTTTCTTAAGCTAGTTCTCTCTCTTTTTCTCTTTCTCTTCACTGATAAACCGCTTGCCTGCTTTTCCTTTCTACTCATATACCACTAAGCCCATGACAATCTGGTTTCAACACTCACCACTGTAATGAAATAGCACTTACCCATTCCAAAGACCTTCCTTGGTCTCTACTTTTTTGCAATATTTGAAATTATTATTTGCATCTTAAGACTTCCATAGCACTTAGTTTCCATATCACTCCCTTATTCTGTTTTTCCTGCCACTTTTTTGTGCCAATATTTTTACTGTCTCTGGCTCTTCCATCTCTTCCATCTCCCTCATTTAGGCTTGCCCTAAGATTGTATCTTTAGAATTTTTAGCCTTTACTTTTTATTTTTCCTCCCAGCAATCTCATCTGTTCCCATATTTTTGATTCTTATCTCTAGACAAATTATTTCCAAGTCCATTATTAATGTACATCGGGCAACAAACTTTGCCTCACAGAGCTCCTCTTCCTGCCTCCCTTTTGTCTGTAATGGAGCCACACTTTCCCCAGTCTGTAAGTCCAGTGACCTTGGAGTCATTTTGGACTCCTTTCCTTCTCTTGACATCTCTATAGTCAGTGGAAAATCCTGTAGGGTCTACTGCAAAATTTCTCATGTATGAATTCCCTCTTCCCAGCCCTACTGCCACCACATAGGTTCTGTCTCATTACCTTTAAATTAAGATTTTTGTGTTAACATTTACCTCTAATTTCTCCCTGTGCTGATATACCCTAATGTGCTGTTCTGATAGTGTCATTCCTTCTGTTCAGAAACCTTCCAAAGTTTCCCAATGCTGGCTTTATTAAACCTACCGAATCCCCATCCTTACCTTCCTGATCTCCAAAACATTAGCTAATCTTCTAATTATCCTGCACATTAATAAAATTAGACTACTCTGAACATGACTTGTGCTTTCTTTCTTCCATATTTTGCTCAAGCTGCACAGATTTAAATCTCTTGTACATATATTTAACAGTTATAGTGCCACAATAAAAAGAATATTGAATTCCCTTCCTGACAAGTACTGCTACATTCTCTAATAGAGCAACAAGAATCTCTAGAGTATATGGGCAGTGCCTAGCAAAGGAGGACAGACCAATATTCCAGGCCCTTGACATTGATGGTTGTACTTATGCACTTTGTTCTTATGGAATTGATACTTAGCCTAGTATTATATATTGCCTGAGAGTTACCTCCTCAAATCCTCCTTGTTGCTTAAATGTGGCCTTTCTCTAAGCCAAACTCAGCATATAAACTCACTACCTTCCCCCCAGTGTGGGACATGACTCCAGAATGAGCCTCCCTGGCACCAAGGAATTATTACCAAGACCCAACTAGCAATGCATTTGGAAGAAGACCTTGAACCAAAGGGGGAAATATTAAATACAAATGTGTTTTTATGGCCAAGAGATTTCAAAGTGAGTTGGGAGGTCATTCCAGAGGCTACACTTAGGCACGTCCCAGCAGAATCTCATTGACTGCCACACTAAACAGTGCCTCAAACAGCAGGGCTCCTGAGGGCTCTAGAGACATCTAGACACTATAGGCAGGGCAGACAATCTCAGGAATTTGGCACCCTGTCAGTGGGCCTTGGAGTATATGCTCCCCAATGTAACAGAGTCAGACTTATTTATAATTTCCCTATACATGACTTTTCTGCCCCTTTTATTTGAGCAGATACTTTTTATATCCTTTATTAGAATGTAAGGATTTTCATAGGAAGGGACTTGTATAAATTAGGACAGTGCTGCCCCCCCAAATTTTCTGATGGCAGCGTCCTGTATCTGTGGTGTCCTTTAGGAAGCATGTGGCAATTGAGCACATAAAATGTGGCTAGTATGACTGAGGAACTGAATTCTTAATTGTATTTAATTTTAGTTAATTCACATTTACATTTAAATAACCACATATGGCTCGTGCCCTATATTGCATAGTGCAGAGTTAGAATTTGGTTCATTGCATATAATAAAAAACCTGAAAAAACAGTGACCTACTTATCTGGTATCCTTTAAATTCTATTTTAAAGAGAAGAATTCTGGAGGTAGGTATTTCAGGGGTAGAATAGAGCTCAGTAGTGCCATAAAGAACCTAAGCTTCTATTATGCTAAAGGTCAGTTAGGGTTCAAAATGGCTGCCAGCACTCTAACCATCATATCTGAATTTTAGGCTGGAATATAAGGAAAGAGATAAGGGAAAATGGGGGGTTCTTCTCAGCTGAGTCAACTTCTTTAAGCTTCCTTCCAAGAAGTTCCACACTACACTTTTACTTAAATCTCATTGGCCAGACATAGTCACCTATCACTGTCAGGGAGGCTAGGAAATACAGTTCTTATTTCTAAGTGGCAGTGGGTTTAGTTAAAAAGAAGGTGTCTTAGCTTTCCAGGCTTCTGTGGAAAATTCCACACAGTGGGTTACCTTAAACAACAAGCATTTATCGTCTCCCAATTTTTAGAGGTGAGAAGTCCAAAATCAAGTCTGTGTTTTCTTAGAGGACTCTCTAGCATTCTGGTGTTGGCTTGTTGCAACCCCTGGGGTTTCTTGGCTTGCATCTCTGCCTTTTATCACCTGGTGATCTCTCTCTCTCTCTCTCTTTGTGTCTGTTCTTCCAGTTTCTGCTTCTGACTCTTCCAGCTCACTGTGTCTGATTTTCTTCTGCTTATAAAAGACTAATAATACAGATGAAAGCCCACCCTGATTGAGTTGGGTCACACCTTAACTGAAAGTATCTTCAAAATGCCCCATTTATAAATGGGTTCACATCCACAGGAATGTGGATTAAAATTAAGAACATGTTTTTTTGAGGGGGCACATAATTCAATCTACCACAGAAAGTTTCTGCTTCTAAGGAGGAAGGGAAAATGTATCACAGAGGATCCAACTAAGATCCAACTATCACAAGGCTATGCTTCACTGATCTGTACTTGGAAAATAGGAGCTCAATACATAGTTGTTGAATTAAATCACAAGAAAAGATATTAATTTGCATGTTTGCCATAGAGAATTGCTAACTTGGAAAAGGAAAATGAAAAAAGATCAGACCTTAGAGTTTCTGTTTTTAGTTCTTTAGCTGGTGTCCTCCATAATGCAAAATAATAAGTACATACTTCTATTTCTTAATTCATCAACTTTAGTAGTATGGTGGATTAACAATGCTGCAAAAAATTCTTCAATATTCCTTGATGGTTAAGGTCTGTTTCTCCTCCCTTTAAGTCTGGGCTGCTGTGATTACATTGACCAGTGGAGTGATAGAGGGAACTGTATTGTTTCCAGGCCCAGCATTAACAAGACTGCAAGCTTTGACTTGGTCTCTTGGACCTGTGCTGCCATGTAAGATGTCCAACTACTCTTCGGGAGATGCCAGACAAAGGGAATCTGAGATGGCACAGAGAGGGAGAGCCCAGATGTCTGGCTGGCTCCACCAAAGCACCAAATGCAAAGAGGAACATCACAGAGCAGGGATTGGAAAACTATGGCCCATGGGCCAAATCTGGTTTGTGCCTGGTCTTGTGTGGTTAAAGGGTTGTTAGGAAAAAGAAAGAAAGAAAGAAAGAAAGAATATGCAAGAGAGGATGTTTGTGGTCCACAAAGCCTAAAATATTTACTATCTGGCCTTTTGTAGAAAGTGTTTGCTGATTTCTGATAAAGTTACCTCAGTCAAGGCTGTGTGGAGCAGGAGAATCATCCTACTGAGCCCTGCCTGAAATGCCTGACCTACAGGATCATGAGCATAATAGCATAATAGATATTATAAGCCACTCAGTTTTGGAGTAGATTTAAAAAAATATATAATAAACTTTATTTTTAAAGAGGTTTTAGATTACAGAAAAGTTACTTTGAAAGTATGAGGGGTTCC
Source organism: Tolypeutes matacus (assembly GCA_026826555.1). Classification (NCBI taxonomy): domain Eukaryota; kingdom Metazoa; phylum Chordata; class Mammalia; order Cingulata; family Chlamyphoridae; genus Tolypeutes; species Tolypeutes matacus. The sequence goes on along the minus strand of JAKSZT010021197.1, from coordinate 293,058 downwards.
CATGTACCCCCTGCCTCTCCTACATCATCCCTTATTTTTTTAAATGTAACAGTACAATTTATTATGATGTATCTGTAAAATCCACTCATTAAAAAACACATATTTAAAAAAAAGGAGTAGAGTTTAAGCAGTGGCATATGGTATAGGTAATTTTGATCCTCACAATATTTGAGCCACTCACGAACTTTCCTTCTGTTTATTCCATTAATTTATCAGAATAATTCACATTTGGACCATTGTTTTCTTATATAGGATTTCTTTCCTCTTTTTTTTCCCCATGGGTTTCTAATTGTCTTTCTTTTTTCTTGTTGATATAAGAAACAGATGCCATTCTTATCATGTATCTAGGGTTTTCCTGCAACTAAGGAAAAGTTTCTCTCTTCAGCTAATTATGTTTCTGGATCCAATGTTTTCCTCTTCTTATAATACCTTTTTCATGGTGTTAAATGAACTCTTCAATTAATGTTTTTAGAGGGGATGCCTTGTAGGTCAACATTCCATGGCTTTGCATGTCATTAAATGTCTTTATTTCACTCTGACAATTGATTGAGAAATATAGGTTGGAAATTATTTCCCCTCAGCATTCTGAGAGCATTTCTCCATTGTTTTGAAATATCTAGAATGCTTGCCAAAATTAAGTTTGGCAGAGCAGATGTAGCTCAGTGGTTGAGCACCTGCTTCACATATATGAGGTCCTGGGTTCAATCCCTGGTACCTAGTTTAAAAAAAGTAAGTTTGACATCCTGATTCTCATATTTTTCTCTAAAACCTGCCTTTTCTATTTGGAAGCATTTTTATCTAATATTTCACAAGGATATATTATGTGTGAGCTTAAAGAATTTTATCTTGCTCAACCCACAATGGGCACTTTCAACCCGAGGACTCATATTATTTTGGTCAGGGTTCTTAAGCACATGAGCCAGTATAAGTAAGGAGAGTTTACCTTGGAATGTTAGAGCTCACAGAACCTTTGGAAGTGCTAGACGAACAGGCTCTTGCTGATCATCTAGGAATCTTTCAGGAGTTATCCTGCAGAGCTGGCCTGTTAAAGGCACCATTGCTACCATGGATTCCAGACCTGCACTGCCTCAGCTGCCAGCACCAGGAAACAATGCCTCACACAGATGTATCCGATGGGTGAAATCTAAGTCACACACCTGCACTTTAGTGTCAAGGGAGGCTAGAAAATGTAGTTTTTTTGGACTTAATGTTGGAAAAGTGGGATTCAAATCGCAGTACATGTGGCAAGGATGCTCAAAATATTTTGGTCAGCGAGGAATGACGGCTTCCCATTACAAATGTTTTTCTTCAAGTCTGGGAAGGATTATGTCTTTGATTATATTTTATGATGTCTTTGATTATATTTTCTTTCCCTATTTCTCTGTCTCTTTATGGACACCTTTTAGTCTAGATATTGGTCTACTTGGATTGATCTTCTATGTCTCAATCTTTCTCTTCATTTTTTCTTCCTCTTCTTTTTTTTGTTATGCCTTCTGGAAAACTTCAAGTTTTTCTTTTTCTCTCCATTTCTTTTGTTGAATTTTTTACTTGGCAATGATATTTTTAATTTCTGAGACTTCTGTTCTTTCATTACTTTCCTTTTTCCCTTCACAGCAAACTGGTTTTGAATTTGTGGATCCGCATCTTATCCAATCTCTATGAGGACTTTAATTAGGTTTTTAGAAATTCTGTCCCCTTACTTTAATCCTTTGTTCTCTCCAAAGTCAATTATTTGGTTTATCTTGCTCCTTTCCATTTGTTTTGCTGATTTCCCTCAAATGTCAGTTGAACCTAGATATCTCATGCATACATGTAAGTGAAGAAGTGGATTGAGTTATTGATTTAGTACTTGGCATAGAATTCCTTGTCACTCTCCTGAATGAAAAAGGCTGACTGGGTATCTGTCTGTGAGTGAGTATGTGGGGTCCATCAATGATCAGGCTTTACTTGAAGGGTGTTTAGGGAACAGCCATAGTCCCATCCCCCTGAACCAAAACGGAAAGGAATTTACCCTGGGAGTCTGATCTTCACCCTGGGAACTCTAGCACCTCCTTGGATATCCTCCTTGTTGGTTGTTCAATTTCTCCAGGGGGTATAGTGGGTATAATTTTATATTCACTATGAAGGCAAGCTCTCCTGCTGCACTCTACCTATGAGAGTACTGCACATAGTTCTTATATGGATCACCTGAATTTCTTTCCTTTCTCTCATCCTAGCTTCCAGTCCTAATGAACCTGGTGGTCTCTGCTGTGAAAAACTGGTGGATCCATTCTGGGTTCTCTCCTGTGGGTCTTGGGCTGTAGCTCCCCTTATTCAGTTTATCTGGTAATATGACCCCATCTGCCTTCCAGCTTCCATAATTCCTCATGTGTTTTAGTCCTTTCAGCTTCCCACCCTGCTCACAACACTTTTATGAATCCATTCCCTTTTATGCTTTTTCACTGTCATTTCCACAGGTTTTCAGGAAGAAGTGGTGATAGATACTTGCATAATCTGCCACCTTAATTGAGGAATCCCCAAAAATGCACTTTTAAGTTACATTTTTAGGGGATGGTTTGGCGCTAGCAGGATCAGTGCTCTACCCCAAAGTGTGAGGTTGCCTGGAACCCAAGGTCTAGTCCTAACCTTGGCTCTATTGTGTGTGAGCACATGGCCATGCCCAGGACAGCATCCTTCACCAAGTCAACTAGGTGAAGGTGTTTTGCCTCACCCTGGCACATTGGTCGGTGTTCTCTTGTCTTTCTTCTTATCTCTGCTCTTACCTAGAGAGAGCAAAGCAACCGGTTAACTCAAACAAAGACTGATAATTTATCCAGGAGATGGACAGGCAGTGCAGGGCATCTTGGTGTTCCTGTGGTGAGACACCCATTAATCTCTTCAGCATAGATTGTCCTTTTTAAAGTTAATTTGTTAAACTTCTTTTTGGCCAGCAGGTGGCAGTGAACATACCTCAAAATTTTTGGTGGGTCTTCCATGTACCACTCCACCCAGCCAGTTGAGTTAAATTAGCTCCAGGTGAGAGTTGTTTTTCCTTGCAGAAAAGAGGAGAGAGAAGAGGTCTATTCAGACCCTCATTGCTCAAAAGCTGCTCAAAAATTTCAAAGAATGAATTGCAACTTTCTATGTATTTTGAAAGGATTTCCTCATTTACTCTTCCAGCCATCTTACAAAAATAGCCAATATTACTATTCCCAATTGACCCATGAAGAAACTGAAGCTTAGAGAGATTAAGTAACTTGCCTAAGATTATGCACCGAATATGTGGTTGTCTTAATTAGAAATGTAGGGACTTCAAAAATTGCTGTATTTCTTTGTTGTTTAAGTCCTTGGAAGCCTTTGTTTTCTTTGACTTCCTGCTGCTCTCTGCATGGGCCCAGTTTGATTCCATGATCCTTTAACTGGACTCTGAATTCATTTCCACATGAGGCCAACACCATGGGAGTCTGTCCACACATGTGCACGTATATGTGCATGTGTGCATATGCATGTGTGTGCATGCATACTGGGGCGGGGAGGCTGATGGTAGGTGGTGAGGTAGCTGAGGTTCCCAGTAAGAAGGACTGGCAAGAACAGATGCTGGAAGCAGCTGTAAACATTCTGGTCTAGACCTAGGGTTCTCCAGAAACTGATATTATGGTGTCAGGCAGCTCAAGACTGTACAATCCAAAGAGGAACCTCATGGCCAGAAGCAGCTTTGTTCAACAGGTCCTGATCATGTGTGGGAGAATGTGGAAGCACTTGTGGCTCAGCAGGGGCACCTGACTTGAAGGGCCTCCTTGATGGGCCTGGCTGAAGAGCCCCTCATAGACTGCTGAAACACCCTCCAAATATTTTCTCTAGGGCATTTTTAGAGTGTCTAGAATTCTCACTCCTTAATGTCACTCCTTGAGGTAAGGAGCTATCTTACAAGGCCCCATGTTCATTCATGTATTCATCAAACAATTATTGATGTTGGGAATAGAGGATTAAGATGTATGGTCTATTCCCAAAAGGGTCTTGCAGTTGATGGACTGTTTTGAAAGGTAGCAAGGAGTGGATTGGAGTAGGCAAAATCAAGAGGGGCAAGATAAGCTTGGGATATATCTCTCACAGGTTCCTGGGCAGTCCGTGGGCAACAGGAGGGCAGTGGCTGTTTGGAGTTGGGTAAGGCTGGTTGCTGGCAGGGAAGGATAGGACAAAAGGGAGATGAAAGGGTAAAATGCAGACTTCTTAAATGTACAGCTTAATGAATTTATATATATATATACATAACACATACATATATGTATATATACATATATACACACACACATCCTTGTAGCCATCACCCAGATCAATATATAGAACACTTCCACTCCCCCTCCATGTTCCTTTGGCTCCTTCTCAGTCAATACCAGTACTCACCACCCCCACCCAAGTAATTTTTGCCACTTATAAAACTTCACTTATACAGAATCATACAATATGTACTTTAGTGTCCGGATTTATTTGCCCAGTATAATGTTTTTGAGGCCCGTCCATGCTGTATGTGTGTAAGTTAGTTCCTTTTTTATTGCTGTGTACTGTTCCATTGTATGAATATACTACAGGTTGTTTATCCATTCTCCTGTCAATGGACATTTGAATTGTTTTCAGTTTTCTGCTATTATGAATAAAGCTCTTAAGAACAATCTTTTATAACTCCTTTTGAGTCCATATGCACTCAGTTCTCTTGGGTATCCTCTTAGGAATGAAGGACCAGGTCACAGAGCAGGCAAATTATAACTTTAGCAAAAACTGCCAAACAGCTTTCCAAAGTGGTTATACCATTTCATCCTTCCATTAGCAGTCTATGAAAGCTCCAGTTGCTCTGTAGCCTTTCTAACACTTGGCATTGACCATTTAAAAATTTTTAGCCATTCTTGTGGGTTTGTAGTGGTAACTCATTGTAGTTTTAATTTATATTTCCCTGATGATTAGTGATTTGAGCACATTTTCATAGGACATTTTAATGACCATGCAGCTATCTTCCTTTATAAATTTCGTAATCAATTCTTTTGCCTATTTGAAAAATTGGGTTGTTCATGCTTTTGTTACAGCTTTATGGTAGTTCTCTGTATATTTTTGTCATGAGTCCTTCATGAAATATTTGTATTGACTGTTCTCTTGATCTGCAGCTTGTCTTTTCACTTTTTAATGGAGAATTTTCAAGAGTAAAAGTGTTTAATCTTGATAAAGTTATTTTTTGTCCCATGTATGAAATCTGTGCCTACCTCATGTTTGAGAAGATACTGCTTTTTCCCTTAGAAGATTTAGAGTTTTAGTTCTCACATTTAGGTCTATGGACCATCTTGAGCTATTTTTTTTTTTGTATAGTGTAAGGTAGAGATCAAATCTATTTTATCCCCCACATACAGTTTTCTAGTGTCTCCACCTTCTTTTCCCTAATGAATTGCATTGGCACCATTGTCATAAATCAAATGGCTGAATATATGTGCATCTTTTTCTCTTCTTTCCCATTGATTTATTTGTCTATTACATCAACACCTCAGTGTCTTAGTTAACAGTGGCTTTATAGTAATTTTTTTTTTTTTAAAGATTTTATTTATTTATTCATTTATCCCCCTCTTGCTGCTTGTGCTTGCTGGGTCAGCTAACCACGCCGTGCGGGTGGGCTTGCCTTCACCAGGAGGCCCCGGGAACCGAGCCTGGGGCCTCCCATATGGTAAACGGGAGCCCTACTGATTGAGCCACAGCCACTTCCCTATAGTAATTTTAAAAGTAATTAAATTCTGGTAGTTATCTAACTTTGGTTTCCTGTTTCTTGGTTTTCTTGTGTATTCTAGGTCCTCTGCATTTTCATATGAATTTTAGAAGGAGCTTGTCAATAACTACAAAAAAAGCCAGCTGGGAACGTGATTGGGATTAGATTGAATCTGTAGATCTATATGGGGGCAGGTGACATTGCAACATAATTTAGTCTTTCAACTGATGAACATGATATGTATCTCAATTTATTTAGCCTTTTTAAACTTTTCTCAGCAATGTTTTCTAATTTTTCAGGGAGCAAGTCATTCACATGGGAGATATATATCTGTAAATTTAGTTTCTTGTAATGTCTTTTCAGGTTTTGATATCAAGATTATTCTGACCTCATAAAACAAATTGAGAAGCCTTTCTTTTTTTATGTTCTCTGAAAGAGTTAGTGTAATTTGGTATAATTTCTTCCTTAATGATTCATAGAATTCGCCAGTGTTTTATGTTAAAGATTCATTTTCTTTAACAAGTTTAGATCTATTTATATTCACTCTTTCTTCTATTTTCAGTTAAGACAGGTTGTTTTTCAAGGAATTCGTCCATTTAATCTAATTTGATAAATTTATTGATATATATTGTTTCATGATATCCTCTTATTATCCATTGTATCCTTAATATCTTTACTATCCTTTCTTTTTTTTTTTATTTTTTTATTTTTTATTTATTTATTTATTTATTTTTTTATTATGGGTAAAAATCAAAATTCTCACAATGCATACAAACATTTGCAAAATGATATATACATATATATGCATATATGTGTATTTGCTTACAAAAATGTTATTTATATATATATATATACATATATTTTAAGAGGTGCTTAGATTACCCAAAATATTACACGGAACCCACGGAGATTCCCATGTTGCCCACCTCCCACACCTCCCACCACATCCCACACAAACATCTCCCACAAGTGTGGCCCACCACCCTCAATGAACTTACACATCCTGGAGCCTTGCCACCAACCATAGACCACAGTTCACACTGTAGACCACACTCTCTCC
>JAKSZT010021197.1:179513-283276 GCA_026826555.1 Tolypeutes matacus | reverse complement strand
AAAAGGTTAGGGCCAGAGGAATCAAAAGATGTAAGGAAGGCAGAAGGATAATAGAAATATTGATAAAAGTTAGAAGAGGGGCAAAATGAGACTTAATGAGATGAATATTTAACTTGTGTAGGCAGTGTAGAGTACTAGGAAAAAATATGGAGTTCCTACAATGGACTGGGAAAACAAATGGAGGAATATATATATATAGTGATTTAGAAGGCTAGAATTCTGAGGAGGGAGAGAAATAGTAGAGAAAGGTCTGAAAGGAAAAAGTTAATACTAATAAAAAAAAAAAAAGAAGAAGAAGAAGAAGAAGAAAACAAAATAAATGGGATAGAAATTGACAGCCTTAAGTTGTGGGACTATGAAAAAATGTTGTCTCTAAGAGCCACAACAGAAAACAGAAGGCAGAAAGATGCAGGAAGGATAAGCGATAGTTTGTAATACAGAATCAATATATACAGCGAGTGGGAAATTACTGAATAAGAAGCCCACCAAATAAGCGACCAGCTGGCAGCACCTATTTAAAAAAAAAAAAATAGAAGGAAAAAGGAAGGGGGTAGGAAAACGGGAATAATATACCAGAAAGTAACAGAGAGAAACCAAAGATCCACACAGGCAAACAGTCAAACAGAGCTAAGGGGGGTCAATGATTCCCCTAGGGTCCACATGGATCCTTCCTGCCTACTTGTGCTTATCAATGAATTTCCCCACAGGGTTCTTTCTATATGCAGGTACTGAAGCAGCTTTTAGCTATTAAACTAAATTAAAAAGAATTTATTTTTCATTTGTTGAGGTGACCTCACTTTTTTTTTTTTTTTTTTTTTTTTAGCCAAATGCAGGACCCAAAATAATTCCTCCTCTAGACCAACCCCCTTATGGAAGGGACCCTAGCTGGGCCCGTGGAAATTAATCAAGCACGTCCCACTTTCCGGATTCCCCAGGTTAGCTGAAGCTCTGATGTTAGTCAATGAGGAGTGCTAAAGATGGTGGATTCCGCCCCTTCTGGCGTCGAGCTCCAGCGTCACTGGGCTGCTCAGTAAATTAGTTTGAGTGCAGATTCGCATCTGCTCTCAGCCTGATGCTGCTTCAGGTCGGCTTATCTGCTCCCCAAAGCTATAGGGCGTTGCAGGCAGCCAGATCGATGTCTAAAAATATAAAATACCCTTCCCTGTCTTCCAACCAAACCCTCCCTTTTTTGGGAAGTGTCCCTTCCTCCTGGCTCTGCAGCGGGCCCGGGTCTTATCCCTGGGTGGCTAGGGAAATCAGCTGCGTTTCCCGACCAAAATCCCCCCTCCGGTTCACCGGGTGCTGATTAGCTCGTTTGCTCTGTTCACACAAGGTCCAAGGGGCGCCAGGCAGCCAGATCCCCAGAAAATAAAACTTTTTCGCCCCGCCCGCGGCTCCAAATGGCCGTTTTATTTTTTTTCCCTAACTGCGGGGCTCAGCCGGCTGTGCCAACCTCCACCGGCAGCCTCAAAACTCACGAATCTCCACCGTTCGGTCCTCACCGCCGATCCGCGCAGATAGATGTCCCAAGCTTCTCACTCCACGTGTGCACAGCACAGACCCCCGGGCAGGACCCCATCCACAATCTGCCTTGCTCTGGGTGCTTGCAGTGTGCGCCCTCTTACACTAACGCCATCTTGCGTCCTCCTCTTGCATAGGTTTCTAAGTGGTTGCTCTAGGTACTACATTATAAGTATATAACATCACAGTTTTCTGGTGTAGTCATTTTACTAGTTCATATGAAGTGTAGAAACCATGTATCTATGCCTTTTACCATTCCTCATTTGTAATATGATTTTCTTAAATATTTCCTCCTTATTCATTTAGAACCACATTAGACAGTATTATCATTTTTGCTTAAACTGGCAAGTGCAATTTAGAAAACTGAAGGAAGAAGGAAGGATTAATATATTTACCCATATTTTGCTTACTGTGTTTTTCCTTCCTTCTCAGTGTTCCAAGGTTCTTTACGTTATTGTTTCCTTTCTGTTTAGACAAATTCTGTTAACTATTCCTTTAGGTTAGGTCTGAGGCTGACAGATTCTCTTAGTTTTCTTCATCTGAAAATGTCTTGATTTCTCATTCATTCCTGAAGGATATTTTTTCCTGATATATCAGTGTTGACAGTTTTTTCTTTCAACACTTGAAAAATGTCATGACATTTCCTTTGGCTTCCATGGTTTCTGATGAGAAATCCTCTGTCTTTTTAAATTATTTCCCACTAATAGATAAAAGTGTTTCCCTCTCATTGCTTTCAAGAATATTGGTCTTTATTTTTTAGAAGTGTGACTGTGATTTGTCTTGGTGTGGATTTCTTTGGGTATATGCTGTTGTGGATTTTCTCAGCTTTTTTAATCTGTACATTTATGTCTTTTGCCAAGCGACATTTCCAGCCATTGCTTCTTTAAGCACTTTTTCAACCCCACCATCTTTCTCCTCTTTTTCTGGGACTCTAATGATATAAATGTTAGATATTTTGTAATAATGCCACAGATCCCAAGACTCTGAATATTCATTTTCAGTCTATTTTCTTTCTGTTGTTCAGATTGAGTAAATCCTGTTGTCCTTTCTCCAAGTTCACTGATTCTTTCTTCTCTCTTCCATTTTGCTGTTGAGCCCCCTTATTGAGTTTCTTTAAAAATGATGAAAAGTGAACAGAACCTTAGGTATTTATGGGACACCATCATCAAGTATACGTATTGTGGGAGTCCTGGAAGGCTAAGAAAGAGAGAATATTCAAAGAAATAAAGTCTGAAAACTTCCCAAATTTAATGAAAGACCTGAATATACACATGCAACTCAGAACAGGACAAACCCAAATAGAGCCATACCATACAATGTTATAAACAAACTGTCAGATAGTTTTCAGGCTGGATGATGTCAATTGTCTCCTCTTCAAGTTCATTGATTCTTTCTTCTGCCAGCTTTGACCTGTTGTTGAACCACTCTAGGTCATTTTAAGTTACTGTAGCCTTTGGCTCTGTTTGTTTCCTCTTCTTAGTTGCATCTCTCTGTTGATATTCTCTTTGTGTTTGTGTTGGTCAGCCAAAGGGGTGCTGATGCAAAGTACCAGAATTCTGTTGGCTTTTATAAAGGATATGTTTTTGGGGTAGAAGCTTACAGTCACAAGGCCCTAAAGAGTCCAAATCAAGGTACCATAAAAGGTACTTTATCACCCAAAGCCTGTTGCCATGTGTTGAAGCAAGATGGCAGGCAATGTCTTCAAGGGTTCAGCCTTCTTTCTCCCTCTTAAGGCTCCATAGGCCCAGCTGTAGGCTGGCATAAGGCTCATCTGTCTTCCTGGGATTCATCTTTTTCTGGGCTCAGCTTCTCTGCTTTCTCCACAAGGCCAGCTGTAAACTATCAGGTGAACAGCTTGACTCTTCCCCCAGGGCTCCAGCATCCAAACTAAACTCTAATCTGGGCCTGGGGTGGCTGGCTCCAGAGGCTTCCAAGAGGCATGGAGTTGTGTGATGAACCCCAGTGCAGTGCAAGCTGTTCGCTGACCACCCAGGGCTGCACGGGGTTCTCAGTCTCCAAGGAACTGCTGATGGCGGGGAGCAGCGGCAGCAGAGGTATAGTGGACAAGTTGCTCATCAATTCTTCCAAAAAGAACTCCACTCTTCAAACAGTTCGGGTAGAGAAGAGTCCCTTATTGGACCAAGTACAGACCTTTCTCCCACAGATGGCCTAGGCAAATGAAAGGCTGAGAAAAGAAATGGCAACTGCACCACCTGGTCGTTTTGATATTGAAAATGTTGATGGGACTCTTGGAAAAGTTATACGAATGGATGTGGCCTTATTTGAGATGAATCAGTCTGACTCGAAAGAAGAGGACAGTTCAGATGAGAGTTTACAAGACAGTTCAGAATCTGAGGATGAAGATGACTACATTCCTTGTGAAGTCAACATAGATAACATTAAGCTTCCTAATTCAGAAGGTGGAAAAGGCAAGATAGAAGTTTTGGACAGTCCTGCAAGTAAAAAAAAAGAAATAGTGAAATAAATTATCTGAAAAGAAACAGGTGATATATGTGTGCTAATTCTGTGAAAAAGAATATGGTTCACTGGTTTTTTTGCATTTCAGGTCTCTGGTGCTTTTATGTCATATGGGATACATTTTGTTTCTCAGAGAAACAAATCTGGCTTTTAAGGAGTTGGAATACAAAGCATTTGGGGATCTTCCAGGGTTAGAATTATCTTTGAGCTCATGCTAAAGAGATTTAACATTTAGAAAGCTTAATTTTGTGCATGGTGATGTGTGAACTTGGCATCTTCTTGTTTTTGTTTAAAATTGTCCTGGATAAAACTACCTAATTTTTTTTTAGGTTATTATAAAGTCAAATTTTTTAGTCAACATCAAAGTGGGTTCAATGAGGGAGAAATGTTTTTTAAGGAAAAAAATATTTTGTAAAGAAAAAATTACTTAGATTTATCCTCAGGCATATCTCTTTAAATTAAAAAAATATATATTCTTTTCCAGTTTGAGTCTGGGAAACCAGTGCTCTGTGATTTGATCATTGCCAGTGACCTTGCAGCCACTGAATGCATGCAGAATTTACTGGTTGGGAGTGTTTTTTTGTTTTTTATTTTTCTTTCTTTTTTCATAAAGCAACACTTTTTGTCTGAGTTATTAAAATCATTTCATGCAGTTGCCCACAGTTTGAAACCTATCAAAGGCAGAAAATAGACAATCACAGGAAAAGTAGGAGGCATGGTACAGAGAAAGGCAATGGCTAGTTTTCATTTCAGAGGTCAGAATGGTCCTAAGCTGAAGTCACTTTCTGCCTCATTCTTGATCCTATTAAACTTGTTTGGGATCTCATCTGCCATCCTGGTTTTCACTCAGGATATGGATCTGAGAATTTAAACAACTGCCTTCCAGTCTGTTGAACCGATCAACTTTGTCACCTAATGTTTTAAGGTTCTTTTGGAACCCAATTCTTTCTTACCATTCACATTAGCCTGTGGCATTTTATAAATACTATGAAAATAATTCCAAGGTCTTTTTTTGGCATTTCTCATTGGAAATTGTAACTGAACCGCTATCTACCAGCTCTCCTGGTCTATGCCTCACAAAATATATGAACATGAACAGATCTAGAAACAAAATTTCTCATCTGAAAAGGGGATCATGCTATAATTTGTAGCACCCAACAAAACTGTGGTGAATTATTGATATAAATATTTAAAGATTGCTGGATATTATGCTACATTGTGGGAAGAATTGCATTTGTCTGGTGCATGGTATGTGACACAGTAGGCACTGAATAGTTTTAGACATTATTTATTCATATTATTCATGGTTAGCTCATGTGTATACAGCTAGGCTTCCTGTAAATTAAAGGACTCAACTAAATTCAAGTTTTCTGGACATTCTTGTGACACACAGAAAAATAAAGAAAAACATAAAATTTTATATATGATTAAATTGCCATTTCAAGTAAATGTGCAATAGATGAATTATTCAATATACAGTATCAGGACTGGCTAACTATTTGAAACAAGGTTAGAGCCTAGCCTTATACTCTGCCAAAATAAATTCTATATGGACTAAAGATTTAAATGCAAAAAAATAAATTTATAAGAGTTCCATAATAAAATATGGGTGAATATTTAATAAAGGAATCTGGAAAGGTTTTTTATAAAGCATAATATCAAAGCCTGAAATCACTAAGGAAAAGATGAGAAAATCTTGATCACATAAAAATTAAAAACCACTGGGTGGCAAGGAAAATTAAAAGGTAAGGGGTAAGCTTGGGAAAGGCAAGGGATAAGCTGGCATTATATAACAGAGTGAGTATCGATATATAAGGAGAACTTACAAATTAGTAAAAAAAAAAAAAAAAGGACTAATATATCAATAGTAAAAAGGCCCCTGAACATAAAGAAGTAATTCATGTAAGAGTTCTACCCCGTTTATCAAAGAAATGCAAATGAAACCAAAATGATATTTTTCACCTGTCAAATTGTCAGATTAAGCAATAGCTAGTACTTCCGGAGCACTTTCTGCGTGTCAGTTAGCGTTTTACATTTAAGAGTTGCCACCACTCATGCATATGTAAAAATTCATCAAGCTGTATGTTTAATTTATCATCTGTACACTTTATGTATATAACACCTTGATTAAAATTTGTTTTGTTTTTAAGCAGTTTACCGTCCAGGCTGTTACAGAGTAAACCACTGTTGTAATTTGGGAGGTCCACCTCTGATCTTGCTCTGACTGATAGCCAGGTGTAAGCTGAGAGCAGCCATCTGGTTCTATTCCTGCTACGATTGATGAAGTATTCTCTTCAGACATGTGGGGTTCCATTTTTCTATGGCTTTATGACAGTTACATATCAGAAAATTAGGTGTAATGGTGTTTAAGCAAAATTTTCATTCTGGATGAATCTTCCATCTATGCCCATAAGATTTTAATTGTTCATCAAACATGGTACTTCTAAAAAACTGCCTAGCAAAGTAGTTTGTATTATTGTGCCTACCATGGTTTTAAAAAAGTCAAGAAAAAGGTTGTCTTACTTTCTATTGTATTTCCTACAGTGCCTAGCATAGTGCCTTTCACTCAGTTAAAATATACAATAAATGTTCTTTAAACTGAAAAAAAAAAAAAAAACAAAAACTAAACTAAACTCCATGTGTTCTCCTTCTCTGTGTATTTACTTCCCTGTCTTTGGTTGAGCTTTCATTTAGATAGCCCATAGCTGTAGGCTAGCTGTAGGCGGGGACTCAAAGCAAGTCGCCCAAATGATGTGGTCAAATAAAAGCCCTAATCTTGATTTAATAAAGTGAAAGTGAAACCTCTCAGTCTAATACAATCTAATATGCCCAGAGGAACAAAACAGTGTACAAACATAATCCAATATCTATTTTCGGAATTCATAAACAATACCAAACTGCCACATTGTTCATCTGTAATTCTTGGTTTTCTTTAGTTCTTTGTCAATGTTTTCCTCTAGACTTTTGAGCATATTTAAGACCATTTTTTAGTCTTTGTCTTGAATGTCCCAGATCTGATTCTTTCATTGATAATTCTACATCTTTAGTCTTCCCCTTTGTGTGAGCCCATTATTTCCTGTTTGCCTTTATGTTTTGCAATTTTTTGTGGAAACCTGGACATTTTCATATTTTAATGTGTTATTGCTAGAATTTAGAATCTGAGGCATCTGTTCCTTAAGTTTAAATCCAGCTAGTGTTATAACAGAGCCTTTCCTGAATACCAGGATCTAAGAAAGAAAAAAAGAAGGGAAAAAGAAAATGCCTCTCCCAGTCTTTGCCTATTGATCTATGTGAATGCTCTGCTTCAGAGTTTTTCCATACAATGAGTTTAGATAATAATTCCAAGCCAAAGCAAAGGGGCCTCGCTGATCCCAATTATATGGATAGGAATGTCCTTTCTTCCCTCAGAAACAGTTTCCTCAGGGTCCTGGGCTTCTACACACAAGGTAAGCAATGGGGCAGTAAGTCCATCAGGCCATCACCAGACAGATTGGGCCAGACATGCATGCTCCCAATATGTGCATGAGAGTTACTCTACTTCCTCTAGAACTGGGTCCTGGGACCTGCACTTCCAGCTCTATGCCAAGCTGGTGAAGGGTGGGGGAGGGGCCAGCCCAGGTATCATGAGAACCTATCACTTTTAAGTAGCCTTTTTCTTGATTCAAGGCTCACCCTGTTACTGCAACCCTTTAACTATTTCTGGAAGTTTGAGAAAGATTTTTTTCTGCCTGTTTTTAATGGTTATTCAAAGCTTCAGTGGAAGAGGTGGAGTATGACTTCTTAGTCTACCATCTTTATAGCGGCAGAGCCTGAGATGTGGGTTTTTAAGTATTAAAAGTAGTTAAATCTACTGGTCTCTCCTAAATATTGCTTGTTTCTGGAGAATGTTGTTAAAATTCTAGAAAGAACTTAATTGCTTAGTGGTAATTAGATAAATGGTACTTGATAGATTGTTCCCAGTTACTTAATAGAAAAGCTTTGTTTACTTAAATGAAATTAATCCAGAGTCTTAATTCAAAGTATATTACTTGTTTCAAGGAAATTGAAGATAAGATCATTGAATATATTCTAAGTGTGCCATACTTTTATGTTATCTTAAGAGGCATCATCTTCATGAAATGGTCTTTATTTTACGCAAACCTTTGATAAAATGGAAACCTAGTGTTCTGAATATGGAGGCATTATTCATAGTTTTTCATACATAGAGGTGATACAAAAAATTGAGAAGACTTTGCTTAGGTTAAGGGGCTTTGCTTAGGGGAAGAATATTTTTTACCAGGGAAAACAGTATGATTAGGCAAGAAAATATTGTTTCATTTATTTTCACAATAATCATATCAGTTCTTCATTTCATTTCACATATTTGGCAGCCTCCATGGAGAGATCACTGTGTAACTACTTATCTCTAATCATTGTTAAGTAAATTAAAATGACCATCTACTCTGGACACCACCAGGAGGGACCCCTTTCTGAGAAAAGATTTTACAGAAGACAAAAAAAAGTTTTCCTGCAGGGTCTTTTGAAGAAAATGGCAAAATGGAATACATAGTACAGAGCTACAGATAAATAACACCTGGTGATAAAGCAGTTTGGGTCTAGTAGAGACAGTTTATCACATTAGACATGCCATATTAACCAATGTATATCTGCTCTCCACTCTGTAAGCCTCCCATGTAAAAGTGAAATTTAACATCAGCCAATTAGAACATTTCATTGCTTGCTTCTGTGTTTGCCCAATATAAAATCCCCATTTCCATACCCTAGGCAGTGCTTCCTTCTACTTTCTGAATGGGAAATTGACCAATTATTGAATTGCTCAGTAAAGTTGTGAGATCCTAAATTGCATGAAAAGTTTTTCTTTTAACACCAAGTTCCAGTTTCTCAGCACTGGAATTGGGATCTTGCAAATAAATCCATGTGGTAAAAAAAGCAAAATATTATATAAAAATGTTTGCTACCCATGGTGACTCTAGGCACCAGATCTGAACAAGAACTATATATAAACAGTTCTGTGTGTACAATAAAAGTATATATAAAACAGTAACCCCGAAGGAAAACAGCATAGATCCCCAAAACATGCCTTATTTTCAGAAGAGAGTGGAAAAGTAGTTCCCTCAGGAAGCAAATGTGGTTCCATGTTTCATTGACAATTGTCAGACTACAGTGAGTGCATTCTTCCATTCTTCCCTTCAGCAATGTAGGGAAGCAAAATTAGAGGATCTATCTAGGATGTCCAATATCCATTTCATAGTAGCTTCAAAGAAAAGAGGAAACCAAAATGAGGAAGTTATCAAACAAAATATATTACACGAATATAAAATTTTCCCATTAATATAAGACATGAGTCTCTGGTATGAAACCATTCATCATGTACCTGCACAATGCATTAAAAAGAAGTTCATGAGACTTACAGGAAGATGGCATCAGAGTAGGCAGATAGGGCTTAACTCTCTTACAAGAAAAACAGAAGTAGGGCAAAAAGCTGTTCAAGAGAGCTGCTTTGAGGATCTGTGGGCCAGGAGAGTGCTGCACATTATTCAGGAGGGCAAAAGACAGAAAGATGAAGAAGCCAAAATAAAAACCATGAGTTACTGGCCCCAGTGACTGGGAATGGCACACACCCCCCACTCTCAAGGTGGCCAGCCTTGAAAAAACCTGTGGCTCACTGCAGCCAACTGAGAGAGGAACAGAGGTCTATCTCCCTGGTAAAAGGAAGAATGCCATGGACAGTGAAAAGTGGATTCCTGTCAGTAATTTTGGCCACAAAAGTTTACTTTGAATCTTGACTCTGGCCAGACCAGAAGCATGGGAAAATGGAGGTTGAAAGGGACACTTCCATGGTAAGATCATCTGGGGAGTGCAAGCTGCTGACAGCTTGCACTCCCCAGATGAAACTGCAAGAAGAAAGAAACGCATTTTTTCTTATTTTATTTTTTATTTATTTATTTTTTTTGTAGGCAAAAGAGTAAAGAGTTTACTAAGAATCAAGAAAAGAGTACACAGTCCTAGACATGGACTGCAGGTGTGCTGCAGAGTAAGACACACATGTGAGGCCCCAGATGAGGCTTTTTAAAAGTCTTTCCTCCTCTCCCTTCATAATGTTGGGGAGGGGCCCCACCTGTTAGCTCTTAGGGGGCCAGTGGTGAGACTATTTGTTTGAAGGTATCCGGGGCTTCCTCTTGACCCTGGAAAGAGTTCCAAATGGGATCTTGAGGGATATTTCTGGCAGCCTTTCCCTCAGGAGTTTTCTGGGCAGGGTCTCACAGCCATGTGGTCTGCCAGCCATGTTGTCTGCTAGGCATATTTTCTGCTGAGTCTTCAGCTGTGACCCAAGTCTTCCCCTTCCCTAAACCAGCCTGGCTCAGCTACCTACTCAGAAAGTTTACACCCTTACCCAATCTTGCTCAGGCTCTTCCAAATATTGAACCAGAAGAAACACTACCAAACTCATTCTATGAAACTAACATCACCCGAAGATACTACAAAAAAAGAAAATTACAAATTAAGTTCTCTAATGAATATAAAGGCAAAAATCCTCAATAAAATGTTTGCAAACTGAATCCAAAAGCACATTAAAGGAATCATACACCACGATAAAGTGAATTTTTATCTCAGGTATGCAAGGGTGGTTCAACACAAGAAAATCAATTAGTGTAATAAACCATATTAATAAATTGGAGAAGAAAAATCACACGATCCTCTCAATTGATGCATAAAAGGCATTTGACCAACTACAGCATGATTTTTTAAATAAAAACACTCCAAAAGATAAGAATAGAAGAACGTTTTCTCAACATGTTAAAGTGCAATTAAAAAAAAAAACCCACAGCTAACATTGTACACAATGGTGTAAGACTGAAAGTTTTCCCACTGAAATCAGGAACAAAACAAGGATGTTTAGAGTCACCATTGTTATTCAATATTGTGCTAAAACTTCTAACTAGAGAAATTAGACAAGAAAAAGAAATAAAAGGCACCCAAAAATGAAAGCAAGAAGTAAAACTTCCATTATTTGCTGATGATATGATCCTATACCTAAAAAATTCCAAAAAATCCACAAGAAAGCACTAGAACTTATGGATGAGTTCAGCAAAGCAGCAGGATACAAGATTAATATGCAAAAATCATTAGCATTTCTATACACTACTAATGAGCAATTTGAGGAGGAAGTTAGAAAAAAAATCCCGTTTATAATATGGACTAAAAGAATCAAATATTCAGGAATAAATTTAACCAAGGACATAAAGGATCTGTATTCAGAAAACTAGAGACAATTGCTAAAAGAAACCAAAGAAGACCTGAATAAATGGAAGGATATTCTGTGTTCGTGGATTGGAAGACTAATTATCATTAAGATGTCAATTCTACACATACTGATTTACAGATTCAATATAATCCCTCCCAAAATCCCAACAGCTTTTTTGCAGAAAAGGAAAATCCAATTATCAAATTTATTTCACAGGGTAAGAGGCCCTGAAGAGCCAAAAATATCTTTAAAAAGAATAATGAAATTGGAAGACTCTCACTCCCTGACTTTAAAGTATATTACTTAGCTACAGTAGTAAAAACAGCACGGTACAGGCATAAAGATTGTTTGAAGGTATCTGGGACTTCCCCTTGAACAATGGAATCAAACTCAGAATTTGAAAATAGACCCTCATATCTGAAGTCAAGTGATTTTCAACGAGGTTGTCAAATCCACCCAGCTGGGTCAGAACAAATTATTCAATAAATAGTGCTGGGAGAACTGGATGTCCATAGCTAAAAGAAATAAAGAGGACCCCTATCTCATGCTTTATACAAAAATTACCTCAAGATGGACCACGGACCTAAATATAAACCTAGAGCCAAAAAATTCCTAGGGGAAGATGTAGGGAAACAGCTTCAAGATCTTGTGGTAGGTTGTAGCTTCCTAAACCTTATACCCAAAGCACAAACAATGAAAGAAAAAAATAGATAAATGGGACCTCCTCAAAATTAAACACTTTTTTGCTTGAAATGACTTTGTTAAGAAGGTGAAAAGGCAGCTTACTCAATGGGAGAAAATTTTTGGTAAACACATATCTGATAAGGGTTTGATCTCCATGTTATATAAAGAGATCATACAACTCAATGATAAAAAGACAAGCAATCCAAATTAAAAATAAGCAAAAGACTTAACAGACATTTTCCAAAGAAGTGCAAATGGCCAAAAAGCACATGAAAAGATGTTCAACGTCACTAGCTATTAGGGAAATGGAGATCAAAACTATAATGAGATACCATTTCACACCTTACAGAATGGCCATTATTTAAAAAAAGAAAGAAAGAAAACAGAAAGCTACAAGTGCTGAAGAGGATGCAGAGAAATCAGAATATTCATTCACTGTTTTGGGGAATATAAAATGATGCAGCCTCTGTGGAGGATAGTTTGGCAGTTCCTCAGAAAGCCAAATATAAAATGCCACATGAACCGACAATCCCACTACTATGACTATATTCAGAATAAGTGAAAGCAGGGATGCAAACAGACTTTTGCTCACTGATGTTCATAGCGACATTATTCACAACTGCTAAAAAATGGAAACAACCCAAGAGCCCATCAATTGATGAAAGGATAAAAATAAATGTGGTGTATACATACAATGGAACACCATTCAGCTGTAAGAAGAAATGAAGTCAGATGAATATGACAACATGGATGAACCTTAAGGTCATTATGTTGAATGACATAAGCCAGACACAAAAGGACAAACATCATATGGTCACACTAATATGAACAAAATATGATGAGTAAACTCATAGATTTAAAGTCTAGAGTATAGATTACTAGGAGATAGAATGTGGGTTGAAAAGGGGGAGCTGATGCTGAATGTAAGTACAATGTTTAATAGGGGGGATTATAACTGTAAGGAGATGGTTAGAGCTGATGGTGGCACATTATAGTGAGTATAATCAACACTGCTGATTTATGAATGTGTTTGTGGCTGATGGGGGTAGAAAGCTAGAGGATAATCTAGGGACAGTATAACAGTGATTTTGGTAGTGGATGATGATTGTGGTTAGGGTACAAACACAAGAGTGTTCCTCTATTACAAGGAGTTAAGAATATGGAGGTATATGGGGAAAATATAACTATGTAACATATAGACTATAGTTTGCAATAATATTGTAATATTTTTTACAGCAATAGCAAAGAAGGTACTACATCAATACTAAGGGTCAATAATGGGGGAATATAAGGGGATATAGAATTTTTTCCCTTTAGAACAATGAAAATGTTTTGAAATGGATTGAGCTGATGACAGCACAACTCTGTGATGAAACTGAGAGCCACTGAAGGTACACTTTGGATGGACTGTACAAGGCAGGAGACTGTATAACACAGCAAACTCCGTGGTGAATGATGGACTGTGGTTAATAGTACAAATATGAGAAAGATCTCTCATGAACTGTAACAAACATACAATACTAATACACGGTGTTAATAATAGGATGGTTCGTGGGGAAAATATATCAAATATAAGCTATGGACTATAAATAGCAAAAAAAAGGATTCACAACAAAGTTTACAGTAAATACTTTTTTATGATAATGTCAAATTATTTATGCATACTTTTAAGAGTTCATATATGAATAGTTAGCCTTTATGTTTAATGTGTATCTAGTCTTATATGTAATGCACATATATTTAATAATAGAGCCTAGTTCAGTGTACTACACACAGTGGCTATTCAAAGCATTTTTGTTGAATGAAAAATGAATAAATCTGGGAGTTATACTGGGATAGAAGGGAAGATGCAGTTTTCTCATTCTAAGAACTATCAAGATGGTGCTTTCTGGAGGACCGGGGTGTATATTCTCCATCTTACTGCACTAAGTAATTCCATTTGCAGCTTTTTTCCAGCCATCTCATAGTTTCTCATAGGCTGGCTGCATTTGCTCTCCTGATTTTTCACTGGTTTTTCTCTCTTTGCTCTTTCCTGTACTTTACTTATAGTAGCCTGGATACATTTATGTAAAATATCTCACCCCTCTCTCATCTTGACCTAATTTTCTATTTATTCATGATTTCTCTTTGGGATGACAACTGGGACTGGTACTTGGGCTCTGGTGAGGACTGGGTGCCTCTTTTGGCTTGAGGCCAGATTCTAGACAGTCTCAGGCTCCTGGGTTTCTTTGTGACCTTGTCCCAGGCTTGGAGTCCTTCTCAGACAAGCTCTCTTTAATGATTAATTTGAATTGGCTATAAAATGAGGCATAGTATGGGAAGCGGCTGTGGCTCAATCAGTGGGGCTCCCGTTTGCCATATGGGGGGCCCCGGGTTCGGTTCCCGGGGCCTCCTGGTGGAGGCGGGCCCGCCCGCATGGCGTGGTTGGCTGACCCGGCGAGCGCGGGCAGCAGGGGGGGGATAGATGAATAAATAAATAAAATCTTTAAAAAAAAAATAAAATAAATAAAATAAAATAAAATAAAATGAGGCATAGTATGTGGCAGCATGCTTCACTGTTACCTGGAAATGTCACTGCTTTAGGGTTCTGGTGGAACGGTCTCTCAGCCTGGATGGGCCAGTGTGAATAAGGGCAGCAGATGTCCCCTGGTGGGCTGAAGTGAGCATCAGCAGACATAAGTGCATCATGGTTGGAAAACTGTGTGTTGCCGATAGGAAGAAAGATGAGGGTTGGTTTCCAGATAGTGTCATAGCAGGACTGGTTGGTGCAACAGCTGCAGACTTACGAGGCCAAAGAGAACTGGTTGGTGGGTGAACAGAAGCCAGGGTCGTTGTGATGGCAAGATAGGGGCTGGGGTGAGATTGTAATGCAACTTGCTGCTCCACAGGGACTCACAAACAGCTGCTATGTTTTATCTGCTGCAGCTCAACTCGTTCCTCAAGAGTTAGGCTGAGTCATGCCTCTTGGCCTAACCAAGGGCAGATATTTTAGGGAGGTTCTGGGAACTTACGTGAGGCTGTCCTCTCATCAGCCAGGGGCCCCTCAATGAGGACTTGTCCGGATTTGGGCCTTACTGCAGGACGGATGTTTGCTGATCTCCCTAGGCCATTGGCATCATTATCAGATTATCAGAATCTTCTTTCTTCCCACCACCTCTCCTCCTTTGGGCCAGGGAAGGAATCCTAAGTCTGAGCCTCAGACTTTGATTGTGTGGCACAGAGCACTGACTGTGCTTGCTAAGGCAGCAGTGAATGGAAGAGAATAAATGCATGCCTGAGGATATTCTTTGAAAATGTGACTCTTTAAACATTAGTTGACCCTGAGGTGACAATAACTCAACTAATTGATGCCCCGTTATCCCTGCTGGCCCTGCAGGGAAGGGGATTTCCTCTCAGTTACTGCCGCTCACAGGGACCCCCTTTTCATAAGCCTGTCTGCAAGTTATAGCGCTCAATCCAGGCACAGTGTGAGGGTCCAGCCTACAAACCACAGTCAAGGGGACATGCAACAGGGAGGTGCAGAATAATTACAATCTGCTCTGTTGGATTGACCATACCATATAAGCCCAGCATTTTTCATTTTTCTACTCTGCTTTGACTGTAGACCAGGCAGGATTCATTTTCCATATCCAGTTAATGTGTTAACAGCTATTCTTTGGTTCTACCACATGTAAATTCAGGTCAAAATTCAGCTCCCCAAACACTCACCCCTTTATTCTCTAACCCCTACCATTTAAAACAGAAAATTCTAGAACACTATGTTTGCTCGGGCATTTACTTAGGTTAGCTTTCATCAGTTATCCCCTAGCTTCCCAATCACCTCCATTGACCCCAGCTCTCCTTTGTTTTTTTGTTGAGCTTCTCAATACACTCAGTTTAAGTCCAAACTAAGGTTTTACACAGCTGGATCCTTTCCCTAGGATAATTCCTCCCTCTTTTAAACTTCCAGAGTCATTGTGGGCACCATTTTATGGAAAGTGATATCTATCAGGGTTAGCTTGTAATGTGACTTGCTGCTCAATAGAAATCGCAGCCATCCTTTCTATTTGTGTAACTGTCTTATATCCTTTGCTGGAATCCATTTGAGGCTCCTTTGTTCATTACCCTGAATCTCTTGAGATAAAGCTCCTCTGCAGGAATCCAGTCCCAGGCACTGCTGTGCGTGGGGATTAAATGAGATAATGCATGTAGATAATAATAGATAATAACTACCTCCAGAGAATGGGCCTGTCTGTTCTCCCAGCATTGAACGAAATGCTTTGCAGGCCTTATTTCACTTGGTTCTCATAACATACCTATGAGGTGGTTATTATTAATATTTTTATTTTACAGATAAGAAAACAGAGGCTTAACTGCAGAAGTAATATCTCCAAAGCCACACAGCTGGCAAGTAAAAAAAATGAGATTCAAATTAAGACGTGTTTTTTTCCAGAAGTCCTATCTCTTAACTGTCTCTTATTATTTTTTTTTAATTGTGGGTAAAAATCAAAATTTTCACAATACAAACCAATATTTGTAAAATGATATATAAATATATATGCATATATGTGCATTTGCTTACATAAATATTATTTTATATATATATATTTTAAAAGGTGCTTAGATTACCTAAATGTTACACAGAAATTACAGGGATTCCCATGTTCCCCACCTCCCACACCTCCCATAACATCCCACATAAACATCTTTCATTAGTGTGGCACATCACCTGCAGCCATCACCCACATGGACATAATCTATGCTAAAGTGATAGAGTATAGTTGCATATTGAAGGATAGGACAGATGGATAGTGATATTACTGGGTTTGGTGGTACAGGGTTGACAGGTGGGTAGATTAGGAAGGGCGGGTTAGAATACCCAGGGCCTGTAACTATGAATCTTGTCATTCCATGAGTCAAGACAGGGGAGTGTCATATGCCCCAGGGGGATGGGGAGGAAGGAACAGAAAAGATCAAATGGGGTATTTAGTGGTCATGGGAAATGTTTTTCATTACCTTACAGTAATGGACACAGGACATGGTTAACTGTCTCTTTATATGACCTTTTGCAGAGTGTTTAGTAATATGCTGAAGCTCTCCATAGATGGTAGGGATTATATTCCCCTTAATTTACCTCCAGGCTCATACATCTGAGGCTGGGGGTCTGCATGCAGGGGCTCCAAGCAGGTGCTTGTGGCAGTCCTCCTTGTCCCCCTTGTCCCAGAACAGAATGAGGCTTACCAGGGGGAACCAGCAACAGCCACAAGTTCATCAAATGTTCTTTTCCTTGTTACCAGGGAAAAATTCCTGCCTTCTACCATCTAAAAAATCACTGAAATGCATTCATCTTTCTGACATTTGTCCCTCTAGCCAGACATTTATTCTTTTTTATTTGTTTGTTTTTGTCTTTGGTGTTTTTTTAAAGAAGCTTTAGATTACATAAATGTTACATTAAAAATATAGCGCATTCCCATATGTCCCACCTACTCCCCCTCTCACGCTTTCCCGCATCAACAACATTTTTCATTATTGTGTTACAATTGTTACAATTGATGAACACATATTGAAGCATTGTATTAACCATGGTCTATAGTTTACATTATGGTTTACACTTTGTCCCACACAATTTTATAGGTTATGACAAAATATATAATGGCCCATATCCATCATTGCAATGTCATACAGGACAATTCCAATGTCCAAAAAATGCCCCATGCTGCACCCATTCTTCTGCTTCTTCCCCTCAGAACCTCTGGTGGCCACTGCTTTTATATTAATGATACAAGTTCTTCCATTGCTAGAATAATAATTCCTTACAATGACAAATCCCTCCCAATGGTTAACACCTTCCCTTCCCTCTTACCTCTGGCTTTACATCCAGTGGGCTAGGTAAGGCTTCCTTCTTCCCAGATTTTTCCCTCTTCTTATCAGAGCTTTAGATCTTTAGGGCTACTCAGGCCTCTTGTTCTGTTTACATATCAAGGCTTTGCTATCCACATCTTGGGATTTGACTTTCTCTATTTTTCTTACATGGCAGCATTTTAAATCCAGAAGCTCTGCCCCTTCCCATTTCAGTCTGGGCTTCTGAAAGCAGCTTTACAGGTATGTTTTTGGACCAAGAATACACATTTGTGTGCCTCCATTTCTAATCAGCATATAGAAAGGAAAAATACAAGAAAAATATGATGTGTTTCAGTTAACTAAAGACTATGCTTGCCTTTAACTGTTAGGTAAAAGAGATGTGATTCCCTACTCAATTGTCTTCATTTTGCTCCCAAACGTTATTTTTGTAATGAGTTCCAAGAACATTTCCCCAGAATAATCACAGCTTAGGACCATGTTGTACAGTACATGTAAAATGCCAGTTAAAAAAAGGTGACCTTGGAGGAGGCAAGCTAGCTGTAAAGTCCACTGGTTGGAAAGATATAAAAAGACTAATATCTATGAGTTAAGTGGGAAATTAAACCAAATAACATTACAAAATTTTAAACCAAGAACGTATTATGGGCAAACTTTGTATTCTGGGGACAATATTAAGTCCTGGGCAAGAAAATCAGGGCGTTCTTATGGTAGTTCAAGGGCCAAGTATATTTTACAGAACTGAGAGAAAGCTTAATAAAGGGATTGGCAATAGATATGGTCTTGAAGGATAAATAAGAGAGAGGAGAGCAATGCAGGTATAAGGAAAGGCATGGTCAAAAGTCCTGGGGAAATAGTGCCCCATGAGTCCCCCAGAATAGAAGTTTCTTACTGATCCCCTATGTATTTCTATATTGGGCCCTGGATGGCTTCCAATGGCTTCATAACCATAAGGACTTGTTTCTGAACTTCAGTACTCCTGTGTATATGTGTATTTCCTGGGAGAGGGTCCATAGCTTTCATCTGATTATGCAGGGCTCTGTCTGTGATTCAAAAAGTTAAGAAACATAGTGTAAATTTTTCTGATAATGTTCATAGGTATTCAATAATGCAGTTCTAAATATTCATCAAGACTATTCTGGAGAGGAATAAAAATAAAGCTTCTTACTCCTTACCCCTCTCTTTGCTCATTCCTCTCCCTCTTCCTGCCCTTCTCTGCTAGAATTTCCTGAAGTTTAATTTTCACTCTGTTCACCTTTTTCCTAGCTCATGACTTCAATGGCCATGCCTCTGTTGGTAATCTCCTCCTCTGTTTCCTCAGTTCCCACACGTTTCTAAGATGAATTTGGATGGCCCATCAACATTTTTTAGTCAACATAGCCTAAACTGAAGTTCACAGGATGGTATACTCCACGACAATGTCCACATCACTGGCAAACCCCTTCTTGCAATAATCTCTGTGTTATATTTAACTTTTTGTAATTTTTCACCCTTCTATACAATCAGTGACTAGGTTTGTCTGTTCTTCCTTCTGAATGTTTTACATATCTCAAATATCCACCTTGCTCTGCTAGCAGTAGAGATCTTTGCTGTGGATTGACTAACTCATGAGATATTACAGGCTTCTTCCTCATCAGGTTTACTTAGCTCTAAGACGGTCACAAGACAGACAACATCTTGGTTCTTACCATGACAGCAGAGTGGAGGTCTCAGTCACTACAATTGGATGTGTGTAGTCATAAAAGATGAGGCAGGAGGAAGTAGATGTGGCTCAAGCAGTTGAATGACCACTTACCTCACTGGAGGTCCCAGTGCCTCCTAAAAAAGACAAGCAAGACAGCAAGTTGACTCGACGGGCCAGTGGAGCTAGATGATGCAGCGAGAAATTGCAATGAAGAGACACAATTCGAAGAACACAGTGAGAGACACAACAAGCAGGGAGTGGAGGTGGCTCAAGTGATTGGGCTCCCCCCTCCTACATGGGAGATCCCAGGTTCGGCTCTCAGTGCCTAATTAAAAAAAAAAGAAGACAAGCACACAATGGACAGACACAGAGAGCAGACAACGAGAAAAAACAGTGGGGGCGGGGGGAGGAGAAATAAATTTAAAAAAATTTTTTTTTAATTTTAATTATGATAATAAAATTAAAAAAAAAAAAAGATGAGGAAGTTTACATATAACCTTAGCTCAGGAAGCTGTCAGTCCTCAGGTTCCCTCACCTTCACATCTGGTAAGTTACATAGCCCACAGGTGCACGTGACGAGCCTTCACTCTCTGAGGCAAATGCAGCACATCAATACTCATCACTTGAAAACAATCTGACAATGAACCAAGCTTGTTCTGGCTCCAGGTCATCAGCTTGATTCTCATCTTGGGTGCAGTATAGGAAAATTCCTAAGAATTCCTGAGTTAATGTTGCAGGAGACTTGACAAGGGGTCAAATCTTCAGATGTCCCTGAAACTATTAGAAAGACCTCAAAACCAGCTATTAACCTCTCCCTTCCAGCCTGGTGTATTTTCTTCTTTTCTCCTATTGGTGCATGTTATTTGGATGATTTCAAAAACCTCCCACATAGCTTCTGGCCTATAGCCTCTAATTCTCCTGCTCCAACTTTACACAATAGTGCCAGACTAAACTACCTAAAAATGTTTGCCATGTCACTTCTCTATTCAAAGACCTTGTGGGCAAAGGGTTAACAAACCCATTCTTCTGGTGCATGAGAATTTGACATTTGGTAGTTCTCTAGCCTTGTTTCCCTGGAACTTGATAATTATAATATATTAACTATGTTACCAAGAAACACTACTTATAGCAAACAGACCTCCTGATTGCACCTGGATTGGGAAGAACTATAGATGAACAATAAATTCCTGATAGGAAGCCATGGCTTTGGCTTCCCCTGACTCCAATAACTGGGCATGTGCCTTGTGGGGACCTAGAAACTATGCCTATGTAGTTGTTACAAGAAGTATTGTCTCCTGAGGCACAGGAGGTTTCTAAGCCAGAGTGCCCCTGACATCTGCCCAGTGGGTCCCATCTCCTTGCACCTAGCTGGACTCCTTTATGAATGGCCCTGTGTATGACTCCAAGCACTCCTGTAAGAAGGAAGTATTGGTTGCTGCCCTGCTGGCAAGCCATGTTCCTTCCTGCATCCTACTATGCAGAGTTTTGAAAACCTGAAGATTCCTGATGGGCACAGAGCACTTGCAATGCCTCCACCATGCTCCTGTGGTGTCTGAGATTAGCACATAGAGAACTGTTTGAGTCTCCTCTGGGCAACCATGCCCCACTACCCATCCACACACAAAGACCACCCACTTCAACCTGATGCCTTTGTTCATGGAGATGCCTTTCCTTCTCTTCACCCAACTCATCCTCTTTACAAAACAGAAAATTTTACCTTTTCCACAAGGGCTCTCCCAAACCTGAACTCTAGCTACAAAATCTAATGTTCTTGTACATTTTATCCCCCAGGAAAAAAAAAAAACATCACATCCATTGTGTCTGAAGTTCTGCATTCTCTTCTTGGCCCGAGGAGAAAGAAAATAGAACAGAAGGATGAGTCCTATTTTCACATAGCCCATTTCTTGGAATTTATTTCTTTTCTTTCTAATCAGAAGGAAGTATTTCTGGAAATCAAGTTTTAACTTCATTTTCACTCAACTATCTCAACTGGTATTTCCAACTGCTGAAAATTTGTTTTAAAAAAAAATTTTGTAGAATTTTTAAAAGTACTAGGTGTCAAGCTGAGATAATACTTACAAGCTTTTGAAACAAGGTAATTTCTTGACATATTTATATCTGTTTTTTGTTGTTGTTGTTGTTGACTTGTCCCTTCTTTAGTGAGTCAGAGGCATCTCCATATCCTTGAGGAGAATTAGGGCTGTTATACCAGGAATGTGAAGAGAAATGCAAAATATGTGTTTGAGGGTCAGAAAGGAGAGTCCAAGGATCAACATGGAAAAGAATGACAGCTTGGGAAAAGAATATAGGAAAAATGAGATGCCAGCTCCATAATCTATTGATGCCTGGATCATTGCCAGCTCCATAATCCATTGATAGTTGGATGAACCCCAAGGGACTGGATGAGACCTTGGAGAACAGGTGAAGAGGAAGGGTCATCACTGAGAGATCACCTGGTGAAGCCAACACCAGGAAGCCCCATGGAGGGTGAGTCACTGCCCCAAATCTCCTGGAACTCTTCCACTAGTACCATGGTTTTTCTCTGCTGAGGATGCATTTGTTCTCCAGGATGAGATTGGTTGGGTGAGGATCCTCACTTGACATGAACAACTTTTCTACAGTTCTTTTCTTACAGCCTCATTTCTACCTATTCAATAAAGTTGGCCCATTCTAACTATATCATATCAATGAGATCATACAATATTTGTACTTCAGTAATTGCCACACTACACTCAACATGATGTCTTCATGATTCATCAATGTTGTCATATATATGAGAACTTCATTCCTTTTTACAGCTGAATAATATTCAATTGTGTGTATATGCTGTATCTTTTTATCCATCAATTGGTTGATGGACACTTGTGTTGCTTCCATCTTTTGGCAGTTGTGAATAATGCTGCTATGGACATCGGCGTGCAAATAGCTCCTTTCAGCTCTTTGGATTACATACCTAGAAGCGGGATTTCCATGTTATATGGTAATTCTATAATTAACTTTTGATACTTGACTTTTTATACTTAACTGTCTTCCACAATGACTGCACCATTTTACAATGCCAATAGCAATAAATGAGTGTTCCTATTTCTCCATATCCTTGCCAACATTCAATGCTATTGTTAATGGAATTTTTTTCTTCATTACGTCTTCCAATTGTTCATTATTATTGTATAGAAACACTACTGATTTTGGGGTTGGGGATCTTGTACCCTGCCACATTGCTGAATTAGTATGTTAGCTCTAGGAGTTTTGTTATGGATTTTTCAGGATCTTCTGTATCTAAGATAATGCCATCTGCAAGTAGGGAAAGTTTTACTTTCTTTCCAATTTGGATGTCTTTTATTTCTTTTTCTTGCCTTATTACTCTGGCTAGGACTTCCAGTGCAACGTTGAATAACCGTGGTAACAGTGGGCATCCTTGTCTTGTTCCTGATCTTAGTGAGAAAGTTTTCAGTCTTTCACCATTAAATATGATGTAAGCTGTGGATTTTTCATATATGCCCTTTTTCATGTTGAGGAAGTTACCTTCTATTCTTAGTTTTCTAAGTGATTTTATCAAGAAGTATGCTGGAGTTGTCAATTGCCCATTCTGCATCAATTAAGAAGATCCTGTGTTATTTTCCATCATTCTGTTAAAGTGGCATATTACATTAATAGATTTTCATATGTTGAAACACAAATAATCTGGGAACGACTGTCCTTTTGTTTCAGTCTGAAAAGCTCCCTTTAACATTACTTCTAATGTTGATAAACACCCTCAGTTTTTGTTTATCTGGGAATGTCTTATCTCGCCCTCATTTTTCGAAAAAGATTCTCACTGTATATAAAAGTCTTGGCTGGCAGTTGTTTTCTTTTAGAACTTGAAGTATTTCCACCCACTGCCTTCTTGCCTCTGTGGTTTCTGATGAGAAATTGGCACTCATCCTAATGGGACTCCCTTGAAACACATTGCTTTTCCTCTTGCAGCTTTGAGAACTTTGTCCTGTGCATTTGACAATGTGACCAATGATGGGGTATATTTTTCTTCATGTTTATCCTGTTGGAATAATGGCCTACCTCAGAGCTAGGACTCCAGTGAACCAAAGTAGCTAATTAAAAGCCATGATCAGTGATCGACCTGTAACCAGATCTTGGGAAAGTGGATTTTTATTTTCCTTTTTAGCACCAGCAAGCTCTGCCAGGGTTAATAATAATTACCACACAAAGAGAGCAATTTACTGGCATTTACCATAATTTACCAGCCTCTTCCTCCTCTCTTCCCTGGATGCTGTACAGTGTCCTATTGGACTCCTGAGGTTTGAAATAGTTGATTCAGACAGTTCCTGCCTGTTTAATAGTTGTTCTGGTGGAAGGACTGATTCCTAAGAGCTGCCTACTCTGCCATCTTCCCACCATCACCATCCTCTGCTCTGAATTTGAATGTAACTTTTGAATTTAAAACATTTCTAGGGATTTTTCTATTCTAAAATTCTAGAATTTCTAAATCTAAATCTCTATTCTAAATTATCTTTTTAAAAACAGAATTCAATTTGCCACCAAAGTTCCCTTTTCACCAAAGTCTTCTTTTTTTTCCTCCTGTATTTCTTGCACATATAAAAATCACTAACATCTATTGGCTGCTTTCAGGGTGCCCACATTGTTCTAAGTACTTTGCAACACCTATTTCCTTTAGTCCTCACAACATCCCAAGGAGACCAATACTCCCATTATCATCCTTATGTTACAGGTGAAGAAACTGAAGCTTAGAGAACTAAATAATTTACCTGAGTTCTCATGGCCACCAGGTCACACAATACATTTTAAACCAATCAGCATGTCTCTTGATCCCAAGCAGTTAACCTCTGTATTGTGTTTCCATCCACCCACCAGTTAGCATGTAGGCTGTGCCTTGAAGAATGGTTTGTCTACTATTGTAACAAGTGGAGGCAACAAGGATAAGGGGAAGTTCAGGCAAATTTTTTCTTTATATACAGTTGTAGAGAAACATGGTGAGAAGATTTATTAATGAAGTTCGTATGTATCTGTCCTCAAGCTCTAAGAACAACCCTCAGATAATGACTGGCATTTTTTGTTCTTGGCCTTTGCTTTGTTTTATCAAATATTTGTTTACATTTAAATATCATTCTTACTATACATTGGAAATAAATGATATGTTAACTCACCAAACAATGAACCTCTTGAAGACTGAGAAGTCTTTGTGCTTCCAGCACCAAGTACAATATCTGTTAAACAGATCCCCAGTGAATGTTTGTTGAATGAATGAATGATTCTTTAACAATGTTTTTCTCCCCAAAACATGGAGATCGTGTTTAAGTATAATTTTGCCACACCTTCCTTATTCCCATATTTCTGGGCCACCAGGCCCTCAGCTAGCCTAGGAACTTTCCTACTTTTGAGGAGAGTTTACCAAATTTTCAACATCATCACTGCCATGAGCCCAAAACTGAGGGGCCAGAGATTTCCCCTAACTTCCTCTGCATTCAGTTTTATTTCATTGAAGGGGCTTTGTAAATGTTGATTGATGAGCTATCCCTATATTTGGTTGCAAAAGAAGCTTAGGATTTATAAAGTTCCCATATTCACTCTTCATTCCTCCTTTTGTTCAAAAATCATTGAGTATTCATAACTGAAAGACTCTGAGATACATAATATATAAATAAGCACAGTTCTTGCCAAAATGAACATTCTAAATCCTCATACAAAGTACACAAGGGGAAGAGAAGTTCTAATTAGAAGACTTAGAGAAGGTTGTCCAAAGTGATTGAGAATAGATTGAGTTTGCTACTGTACAAAAGTTTACATCCACCCACACAGTGCTCATCCCAACCCTCTACCACATTTCCTTTCCAACTTGGTAGGAGGACCGCTTGTGAAATAAAGGACAAAGGTCAGGTGCACACAAGATCAGTGCTTAGATTCTAAATTACACCAAATAGGAATAATTCAAAAGCCAATTGTTTCCTATTGTTTAAAGGGAGTTATAGAGGTTGGGAGAATAGGACAGTAAGGAATCTACACCTTCTCCTGTCATGCCAGGAGTTTCATCTGGAAGACATACAAAGCAAGAATAATGTTCTGTAATGAAGTTGTGAAGGAATGTGGAGGGGAGATGTGAGGCACCAGGGGCCAAATTAAAACACCCTCATTCTCAATAATAAGAACATACTTGTTTTCTGCCAAAATTTTCTCACTCTTTAAGCAGTAAAATAAATTTCCATAAATCTTAGTTTACATCCAGTGAGAATGTTGCTTTTTTCACTTTCAGCCAAAACCATATGCATAAAACCAGTAGATATCCCTGTCCTTTCCTATAGTTCAATCCTTAATTATTTAGAATAAACTGTGAATATAACAAAATGAACAGATTTTGCTTGCTAATATTCTGTTTTTCAACTAGTACAGAAGCATATGCAATTGAAATAAGAAAAGTTCTTTTTCAGTGCTGAGATCCAGAAGTCCCGATCCTTTCAGTCTCTTCCATTCTCTGGGCTTTTGACTTATTCTCAGAACTGACCTTATATTCTGTTCTCTTTTTTTCTTTCAAATGACAAAGTTTTCCATACTTTTCAAAATTTTCAAAGACTTTTCCTTTAAAATAGATCACAAGTCCCAAATTAATCAAATTCAGATTTTATGTTTGTATATTCAACATTTAAGAGCTCCAAAACATATGATCATTCTGTTCCAAAACATAATATAATATCCCTCCACTTGTCTCCATTCTATAGTTGCTTTTAAACCTATTTATTTTTGCAATCGCCTCTTAGTCATGAGTGCTTTCCATTTTAAATGCATCATTGAGAAATTTTAGCAATAAGTGAAATTCTCAGAGAAGAAAATTACTTCTTGTATAGGTTATCTATTACTAGGAAACAAACCATTCCAAAACCTAATGGCTTAAAGCAAAAAGAGTCATTTATTTGCTCATGATTTTGCAATATGAGTCATTCCCAGAGCACTTTCATTATTCCAATAATAATAATAATAAACAATAAACAAACAAACAAAACTCATCACCTCTCAATCTTTCTATGCCTTGCCTGCCATATATAGCTGCTATTCTTTTTTCTTCTCTCTAGTATATTAGTATTTATATTTAGTAAACACAGTCTTATATATGCAATATCACCCATACTCGTGTTTTACATGAGGTTTTACTATCTTACACAGTCCCATGTTACAGTTTTTAGCTTTCCTTCTAGAAATATACATGACTTTAGACATTTCCTATAGACTACTGTCATACCCATACAATAACACTGCTAGTTACAAACACCGTAATATGTTTTAACCATTTCTATTCATTTCCAAAGATTTACAAACAACATTTTTGCCAATTCTACACAGATTGACCCTCAGCTTTCCATTCTCTACACTCCTTCTATTTTCAGGTGACCTATATTCTAATTATTTATTTTTTTTATTATGGGTAAAAATCAAAATTCTCACAATACATACAAACATTTGCAAAATGATATATAAATATATATGCATATATGTGTATTTGCTTACAAAAATGTTATTTATATATATATATATACATATATTTTAAGAGGTGCTTAGATTACCCAAAATATTACACGGAACCCACTGGGATTCCCATGTTGCCCACCTCCCACCACATCCCACACAAACATCTGCCACAGTGTGGCCCACCACCCTCAATGAACTTACACATGCTGGAGCCTTGCCACCAACCATAGACCACAGTTCACACTGTAGACCACACTCTCTCCCACTCACTCAGTTCTGAGTGGTGTGTGCTGATTTAAAATGGCCTACATCCGTTGCCACAACAGTACTCAGGATAAACTCCAACTCCCAAAGAAGGCCCTGTATTTCAAATGCTCATCCCCTCCCAACCCCAAAAGTGTCAATTGGCCACTGGCTCCACCTCATTGTTATAATTTCTTGCATTGCTAGAATCACCATATGTGAACAAGAGAATACCATCAAGTCCACTCTAGTCCATAGCTCTTCCCCCAATCCTGAGGGGACTGGGATGGTGATGTCCACTCCAACTCCAAGTGAGAGAGGGCTTATATCCCATGGATATGGTGGGTGGGATGATCCTGCCTGCAGATGCAGGCCCTCTCCATTCCCTGGGATGGCCATTACCCATCGTTGTCTCCTCAACAGGTGACTTGTATGAGTCCATTGAGCTGTAGGGTAGGAGTTGCAGCTCCACCTAGATTTCATGCACACCTGGCACATAGGTAGGCGGGAGGCTCCAGTCTCTGGAAGTATACCTAAAAACTCCAGCATCACATATAGGTTTGAATAGAAGGGACTGGTGAACCATGTGCAGGGAGGACTTATTTGAGTCTAATTCTGTCACTCTCAGGAGCACAGATTCCAAAATAGAATCCACTGATAAGGCATCAGTCTCTGGGGATATCCCCCCTTATATAGGACCAGGGTGTCTCCGGAGCTCTCAGGAACACCAATGAGTGGGGTGATAGGCACTTAGATGTTCTATGAGCTCCTACTCAGGTATGCGTAAGAGTTACCTCTGGGATGACCTCCCGACTCTCTTTGAAGTCTCTTAGCCACTTGAACTCATTTGTCTTTAACATTTCCCCCTTTTATTCAAGGTCTTTTTCCAGTTGTGTTGCCAGTTGGCACTTGGTATTAATCCCTCGTTGCCAGGGAGGCTCATACCCGGGAGTCATGTACCACGTTGGGGGGAAGGTAATGCAATCATATGCTGAGTTTGGCTTAGAGAGAGGCCACATTTGAGCAACAAGGAGGCTCTCAGGTGGCAACCCTTAGGCACCCCACAACTGCAGGCTAAGTCTCATTTACAAGAGCAAAGACTCACAAGGGTAGTCATCAATAAAAAAAACACATCAGTGGGTCATCCTATTTTGACAGGCACTGTCCCTACACTAAGAGGACTATTGGTGCTCCCTTGGAGACTGTGGCAGAGCTCTCCAGGCTAGGAATTCAGATTCCCTCATTTATTGTGTGATTATCCACCCATCGTGACCATGCCCCATCCCCCGATCCTTTGAATGATTTTGTATATCTTTCATGTATATTCGGATGAACCAATCCCCATGAAACCCCCCCGCAATAATCCCCCGCAGTACCCATTGTAACCCTTCTGTGATCCAAATCCTCCATGAACATTTAGTCAATAAAATAATCAAATACACTTACTAGGAAAAAGAAACAAGTGTGATAAGCTTACATGCAAGAGACAAACATAAGGAAACTCAGGGGAAAAAAAAAAGAGAGAGAAGGAAAAAAAAAACAAATAATCAAACAAAGAACAAAACAAAATAAAATATAATTAGTGGATTGGGACATTCAAAAAATGGGCAAAAAAGCAAAGGAAATGCCTTTAAAATATATATATCTATATACAGATATTCATTTTTTTTTTCTTTTCTCTTTTCTTTTTTCCCTTTTTTCCTTCCCTTTATCACTGTGTTATCGGATGTCTGGTGTGCCATGAAACCTTCCTCCTCTCAATCCCCATTGTCTCCCAATTTTTCATTTAATTTTCAAAGAAGTTTTAGGTCACAGCAAAGTCACACACGGAGTACCGGAGACTCCCAGGTACCAAACCACCCTGCTTCCCCACCCCATTTTAACTCCCCTCCCTTTTTTTTGGTTGTTAGCATTGTTATAACTGTTATGCAGATAGCAAAATATAGCAACTAAACATTGTCAGTGATTTACAGTATAGTTTACAATTTAGATGATACAGTTTAATAATTTTGATGATATTTACCATGTCCTGTGTCCATTACTGTAAGGTAATGAAAAACCTTCCCCATGACCACCAAACAACCCATTAGATCTTGACTGTTCCCTTCTCCCCAGCCCCCCAGGGCCCGTGATACCACCCTCTCCCAACCCATGGAATGTCAAGATTCACAGTTACATGCCCTGGGGATTTGAACCAGCCCTTCCTAATCCACCCCCACCCCCAGTGCTGCACCACCAAACCCAGGAACACCACTACTCATCTGCCCCATCCCCCAACATGCAACCACACTCTATCCCTTTACCATAGATTATGTCCGTATGGGTGATGGCTCAAAGCCTGCTCTTCTCTTACTGTCCTTTGTTAACCTATCTTTCAGACAATGGTTCTCAGAGACTGCTCACTTTCCTCAGTTCAGATCAGTGAGGTCATATACTGTTCATCCTTCAGTGCCTGGCTTGCTTCACTCAACAAAAGGTCTTCAAGATTCATCCACGTTATTCCATGTGTTAGCACTTTGTTCCTTCTTACAGCTGAGTAATATTCCATTGTATGTGTGTACCATATTTTGCTTATCCATTCGTCTGTTGATGGGCACCGGGACTGATTCCACCTTTTGGCAATGGTGAACAATGCCGCTATGAACATTGGTGTGCATATATCTGTTTGTATTTTTATTTTCGGTTCTTCTGGGTATATACCCAGCAGTGGAATTGCTGGATCATACGGAAGATCTATTGCTAGTTTTCTGAGGAACCGCCAAACTGTCCTCCACAGTGGCTGGACCATACCGCAGTCCCACCAGCAGTGGATGAGAGTTCCTATTCCTCCACATCCTCTCCAACATTTAGTGTCTCCTGTTTTTTTAATAGCTGCCATTCTGATGGATGTAAGATGGTATCTCATTGTAGTTTTGATTTGCATTTCCCTGATAACAAGTGATGTTGAGCATTTTTTCATGTGCTTTTTAGCCATTTGTATTTCTTCCTTGGAGAAGTGTCTTTTCAGGTCACTTGCCCATTTTTTATATGGGTTGTTTGTCCTTTTATTTTCGAGGTGAAGGATTTCTTTATATATGCAGGATATTAGGCTCCTATCAGATATATGGTTGCCGAATATTTTTTCCCATTGGGTAGGTTGCCTTTTTATTTTCTTAATAACATCCTTAGAGGTGCAGAAGTTTTTAATTTTGAGGAGATCCCATTTATCAATTTTTTGCTCTTGCTGCTCGTGCTTTGGCTGTGAAGTTCATGAAACCATTTCCTGTTACAAGTCCTGTAGATGCTTCCCTACATTATCTTCCAAGATTTTTATGGTTTTGGATCTTATATTTAAATCTTTGATCCATCTTGAGTTGATTTTTGTATAAGGTATGAGATGGTATTCTTCTCTCATTCTTTTGGATATGGATATCCAGTTCTCCAAGCACCACTTGTTAAAGAGGCCACTATCTCCCAACTGAGTGGGTTTCATGGCCTTGTCAAATATCAGATGACTGTATATGCGAGGATCTATATCAGAACTCTCAATCCGGTTCCATTGGTCAGTAGCTCTATCCTTGTGCCAATACCATGCAGTTTTGATCACTGTAGCTTTGTAGTGTGTTTTAAAGTCAGGTAATGTGATACCTCCAACTTCATTTTTCTTTTCCAATATATCTTTGGCAATTCGGGGCATCTTGCCTCTCCAAATATATTTTGTGGTTAGTTTTTCCAGTTCCTTAAAAAATATATTGTTGGCTTTTATTGGGATTGCATTAAATCTGTAGATTAGTTTGGGCAGGATAGACATCTTGATGATGTTTAGTCTTCCCATCCATGAACAGGGAATATTTTTCCATTTATTTAAGTCTTCTTTGATTTCCTTTAACAGTTTTGTGTAGTTTTCTGTATATAAGTCCTTTACATCTTTAGTTAAATTTATTCCTAGGTATTTGATTCTTTTGTTTACTATTGTAAATGGTATTTTTTTCCTGATTTCCTCCTCAGTTTGCTGGTTATTGGTGTACAGAAATGCTACTGATTTTTGAGCATTGATCTTATAGCCTGCAACATTACTGAACTCCTTTATAAGTTCTAGAAGCCTTGTTGTAGATTTCTCAGGGCTTTCTATGTATAGGATTATGTCATCTGCAAATAATGAAATTTTTACTTCTTCTTTTCCAATCTGGTTGCCTTTTATGTCCTTTTCTTGTCTCAGTGCTCGTGGAAGTACTTCTAAGACAATGTTAAATAGGAGTGGTGATAGTGGGCATCCTTGTCTTGTTCCTGATCTCAGAGGGAAGGCTTTTAGGATTTCACTGTTGAAAATAATGTTAGCTTTGGGTTTTTCATATATACCCTTTATCATTTTCAGAAAGTTTCCATATATTCCTATCTTTTGTAGTGTTTTTATGAGGAAAGAGTGGTGTATTTTGTCGAATACTTTTTCTGCATCTATAGAGATGATCATGTGATTTTTTTCTTTCAGTTTGTTTATGTGGTGTATTACATTGATTGATTTTCTTATATTGAACCATCCTTGCATACCTGAGATGAAACACACTTGGTCATGGTGTATAATCCTTTTGATATGTTGTTGAATGCGATTAGCAAGTATTTTGTTCAGGATTTTAGCATCTAGGTTCATTAGAGAAATTGGTCTGTAATTTTCCTTTCTTGTGGTATCTTTATTTGGTTTTGGTATTAGGGTAATGTTGGCATCATAGAATGTGTTAGGTAATATTCCTTCTACTTCTATTTTTTGGAAGAGCTTAAGTAGAATTGGTGTTAGCTCTTTCCGGAATGTTTGGTAGAATTCAGCTGTGAAGCCATCTGGTCCTGGACTCTTCTTAGTTGGGAGGTTTTTAATGACTGAGTCTATCTCTTTACTTGTAATTGGGCTGTTGAGTTCATCTATTTCTTCTTTCATCAATGTCGGCTGTTTGTGGGTTTCTAGAAACTTGTCCATTTCCTCTAAATTGTCATTCTTGTTGGCATATAATTTTTCAAAGTATCCTCTTATGATACTCTTTATTTCTGTGGGGTCAGTAGTGATATCACCTTGCTCATTCCTTATTTTATGTATTTGCATCTGTTCTCTGTTTTTCTTTGTTAGTCTGGCTAAGGGTTTGTCAATTTTGTTGATATTCTCGAAGAACCAGCTTTTGGTTTTGTTTGTTGTTTCCAGTGCTTTCTTATTCTCTATTTCATTTAGTTCTGCTCTAATCTTTGTTATTTCCTGCTTTCTACTTCCTTTAGGTTTAGTTTGTTGTTGTTTTTCCAATTCCTCCAAGTGTGCAGTTAGGTCGTCAATTTTAGCTCTTTCTTCTTTTTTAATATATGAATTTATGGCTATGAACTTCCCTCTCAGGACTGCTTTCGCTGCATCCCATAGGTTTTGATATGTTGTGTTGTTGTTTTCATTAGTTTCAAGGTAGTTACTGATTTCATTTGAAATTTCCTCTTTGACCCACTGTTTGTCTAAGAGTGTGTTGTTTAACTTCCATATCCTTGTGCCTAACCTGTTTCTCTGGCCCTTATTGATTTCCAACTTCATTCCGTTGTGGTCAGAGAAATTATTTTGTATAATCTCAATCTTTCTGAATTCATTGAGTGTTGTTTTGGGGCCTAGCATGTGGTCTATTTTGGAGTATGTTCCATGTGCACTGGAGAAGAATGTAAATCCCGCTGTATTTGGGTGTAGTGTTCTGTA
Source organism: Tolypeutes matacus (assembly GCA_026826555.1). Lineage (NCBI taxonomy): Eukaryota > Metazoa > Chordata > Mammalia > Cingulata > Chlamyphoridae > Tolypeutes > Tolypeutes matacus. Next base: position 250,417 of record JAKSZT010021197.1, on the reverse strand, counting down.
TATGTCTATTAAGTCCAAATCTTCTAATGTATTGAGGAGTGCCTTCGTTTCTTTATTGATTCTCTGCTTAGATGTTCTCTCTAATGATGATAGTGGTGTGTTGAAGTCCCCTGCTATAATTGTAGAGGAATTTATTTCTCCTCTTAGTTTTTCCAGAGTTCGCCGCACGTATTTTGAGGCACCTCAATTAGGTGCGTAAATGTTGATGATTGTTCTCTCTTCTTGAGAGATTACTCCTTTTACTAATATGCAGTGTCCATCTTTGTCTCTTACAATAGTTTTGCATTTAAAGTCTATTTTGTCTGATATTAGAATAGCTACTCCTGCCCTTTTTTGGCTATTGTTAGCTTGTAAAAAGGTTTTCCAGCCATTCACTTTCAGCCTCCTTGAATCCCTGGGCCGAAGGTGGTTTTCTTGTAGACAGCATATAGATGGATCATATTTTCTTATCCATTCTGCCAATCTGTGTCTTTTGATTGGTGAATTTAATCCATTAACATTCAGTGTTATTACTCGTAACGAATTTCTTACTTCAGTCATTTTTTCTTTGGGTTGATGTATGTCATATGTTGTTTTGTTTCTCTTTTTGTCTTTTCAGTTGTTTTTAAACTCTCCTCCAACTCTCTCTCCTTTGTTTTTTCCTTTCAACTTGTAGAGATTCCTTTACTATTTCTTGAAGTGCTGGTTTCTTCTTGACATACTCTCTTAATTGCTGTTTATCTGTGAATATTTTGAACTCTCCATCATTTTTGAATGCCAATTTTGCTGGATAGAGAATTCGTGGCTGGAAGTTTTTTTCTTTTCGTGTTTTGACTATGTCAAACCACTGTCTTCTTGCCTCCATGGTTTCAGATGAGAAATCAGCACTTAATCTTATTGTGCTTCCCTTGTATGTGATGGTTCTCTTTTCTCTTGCTGCCTTGAGTATTTTCTCTTTGTCTTGAGCATTGGACAATTTGACAAGTATATGTCTTATAGTTGGCCTTTTGGGATTTATACTATTTGGGGTGCGCTGTGCTTCCTGGATCTGCACATTCATCTCTCTCATTAGAGTTGGGAAGTTTTCAGCCATAACTTCCTTCAACACTCCTTCTGTTCCCTTTCCCTTCTCTTCTCCTTCTGGGATGCCCATAATGCGTATGTTTGTGCGTCCTGCATTATCGGTTAATTCCCTGAGACCATACTGGATTTTTTCTATCTTTTTGTCTATCTGTTCTACAATCTCTTTGATTTCAACTGTATTGTCTTCCATATCACTAATTCTTTCCTCTGCCTGTTCAATTCTGCTGCCACGTGAGTCCAGCGTCTTTTTCATTTCTTGACTTGTGTCTTTGTTCGCCATCATATCCATTACCTTTTTAGGTGTGTTAGCTATTTCTTCAGTATGTTCTCCCAGTGTCTTCTTTATATCCTTAATCTCTTCCTTCAGTTCTTTAAGTTGGTCCATGATATTTGTTTGGATAGCTTTGATTAGTTGTTCGATGTGCTGCATTGCTTCCTGGTTTTTATTTTGTGCACTGGACTGGTCCATGTTTTCCAGTTTCTCAGAGTCATTTGTATTTTTCTGTTGCCCTCTGGTCATCATATTATCTTGATGGGTTTGTTCAGTTGATTAGCTTTTCTCTATGTTCTAGAATTTTATTTAGCTGTTGGTTCTGCGTGTGAGTTAAGTTTTCTCTTTGGCAGTTTTTCTTCTTATTTTATTTCCTTGCTTCTTTCTATGTTCCCTTGAAGGCAAAAGGTTAGGGCCAGAGGAATCAAAAGATGTAAGGAAGGCAGATGGTAATAGAAATATTGATAAAAATTAGAAGAGGGGCAAAATGAGACTTAATGAGATGAATATTTAACTTGTGTAGGCAGTGTAGAGTACTAGGAAAAAATATGGAGTTCCTATAATGGACTGGGAAAACAAATGGAGGAATATATATATATAGTGATTTAGAAGGCTAGAATTCTGAGAAGGGAGAGAAATAGTAGAGAAAGGTCTGAAAGGAAAAAGTTAATACTAATAAAAAAAAAAAAAAGAAGAAGAAGAAAACAAAATAGATGGGATAGAAATTGACAGCCTTAAGTTGTGGGCCTATGAAAAAATGTTGTCTCTAAGAGCCACAACAGAAAACAGAAGGCAGAAAGATGCAGGAAGGATAAGCGATAGTTTGTAATACAGAATCAATATATACAGCGAGTGGGAAATTACTGAATAAGAAGCCCAGCAAAGAAGCGACCAGCTGGCAGCACCTATTTAAAAAAAAAAAAATAGAAGGAAAAAGGAAGGGGGTAGGAAAACGGGAATAATAGCAATAGACCAGAAAGTAACAGAGAGAAACCAAAGATCCACACAGGCAAGCAGTCAAACAGAGCTAAGGGGGGTCAATGATTCCCCTAGGGTCCACGTGGATCCTTCCTGCCTACTTGTGTTTATCAATGAATTTCCCCACAGGGTTCTATATGCAGGTCCTGAAGCAGCTTTTAGCTATTAAACTAAATTTAAAAGAATTTATTTTTCATTTGTTGAGGTGAACCTCACTTTTTTTTTTTTTATTTTACTTTTTATATTTTTAGCCAAATGCAAGACCCAAAATAATTCCTCCTCTAGACCAACCCCCTTAGGGTATGGACCCTAGCTGGGCCCGTGGAAATTAATCAAGCACGTCCCACTTTCCGGACTCCCCAGGTTAGCTGTAGCTCTCTTGTTAGTCAGTGAGGAGTGCTAAAGGTGGCGGATTCCGCCTCTTCTGGAGCCCAGCTCGAGCGTCACCGGGCTGCTCAGTAAATCAGTTTGAGTGCAGATTCGCGTCTGCTCTCAGCCTGATGCTGCTTCAGGTCGGCTTATCTGCTCCCCAAAGCTATGGGGCGGTGCAGGCAGCCAGATCGATGTCTAAAAATATAAAATACCCTTCCCTGTCTTCCAACAGAAACCTCCCTTTTTTGGGAAGTGTCCCTTCCTCCTGGCTCCGCAGCGGGCCCAGGTCTTATCCCTGGTTGGCTAGGGAAATCAGCTGCGTTGCCCGACCAAAATCCCCCCTCCGGTTCACTGGGTGCTGATTAGCTCGTTTGCTCTGTTCACAGAAGGTCCAAGGGGCGCCAGGCAGCCAGATCCCCAGAAAATAAAACTTTTTCGCCCCGCCCGCGGCTCCAAATGGCCATTTTATTTTTTTTTTCCCTAACCGCCGGGCTCAGCCGCCTGTGCCAACCTCCACCGGCAGCCTCAAAACTCACGAATCTCCACCGTTCGGTCCACGCCGCTGATCCGCGCAGATAGATGTCCCAAGCTTTTCACTCCACGTGTGCATAGCACAGACCCCCGGGCAGGACCCCGTCCACAATCCGCCTTGCTCTGGGAGCTTGCAGTGTGTGCCCTCCTACACTAACGCCATCTTGCCTTAGTTCCGGCACCCATAATCTCTAATTATTAACTCCATGAGTTTACACAATGTATTTAGTTCATAACAGCACAATCATACAGTATTTGCCCTTTTGTGTCTGGATTGCATCACTCAACATAATGTCCTCCAGGTTCATCCATTTTGTCATATGATTTATGACTGCACTTTTTCTTACCGCTGCATAATATTGCATTGTGTGTATACATGCAATAGGTGTATCCATTCATCAGTTGATGGACACCTGGGTTGTTTCTAATTTTTGGCAATTGTGAATGATGCTGCTATGAACATAAGTGTGTGGATGTCTGTTCATGTCGCTACTCTCAGTTCTTCTGAGTATATACCTAGTAATGCTATAGCCAGGTCACATGGCAAGTCTATATTCAACTTCATTAGGAACTGCCAAACAGTTCTCCACAGTAGCTGTACCATTCTATATTCCCACAACAGTGAATAAGTGTTCCTATCTTTCCACATCCACTCCAACATTTATAGTTTTCCAATTTTTTAATAGAGTCCAGTCTAATAGGTACGAAATGATAGCTCATTGTAGTTTTGATTTGCATTTCCCTAATCACTAGCGATGTTGAACATTTTTTTCATGTGTTCCTTCGTCATTTGTATTATTTCTTCTTTGGACAACTTCTTTTAAAGTCTTTTGCCCATTTTTTAATCAGGTAGTTTGTCTTTTTATTGTTCAGTTGCATGATCTCTTTTAAACCTTGGATATTAAACCTTATCAGATATATGATTACCAAATATTTTCTCCCATTGAGTCAACTACCTTTTCACCCCTTTGACAAAGCCCTTTGAGATGCAGAAGTGTTTAATTTTGAGAAGGTCCCATTTATCAATTTTTATTTTGTTGCTCATGCTTTGGGTGTAAGATTTAAGAAACTACAAGATCTTGAAGATGTTTTCCTACATTTTCTTCTAAGAGTTTTATGGTTGTCACTTTTATATTTAGGTCCTTGATCCATTTTGTGTTAATTTTTGTATAAGATGTGAGACAGAGTTCCTTTTCTTTCTTTTGGATATGGATATACAGTTCTCCCAGCACCATTGTTAAATAGACTATTCTGGCCCAGCTGGGAGGACTTGACTGCCTTATAAAAAATCACTTCACTGTAAATGTAAGAGTCTATTTCTGTGCTCTCAATTCAGTTCCATTGGTCAATGTGTTTATCTTTATGCCAGTACCATGCTGTTTTTACCACTGTAGCTATGTAGTATGTTTTAATCTGGAAGTAAGAGTCCTCCAACTTCATTCTTCTTTTTTAAAGTTTTTTGGCTATCTGTAGCCCCTTACCCTTCCAAATAAATTTTATAATTTGTTTTTCCAACTTCTGTAAAAACAGGCTGCTGTGATTTTTATTGAGATTCCATTGAATCTGTAAATCAGTTTGGGTAGAATTGACATCTTAATGATATTTAGTTTTTGAATCCATGAACGGGTATGTCCTTCCATTTATTTAAGTCTTTGTCAGTTTCCTTTACCAATGTTTTGTAGTTTTCTGAATATAGGTCCTTATGTCCTTGGTTAAGTTTATTACTAAATATTTGATTATTTTAGTTGCTATTATAAATGGAATTATTTTTCTGACTTCCTCCTCAGATGGCACATCAGTAGTGTATAGAAACCCTATTGATATTTGCATATTATTCTTGTCTCTCTCCCCTTTGTTGAACTCATCTATTTGTTCTAGTAGCTTTATTGTGGATTTTTCAGGAGATTCTAGATATAGGATCATATCATCAGCAAGTAGGGAAAGTTTTACATCTTCCTTTCCTATTTTTTGCCTTTTATTTCTTTATCTAGCCTAATTGCTCTAGCTAGAACCTCTAGCACAATACTGAATAACAATGGAGACATTGGGCATCCTTGTCTTGTTCCTGATCTCAGCAGGCAAACTTTCAATCTTTCACCATTGAGTACTATGCTTGCTGTAGAATTTTCATATATGCACTTTACTATATTGAGAAAGCTTCCTACTATGTCTGTCATTTGGAGAGGTCTTTATCAAGAATATAAAAACCTCTGCATCAAATGAGAGGATCAGATGATTTTTCTTCTTCAATTTATCTATGTGGTTTATTACACCAATTAATTTTCTTGTGTTGAACCACCCTTGCATACCTGGCATAAAATCCACTTGATCATAATGTATAATTCTTTTAATGTGCTTTTGGATTCTGTTTGCAAGTATTTTGTTGAGGATTTTTGTATCAATATTCATTAGAGATATTGGTCTCTAATTTTCTTCTTTTTTTTTTTTTTTTTTTTTTTTTGTAGTATCTTTATCTGGTTTTGGTATTAGGGTGATGTTGTCTTCATAGAACAAGTTTAGTAGTGATCTTTCCTGTTCAATTTTTTGAAAGAGCTTGAGCAAGGTTGGCATTAGGTCATCTATGAATGATTGGTAAAATTCACGTGTGAAGCCATCTGGTCCTGGGCTTTTCAAAATCTTTGGGAAGTTTTTCATGATGGTTTCAATGTCTTCACTTCTGATTGGTTTGTTGAGGTCCTCTATGTCTTCTAGGGTCAGTGTAGGTGGTATGTGTGTTTCTAGGCATTTGTCCATCTCCTCTACATTGTCTAGTTTTTTGAAACAGATTTATTCATAGCATCCTCTTATGATCTCTCACATTTCTGCAGGAGCAGTGGTAATGTCCCCCTCTCATTTCTTATTTTATTTATTAGTGTCTTCTCTCTTTTTTTCTTTGTCTGTTTGCCTAAGGGTTTGTCGATTTTGTTGATCTTTTCCAAGAACCAACTTTTGGTTTTGTTGATTCTCTCTATTGTTATTTTGTTCTCAATGTCATTTTTTAAATATACTTTTTAAACTTTTTAAAAGATACTTATTGCATAAATGTTACACAAAAAAATGTAAGGGATCCCATATCCCCACTCCCTACCCCTCCCACACTTTTCCACATTAACAACATCTTTCATTAGTATGATAATTTTTTACAATTGATGAATACATATTGGAGCACAGCCACTAAGTGTGGATTATAGATTACATTATAGTTTATACTCTGTCCCGCACAATTTTGTAAGTTATGACAAGATATATAATAGACTATATCTGTCACTGCAACCTCATTCAGGACAATTTCAATGTCCAAAAAAATGCCACCATATTACACCTATTTTTCTGTCTCCCTCTCCTCAGAACCTTGGTGACCTCTGCCTCCACATCAGTGATAAAAGTTCTTCCATGGCTAGAATAACAATAAGTCTATAGTAAAATAACAGTAACTGTACTCTAGTCCATCACTCATTCTCCAATCTTGAGGATTCTGGGATGCTGATATCCACTTTGCCTCTAATTGAGAGGGGGCTTAAATCCCATGGGACGGATGGATGGGACTATCTTGCTTGTAGTTGTATACACTCTCTGTTCCTTGGGATGGTCATTGTGCATCATCATCTCCCTGTTAGTTGTCCTGGGTGAGTCCAATGAACTGGAGAGTAGATGTTGCAACGCTGTTGAGATTCACAGCCCAAATGGCACATGGAAAGCCCAAAGACTTAAGTCTCTTGAACATACACCTATCAACTCTAGTACCAACTATAAGTTCAAACAGAAGGGGAAGAAGAGCCACTTGTAGGGAAAGCACAAATGAGTTCAACTCTGTCACACTGAGGAGCATAAATTCCAAAGTAGGGCATGCTAGCAGGTCACCAAACTCCTGAGCTTTCAGGACTGCCTATAGTGTCTGGATGTCTGCAGAGCCCTCAGGAGCCCCTCTATTTGAGGCAATATATACTGTGGCAGTCAATGTGATCCTGCTGAAATATGCATAAGTGTAACCTCTAGAATGACCTCGTAACACGCTTTGAAGTCTCTTAGCCATATAAATTCATTTGTCTTTAAACTTTCCCCCTTTGGTCAAGGTCTTTTTCCAGGTGAATTGCTAGTTGGTTCTTGGTAGTAATCCCTCAGCACCAGGGAGGCTCATCCCTGGAGTCATGTCCCATGCTGGGAAAAGGTAATATATTTATATGCTGAGTTTGCCTTAGAGAGAGGCCACATTTGAGCAACAAGGAGGCTCTCAGAGGTAACTTTCAGGCAATCTATAATACTAGGCTAAGTTTTAATTTCAAAAGAAAAGGCTCATAAGTACAGTCATCAATATCAAGGTCTTGTCAATGGTCCATCCCCCTTCACTGGTCACTGCTCCTTTACTCAAGGGATTCTTGCTGTCCCATTAGAGAATGTGGCAGAACTCTCCAGGATGGGAAACCAATATGCTTTCAGTTATTTTGTGGATCTCCAACCACCGTGACAATGCCCCATGAACACTTGAACTCATTCATATCCTAATAGGTATACCCCAGGTGAACTTCCTCCCATGCATCCCCCATCACTGATACCCTGCACTGTTGATTCTCCCATGCCACAGTTGTAACCCTTCTATGATCCAAAATTTCTTCAAAAATGAAGCCAACAAAATAATCATATAGAATTAATAAGAAAATGAAATAATAATGATAGTTTTAAAAATAACAAATAAAATACCAAAATTTTTTAAAAATTTAAAATAATGAAAAAATAAAATTAAAAAAAAATTTTTTGACATTATATCTTTCATTACTGTAAGATCTGTTGTCTTATATGTACAGTGACATTTTGTTCCATTTATTCCCCCAGTGTCTTATATTTTACATTTTATCTTCAAAGAAGCTTAAGGTTACGGAAAAGTCATGTACAGAATATAAGGGATTCCCATATACCCAACATTCTCCCCCTTTTCCTCTTTCTCCTATTAATAGTGAACTTCCTCCCATGCATCCCCCAACACTGATACATTTTACATGTGGATGGTACATTTGTTATAATTAATGTACAAATACTGAAGCATTGCTGCTAACCATGGTCAATGATTTACATTATGGTTTACATTTTGGACCATACAATTTCATAAATTTTGATGACATTTAACATGGCCTATAGCCATCATTGGAAGATCATGTAGAACAAATCCAATACCCCAAAAATGCCCCTATGTTCCATCTATTCTATTCCTCCCTCCCATTCCCCTCAGAACCCATGGCACCCACCAAGCTTCACTCCTTGAAAGACAAGATTCATAGTTACTTGCAACAACATTGAGGGCTTGACATACTGGCTGCCTTCCTCTATTGGGCATTGTCTATGCTCTTAAGAGACTCCCACTCCTGTATTTGAGAACATAGCAGGACTCCCCAAGATGGGAGTCCAATACCTTCCTGTTCATTGTGTGGGTCTCCACTCACTGATACAATGCACTATGACAGGATGAACACTCACATACTCCCTAGAAGCATGCCCCAGACACACCCTGTCCCTCATGCCCCCCACATCCAACACCCTAAACCAGTAACTTTCCCTAGCTGTATTTGCCAGAAGAACATACCCAACCTTGTAGTTTCGACCACATACCTGCAAATCCCCAGAGATCATCTGCTTCCTCCCCCAAACTTCCACCCATTTCCATGGATAGTGCAACCCACCTCCCACCCTACCCCCTCACAGACCAGCACTGCTAAACCCAATAGCCTCACTGTACCACTGTCATATCCATCCACAGCACAAACACACCCTTCTACCTTATCATAGATTTTGCCCATATGGGCATTGGCTCACAACCTGTCCCGGCCCGCGGGACATCAACGAGGACCCGAAACCTGCCGAGAAAGAATGGTGGGACAAGAGACGCAAAGAATGACAGCAAGACAGTATTCTGATCAAGCTGCAAATTTTATTTGAGGGAGCAGGGCTTATATGCTGTTTGGAGAGAGGAAGTGAGTCGGGGTCGGGTGGCGCTCCGGGATTGGAGGGTGTTATCGCTGGAGTAGTGGGCAGATCTTACTTTCGCGCCCTGCGCCTGCGTACTTGTTGCATTCACCTGGGCAGTGGCGGGAACCGGAGAACAAAGGAGCAAGGAGGAAGAAGAACAAGGAAGTGACAAAGCAGATTTTGTGTCTGCGCCATGTTGTGGCGTCCGCCATGTTGCTCCATGTGACCACAGGTTGCTATTGCTTAGGTTGTTGGCACCTCTCTTGGCAGACTCCAGTGACGGCTCCCAACAACAACCCTCTATTCCCTTTCTGTCTCCTGTAAACCTACCTTCCAGACTCTTATCTCTGTGAGTCTGCTCAATTTGTTTAATTTGTATCAGTGAGGTCATGTAAAATTTGTCCTTCAATGCCTGGTTTACTTCACTCAACATAAGGTCTTCAAGACTCATCCATGTTATCCCATGTGTTAATACTGCATTCCTTCTTACAGCTGAGTAATATTCCATTGTATGTATATACCAGAGTTTGCTTATCCATTCTTCTGTTGATGGACATTTGGATTGTTTACAATGCTATGAGCATTGGTGTGCATATATTTGTTCATGTCCCAGCTTTCAATTCTTCTGGGTAGAAACCCAGTAGTGGGATTGCTGGTTCATATGGCAATTCTATAGTTAGCTTCCTGAGGAACCACCAAAGTGTCTTCTACAATGGTTGCACAATTCTGCATTCCCACCAGCAGTGGATAAATGTACCCATTCTTCCATATCTTCTCCAACACTTGTAATCCCCTGTTTTTTTTAATATCTGCCAGTCTAATGGGTGTAAGATGATATTTCATAGTAGTTTAGATTTGCATTTCCCTACTAGCTAGTTATGTTGAACATCTTTTCATGTGGTTTTTAGTCATATGTATTTCTTATTTGGAGAAGTGTCTATTCAAATCATTTGCCCATTTTTAAATGCATTGTCTTTTTATCTTTGAGGCCTAGAGTTTCTTTATATATGCTGGATATTAGGTCCCTATCAGATATATGGTTACCAAATATTTTCTCCCATTGAGTTTTTCACTTTCTGGACAAATTTCTCTGAGGTTCCAAAGTTTATAATTCTGGGAGATCCCATTTATCTTTTTTTTTTTTTTTTCATTGTTTGTGCTTTGAGTGTAAAGTTCAAGAAACCATTTCCTAATGCAAGATATTGTAGATGCTTTCTTACATTATCTTCCAAGATCTTTATGGTCTTGACTTTTATATTTAGATCTTTGATCCATCTTGAGTTAATTTTTGTATAAGGTGTCAGATGGTGTTCCTCTCTCAATCATTTGGATATGTATATCCAGTTCTCCAAGCACTGCTTGTTGAAGAGGCCATTCTCTCCCAGTTAAGTGGGCTTGGTGGCCTTGTCGAATATTGACTGTATATGCAAGGATCTATATCAGAACTCTCAATTTGGTTCCATTCATCAGCATGCCTATCCTTGTGCCAATACCATGAAGTTTTGACCACTGTAGCTTTGTACTATGTTTTAAAGTCAGGTAGTGTGATTGCTCCAATTTCATTTTTCTTTTTCAATATGTCTTTGGCTATCCAGGGCCCCATGCCCTTCTAAATAAATTTCATAGTTAGCTTTTCCAATTCAGTAAAAAATGCTGTGGTAATTTTTATTGGAAATGCATTAAATCTGTAAATCAGTTTGGATAGGATAGATATCTTAATGATGTTTAGTCTTCCTGTCCAAGAACAGGGAATATTTTCCATTTATTTAGGTCTTTTTTTATTTCCTTTAACAGTGTTGTGTAGTTTTCTGCATACAAGTAGTTTATATCTTTAGTTAAATTTATACCTAGGTATTTGATACTTTTAGTTGCTATTGTAAATGGGATATTTTTCTTGATTTCCTCCTCAGATTGCACATTATTGGTGCACAGAAATGCTACTGGTTTTTGCACATGGATCTTATAACCTGCCACTTTACTGAAATCATTTATAAGCTCTAGAAGTTTTGTTGTAGATTTCTCAGGACTTTCAAGGTATAGGATCATGTCATCTGCAAATAGTCAAATTTTTACTTCTTTCTTCCCAATTGGACACTTTTATATATTTTTCTTGCCTAAGTGCTCAAGCAAGTACTTCTAACACAATGTTAAATAAGAGCGGAGACAGTGGGCATACTTATCTTATTCCAAATCTTAGAGGGAAAGCTTTTAGGATTTCACAATTGAATGTGATGTTAGCTGTCAGTTTTTCATATATATCCTTTATCATGTTGAAGAAGTTTCCTTTTATTCCTATCTTTTAAAGTGTTTTTTATAAGGAAAGGGTGCTGTATTTTGTCAAATGCTTTTTCTTCATCTATAGATGTGATCATGTGATTTTTTCTTTTGCTCTGTTTATGTGGTGTATTACATTGATTGATTTTCTTATGTTGAACCATCCTTGCATACAAGTGATAAAATCCACTTGGTCATGGTATATAATTCGTTTCATATGTTGTTGAATATGATCAGCAAGTATTTTCTTGAGGACTTTAGCATGTAGGTTCATTAGAGAGGTTGGTCTACAGTTTTCCTTTCTTGTGGTGTCTTTATTTGGCTTTGTTATTAAGGTGATGTTGGCATCATAGAATGAGTTAGGCAATGTTCCCTCCACTCCTATTTTTTGGAAGAGTTTAAGCAGGATTGGTGTTAGTTCTTTCCAGAATGTTTGGTAGAATTCACCTGTGAAGCCATCTGGTCCTGGGCTCTTCTTTGTTGGGAGATTTTTGATGACTAATTCAATCTCGTTACTTGTGATTGGTCTGTTAAATTCATCAATTTCTTCTTTTGTCAATGTAGGCTACTTGTGTGTTTCTAGGAAATTGCCCATTTCCTCTAAATTATCCATCTTGTTGGCATGTAATTTTTTTTCAAAGTATCCTCTTATGATGCTTTTTATTTCTCTTGGGCCAGTGGTGATATCCCCTTCCTTGATTTTTATTTTATGTATTTTCATCTTGTCTCTTTTTTTCTTTGTTAGTCTAGCTAAAGGTTTGTCAATTTTATTAATCATCTCAAAGAAACAGCTTTTCCTTTTGTTTATTTTTTATAGTGTTTTCTTATTTTCAATTTCATTAGCTCTGTTCTAATCCTTGTTATTTCCTTCTTTTTACTTCTCTTGGGGTAAGTTTGTTGTTCTTTTTCTAAATCTACAAGTATGCAGTTAGTTCTTTGATTTTAGCTCTTTCTTCTTTTTTCATATAGGTATTTATGGTTATGAATTTCCTTCTCCTTACTGCCTTTGCTGTATCTCATAGGTTTTGATACATTGTGTTGTCATTTTCATTTGTTTTACAGTAGTTATTGATTTCTTTGATAATTTCCTCCTTGACCCACTGATTGTATAAGAATGTGTTTGTTTAACTTCCATATTTTTGTGCCTAATCTGTTTCTCTGCCCCTTAATGATTTCCAGCTTCATTCCATTGTGGTCAGTGAAATTATTTTGTATAACTTAAATCTTTCTGAAATCTTTAAGTGTTGTTCTGTGACCTAGCATGTGGTCTATCCTGGAAAATGATCCATATGCACTGGAGAAGAATGTATATTCTGCTGTATTTGGGTGTAATGTTCTATATATGTCTATTAAGTCCAGATCCTCTAATGTATTATTCAAGGTCTTTGTTTCTTTATTGATTCTCTGTTGAGATGTTCTTTTTTAATATTGATAATGGTGTATTAAAGTCCCCCACTATAACTGTAGAGGCATCTTTTTCTCCATTTAGTTTTTCAATGTATGTCTCATGTATTTTCAGGCACCCTGGTTAGGTGTATAAATGTTTATGATTGTTCTTTCTTCTTGATAGATTATTCCTTTTATTAATATATGGTGGCCTTCTGTGTCTCTTACCATAGTTTTGCATTTAAACTCTATTTTGTCCAAAATTAGTAGAGCTACTCCAGCCCTTTTTTGGTTATTGTTTGCATGTAAAATTGTTTTCCAACCATCCACTTTCAGCCTCTTTGCTTCCCTGGGTCTAAGGTGAATTTCTTGTAGAAGCATATAGATGGATCATATTTCCTTATCCTTTCTGCCAATCTATGTCTCTTGATTGGAGACTTTAATCCATTAACACTCAATGTTATTACTGTCAAAGAATTACTTACATTAGCCATATTATCTTTAGGTTTATGTATGCCACATGTTTTTATCTTTTTAGTTATTCTTACACTCTTCTCCAATTCTCTCTCTCTCTTGTTTCTTCCTTTCAATCTGCAGAACTCCCTTTAGTATTTCCTGAAGGGCATGTTTCTTATTGACAAACTCTTAATTTCTGTTTATCTGTGAATATTTTGAACTCTCCCTCATTTTTGAATTCCAGCTTTGCTGGATAGAGAATTCTTGGCTGCAAATTTTTTTTCTTTTATCACCTTAACTATGTCATACCACTGCCTTCTTGCCTCCATCATTTCAAATGATAGATCAGCACCTAATCTTATCAAGCTGCCCTTGTATATGATGCATCTCTTTTCTCTTGCTGCTTTCAGGATTCTCTTTGTCTTGAGCATTTGACAATTTGATAAGGATATGTCATGTGGTAGGCCTGTTAACAATTATACTGTTTGGGGTGTGCTGCACTTCCTGGGCATGTATGTCCATGTCCCTCAAAAGAGTTGGGAAGTTTTCAGCCATTATTTCCAACAACACTCCTTCTGCCCCCTTTCCCTTCTCTTTTTCCTCTGAGATGACTATAATGCATATGTTTGTGCATTTTGTGTTGTCATTGAAATCCCTAAGCCCCTGCTGGATTTTTTCTATATTTTCATCTATCTGTTCTACACTCTGTCTGATTATATACTGTCTTTGACATCACTGATTCTTTCCTCCGCCTGTTCAAATCTGCTGTTATGTGCTTCCAGCATATTTTTTATTTCTTGCATTGTGCCATTCATCACTATCAGATCTGTTATCTTTTTATGTGTATTTACCATTTCTTCAGTATGTTCCTCCAGTGCCTTCTTAATATCCTTAATCTCTTCCTTCACTTCATTAAGTTGATTCATGATATTTGTTTGGACATCTCTGATTAGTTGTTCCATGTTCTGCATCTCCTCTTGTTTTTAAGTTTGTTCATTATACTGGGCCATGTCTTCTGTTTCTTAGTATGATTGTAATTTTTTGTTGGTGTCTAGGCATCTGTTTATATTGTTGGTTTTATTCAATTGATTAGCTTCTCTTTCTACTCTAGGGTTTTATTTTGTCTTTGTTGTTTTGTGTGGTAAGCTTTCACTTTAATATTTCATTCATCTTATTCTATTTCCCTGATGTTGTCTATGTTCCCTTGAAAAAAATTAGGACCAGAGAAAAGGAAAAACATTAGAAGAGAAAAATAATAATTGTACTAATTTTTAAAATGTAGAAGAGAAACTGTACAAGACCTAGGAAAATAAATAATTAACATGAGTGAAAAATCATAAGAAGTACAGAGGAATAAGAAAAAAAGGGGGAATAGAAAAAATGAAATGAGAAACCAAATAGAGTAAATTATATAGAAAGAATTTAAAGGCTGGAATGATGAGAAGAGAAGAGAGGAAAAGAAAAAGTGAAAAAGGAAGAAAAAAGAAAGAAAACAAGGGAAAGAAAGACAGAAAGAAATAAAAACCAAAAAAAAATTGAATACCAAACCAAAAGAGGTGGAATAAAAGAAACAACAGAAAACTCTAGATAAAAAAATGAAGGATAGAAAAGAAATAATGTAGGTAGAAAAAAATGGTAGAAAAAAAAAAGGAAACAAAGAAAGGGAAAGCATAACAAATAAGAAACAAAACAGCAGCAAATAAAAAAGAAAGGAAACTTTTCAAAAAAAAAAAAATAACAGATCCATGAAAACCTAAAACAAAAAGGGTGTCTCTCTGTTCCCTGTGATAAAGTTTCAGCTGGATGCCTGATATCCCAGTGGATCACTCTGGATAATTTCTCTAAGGAGACCTGGGAATTGAACCAGGGACCTTGTATATACAAGCCAGGAATTCCTCCTCTGAGCTAAACCACCTCCTTGGGATAATTAGGCTTCAGGAAGCTATCTGCTCCCTTTCCCTCAGGTGTTTTAGACTTATGCAGTTTGCTATAGTCTTGTTGATTAGGTGCCCTTCCCTGCCCACTCTCGATTCTAGTTCCTCTCTTTTCCTGGGCAGCTGGGCATGACCGCCTGCTTGAGCAGATACCCCCTCCCCTCTTCCTGTTGGGTTGGGGTCCCTTCTTCGATTCAAAGGGGGCTCAGCTGGCCAGAATCACTGCAAAGAAACCACTCCCCCCCCCTTCTGATCCCTCTTCCTCCCAGGGAATGCCTCCTCCCACTTGGTTGGCAGCAGCAAGCCAGGGTCTTCATTGAGGCTACTTGCCCTGACGGCAGGATACGTGTGCCATTTCCAGCCACAGGGGTGAGCAACTCATGGTTTTTCTTTAGCTTCTTTATCTTTCCACTACCTTTCTAGATAACTCAGAGCACCTTGCCATTCCATGTATATCCTTTAGATAGGTCCCTGCCTTCTCTCTGCTTTTTTTTTTTTTTTTTTTTTTTTGTGAGTGAGTCAAACTCTGCCTACCTACTTTGGCACCATTTTCCCAGAAGTCCCTTGTTCTCAATTTCGTTTATTTCTGCTCTGATCTTTATGATTTCTTTCCTTCAGCTTGGTTTGAGATTAGTTTGCTGTTCTTTTTCTAGTTTCTCCAGTTATGCAGTTAGATCTTCAATTTTAGCTCTTTCTTCTTTTTTAATGTAAGCATTGAGGGCTATATATTTCCCTCTCAGCATTGCTTTTACAGTGTTCCATAGGTTTGGGTATGCTGTGTTTTCATTTTCATTCATCTCAAGGTGTTTACTGGATTCTCTTACAATTTCTTCTTTGACCCACTGATTATTTACTATTGTGATGTTTAATCTCCATATATTTACGGATTTTCCTTTTCCATCCGTTATTGATTTCCAGCTTCATCTGTTATGATCACAGAAACTGTTTTGTATAATTTCAATCTTTTTAAATTTGTTAAGACTTGTCTTGTGACCCATCATATGGTCTATCCTGGTAAAGGATCCATGAGCACTTGAAATGAATGTATATACTGCTGCATTGCAGTGCAATGCTCTATAGATGTCTATTAGGTCTAGTTCATTACACATACTATTTAGGTTCTCTGTTTATTTATCCTCTGACCAGATGTTCTATTCAATACTACGAGTGGTGTATTGACGTCCCCAATTATTATTGTAGAGACATCTACTTCTTCCTTCAGTTTTGCCAGTGTGTGCCTCATGCATCTTGGGGCACTCAGGTTAGGTGCACAAATATTTAGTATAGTTATTTCTTCTTGGTAAATTGCTCTTTTTATTAATATAGAATGACCTTCCTCATCTCTTATCACAGTTTTGCATTTGAAATCTATTTTTTCCAATATTAGTATTGTTTTTCCAGCTCTTTTTTTTTTTTTTTTTTTTTTTTTTGATTGCAATTTGCATGGAATATCTTTTCCAACCTCTCACTTTTAACCTGGCTGTGTCCTTACATCTGAGCTGGACACTGAGGTGGGTCTCCTGTAGACAATGTATAGACAGCTCATATTTTTTTATCCATTCTATCAGTCTATGTCTTTTGATTGAGGAGTTCAAGCTATTAACATTCAATGTTATTACTGTAAAGGCATTTCTTACTTCATCCATTTTGCCCTTTGGCTCTCTGTTGTCATATCATTCTATTGTCTGTCTTCTTATCCATTAGTTTATACTTCCTACTAATCTCCATGTCTAACCTTTTCTCCAAATCTCTCGCCCTTGATACTCCCTTTAGTATCTCTTGCAAATTTGGTCCTTTGGTAACATATTCTATCAGTTTTTGTTTGTCTGTGATGACTTTGAACCCACCCTCATTTTTGAAGGACAGCTTTGCCGATACAGAATTCTTGGCTGGCAGTTTTTCTCTTTTGAACCTTAAATACATCATACCACTTTCTTCTTGCCCTCATGGTTTCTGATGAGAGTTTGGCAGTTAATCTTATTGAGTTTCCTTTGTATGTGATGCTTTGCTTTTCTCTTGCTGCTTTCAGAATCCTCTCTTTATCTCTGATATTTGTCATTCTGAATAGTAGGTGTTTCAGGGTAGGTCTATTCAGATTTATTCTGTTTGGGATGCATGTTCTTCTTGGATATTGATATTTATATCTTTCATAAGGGTTGGGAAGTTTTGGGTTATTATCTATTCAAATATTCTTTCTGCCTCTTTTCAATTCTCTTCTCCTTCTGGGACACCAATATTGTGAATGTTTGAGTGTTTCACCTTGTCATTCAATTCCCTGAGACCCTGTTCCATTTTTTCCATTCTCTTCTCTTTCTGTTCTTCTGTCTTTTCCAGTTCAGATGTTCTGTCTTCATAATCACTAATTCTGTCTTCAAGCAATTCAAATCTGCTCTTATATGCCTCTAATGTATTTGCAGGTTTCCAAATTGTTCTTTATGCTCTCCCAGTGTCATCTTTCTTTTTATTTTTTATTTTTTTGGGGGGGTATTGGGGACTGGAGATTGAACCCAGGATCATGTATGTGGGAAGCCACTGCTCAACCACTGATCCACATCAGCTTCCTTGTTTTTTTTCTGTTTTTTTGTTTGTTGTTTGTTTTTGTTTTTTCAGGAGACACCATTAACCAAACCCAGGGCCTCCCATGTGGGAGGTGGACACTCAACTGCTTGAGCCACATCTGCTCCCCAGTGTCTTCTTAATGTCCTTTGTTTCTTTAGTCATATTTTCTTTAAATTCATTGATGTGATTTAGGAAAGTTGTATGTTTATCACTGATTAATTGTCTTAAATCCTGTATCTCTTCAGGATATTTGGTTAGTTCTTTTGGTTGGGCCATCTCTTCTTGTTTCCTAGTATGACTTGTGATTTTTAGTTTATGTATAGGCATCTGAATATGTTGGTGAATTTTCTCTGATGACCAATTTCTCTCTTTCACCTATTGTTGTGTTTTTGTTTTTTTTCCCCCATAACTGTCATTTGCTATTTGGTTCAACTTATTCTGTCTTTAAAATTGCCTGGCTTACCTCTCAATTGGAAGTGGAGTGGGTATCACCATCCCAGACTCCTCAGGATGAGGGGAAGAGCTATAGACTAGAGTGGACTTGCTGGTATTCTACTATAGACATATTGTGATTCAAGCAATGGAAGAAATTACAACATTGATGTGGAGCCAGTGGCCACTGGAGACTCTGGGGACAGGGAGAAGGAAAAGCAGTTGTAATACAGGGGCTTTTTCAGGACTTGGGAATTGTCCTGAGTGACATTGCAATGACAGATATAGGCCGTTTTATATC
This sequence comes from Tolypeutes matacus, assembly GCA_026826555.1. Lineage (NCBI taxonomy): Eukaryota > Metazoa > Chordata > Mammalia > Cingulata > Chlamyphoridae > Tolypeutes > Tolypeutes matacus. The sequence goes on along the minus strand of JAKSZT010021197.1, from coordinate 231,903 downwards.
ATCATATAACATGCAGAACTGTGTGGGAGATAGTGTGGTCTACAATGTGAACTATGGTCTGTGCTTAATGGCAAAACCCCAGGATGTGTTTATCAATTGCAATTAATGTGCCACACTAATGAAGGATATTTATGTGGGAGGTTGTGGGAGGTGTGAGAGGTGGGGTTTATGGGAATCCCTATATTTTTTGTGTAATATTTATGCAATCTAAGTATCTTTTAAAAAAATTTTTTTTAATAAAAACTAAATTTAAAAAAAAGATTCAACAAACAGAATTGGATCTTGTAATTCTATGAATTAACACACTTTATTATCACTATGCTTGGCATTGTAATATTCCTGATCAACTTTTGATCAATGACCAAAACATGATCCGAAAAGAAAATCAACCTGTTTGGGGGCTTTTATTTTATGTTTTGTTTTGCTTTTCTATAATGATTTTAGTTCAATTCACCTTTACTCCACAGTCTAATCTTACTTGGTACTTAAGAAGAACTCAATAAACATTTGTTGTTTGAAAAAAATAATAATAAAAATAAATAAAATAAAATCGCCTGGCTTTAGTTATCAAAATCGGGCCAGGGACTCATGGTAGGGTGCAGACATTTTCCCAGGGGTAGAATACAAAGAGAACAGTTTTTGTCCGTGCAATTTCCAGACTGGCCAGTAGATGGCACTCATCAGCACACCTTTCCATGGAAGTGTTTCAGTCTGGGCTTTCCTGTGTTCCTGTGTTGACTCTCCAGAGTAAGATTCAAAGCAGGCTCTTCTGGCCAAATTCACTGAAGAAAAGCACCCTGACTCCCCCTCCCTTTTCCCTTGAAATGGTTGACAGGGAGGAAGATGTCTGTTCCTCTCTCAGATGACTGCAGTGAGCCAGGGGTTTTACTCCTGCTTAGTATCTTGGGAGTGGCAGATGGGAGCCATTCCCGGCCACTGCAGTGGCTTGGTAACTCATGTTTGTAGTTTCAGCTTCTTTGTCTCTCTGTCCCTGGCCCTCCTGGGAGTTGTGTAGCACTGTGCTGGTCTGCTGATATCCAAAGCAGGTCCCTTGGACAGCTTTTGGCTCTTTCTCTGTTATTATTGTGAGAGTATTGCGCTCTGCCTGTTAGTCTGATGACATCTTTCCACAATCCAAACTCTGATTTTTGACTGAAGAGTTTAATCCATTTACATTTAAAGTCACTTCTGATAATGCAGGACATTCTTCAGCCATTTTCCTATTTAGCCTTTGTAAGTCTTACAAATTTTTTGTTCCTCAATTCTTCTTTTAATACCTACTTTTATATTTATTTGATTTTTTGTGTTGTACCATATCTAGTGCCTTCTCTTTTCTATCTGGATATATTTTTCATCTGTTTTCTTGTGGTTTCCATGGGTTAAAATTTAACATCCTAAATATATAAGAATCATATTTGGCTTGATACCAACTTGACTTTAATAGCACACACATATACTTTTTCTATACTCCTGAGTCACCTTTTTTATACTTATTACCACTTATAGCTTTATACATTGTATGTCCCAAACCATTCATTTATCATTACTTTTTTTTTTTTTTAAGATTTTATTTATTTATTCATTTATCTCCCCCTTGCTGCTTGTGCTCACTGGGTCAGCTAACCACGCCGTGCGGGCGGGCTTGCCTTCACCAGGAGGCCCCGGAAACCGAACCCGGGGCCTCCCATATGGTAAACGGGAGCCCTACTGATTGAGCCACAGCTGCTTCCCATATCATTACTTTTTATTCATTTGTATTTTAGCATCTGTAGGAATTCAGAAGTGGACTTATATATCAAACAATACAATATAATAGTACTGGAATTTATAATTATCCAAAATGTTACCTATACTGGAGGTCTTTATTTCTTTATACTGCTTTGAACCATTGTCTAATGTTCTTTCTTTTCAGTCTGAAGAATTCCCTTTAACATTGAGTGTAGGGCAAGTCTAATGGTGGTGAACTCCCTCAGCTTTTGTTTATTTGGGATTGTCTGAATCTCTTCCTAATTTTTTAAAGCAAGTCTTGCCAGATATAAAATTCTTGACTGACATTTGTTTTCTTTCAGCACATTTTAAGTATTTCAACACACCGCCTTCTTTCCTCTCTGGTTTCTGATGATAAACCAGCCCTCAAATCTAATTAGAACTCCCTTGTAAATAAGTTGCTTTTCTATTGTACCTTTCTGAACTCTCTTCTTGTCTTTTGCATTTAATTGTTTGATCAACATATAACAGGGTGTATTTTTCTTCATGTTTTCCTGTTTGGTGTTCTCTGGGCTTCTTGGATGTGCATATTTAAGTCTTTTGTTAAGTTTTGGAAGTTCTTTGTCATTTTCTTAAATATTACTTCTAATTCTTTCCTTTTCTTCTTCTTCTGGGATTCACATAATGCATATATTGGTATGCTTGATGGTGTACCAGAGGCATGTCTTGGGCTATTTTTGCTTTTTATAATTATTTTTCCTTTCTGTTCCTCATTTCAATTGTCATGTCTTCCAGTTCCCTGATTCCTTCTTCTGCCGGTTCCTATCTACTGTTGAAACTCTCCTGGGAATTTTTGTTTCATTTATTGTCATCTTCAACTCTGGTAGCTCTTTTTCATTCATTTTTAAAATTTCTATTTCTTTTCTAAGATTCTCATCTTGCTCTTTCATTGTTTTTCTGATATCCTTTAGTTCTTCCTCTGTATTTTCCTTCACCTCCTTCATAATTTAAGATAATTTTTTAAAAGTTTTTTTTAGTATATCTACATTCTGGTCTTCTTGATTGGTATTTTCTGGATTTTTATTCATTTCCTTTGGATGGGACATCATTTAGTGTTTATTTGTGTGTCCTGTACTCTTGTTACACTCTGTAAATTTTATAATTTAAAATATTAACTTTGGGATTTATTCCCTGAGATGTTGATTTCTTGGTTTTGTAACCTGATTTTCTGGTGCTTCAGCCCTGGTAATGGTTAAGCTCATGTGTCAACTTGGCCAGATAATGGTGCCCAGTTGTTTGGTCAAGCACCCATTGGCCTAATTGTACTATGAGGACAGTTCATGAACTTAAATCATCAGTGAGTTGATTGCATCTGTGGCTGATTGCATCTACAATCAACTGAAAAGATTGCCTTCAGCAATAAGAGATTTCTCATCCAATCAGTTGAAGGCCCTAAAAGGAGAAGTGATTTCAGTAGTCAGAGAGAGAATTTCCATCTCTAGTTCAAACAGCCAAGTTCTCCTGGGGAACTCATCAAGGACCTTCATCAGAGTTCCTAACTTGCAGCCTGCCCTATGGAATTTGGACTCATGCACCCCACAGTCACTTGAGACAATTTTTAAAAATCTCATAAGATTTACAGATATCTCTAGTCAGTTTCTGTTTCCTTAGAGAGTACTACTAATGCAGCCCCCTTATCAGGAATATCTGTCCAATGCAAATGCCATGTGCAGGGTTCTCCCTCTCTTTTCTGGGCCTGTATCTTGTCCTGGGCTTCTGTTTGTTGGTTGTTTTAGAGTTCCCCTGTTTACAGGAGTTTGAATATACCTTATATTTTCCAGGAGACAGAATTTCCTCTCCTGAGTGTTTAAGGCAGGCAGGTCTTTGCCCCAGACTGTTCACCTCTATATTTTCTTACACTCCTTTCATTGTCTCAAGCTACTTTTACCAGAAGGATTAATCCTGGGATGGGGCCACCCTGGAGAGCGGTTTCCCAAATCACTCATTCCTGGCTAAAACAGGACCAGTGCCCATGAAGGGGGTACAGATCTGCTCCAAAGTACTCTGTGGAGCACTTCAGCTGTCCCCCTCTGCCCTGAGGAAGTGTAGCATCTTTAAGTCTCTTCTGCCACCACCTTTGTCCAGGGTGATTTTGAACAACAGCCACCCTCAGAGCTGGGACCCCAACAATATGAAGTTGCTAATCAAAAGCCATGATCAGTGATTGGCCTTGCCCACCCTTGGTCTTAGGGAAGAGGAATTTTATGTCCCTTTCTGTCACCAGCCAGGCCTGGATTCCATGGCAGCCTGCAGCTAGAGCAGGAGATAGGCACCAGTAACTGCCACCAGGAAAGAGCAATTTAGAGCTTGTTACTGTAATTTGCCAGCCTCCTCCTGCATGCTGTATCATAGTCTATCAGCCTTCCCTGGATGCTGTACAGTGGCCTAACAGCTTCTGGAGCTTCAAAATTGATGGTTAAGACAATTCCTACCTGTTTAATAGTTGTTCTTGTTGAAGGACTAAATCTTGTAGCTTCCTAGTCCAACTTCTTCCCACTATCTTCTTGATTTTTACATTTTTTAATGTTGGAAAAAATCAAAAGAAAAATCATGTTTTGTGGCATGTGAAAATTATATTAAATTCATATTTTTGCACCTAAAAATAAAATTTTATTGGAACACAGCCATGCTCATTTTTTTATATGTATTCAATGGCTGCATTCACATTTCAACATTGAGCAATTGTGATAGACTGGGAGACCCACAACACCCTTAACATTTACAATCTGGATCTTCACATAAAAAGTTTGCTGGCTCCTGGTCCATATCATATTTAGGAAGATCCTGTATGCCTGTTTTTTTAAGGAGATACCAGGGATTGAACCCAGGACCTCATACATGGGAAGCAGGCACTCAACCAATAAGCTACAGCCATGCCCCCTATATGCCTATTTTTCTTAGGATATTTATAAGTATTATTGGCTGGCTTTTTTTAATACCTTCCCAGCAACTAATGACATTATCATTTTCTTTATTATGTTGATGGATGAATTACTTTGCTTTATTTCTTAATATCAAATAAACCCTACTTAATCATGATATAGTATTTCTTTCATATACTGCTAGACTTTTTTTTTCCTTTAAGAATTTTTATTTGTTAATTACCATCTGGAGTTAGGAAAATATACAACAAACAAATAGGCACAACTTACAGAAATACAAAGTGCAGAAATGTAAAACTAACTAGTTTGAACTATAATTTTTACTCTTTTTGCCAATTGCTGCTAGACTGTTTTTGCTAACATTTTATTAATAAACTTACCTTTATATTCATAAGGAAAAAGTGGTCTATAGTTCCACATTTTTAAATTTTTATAATGTTTTATTTCTAACCATATGCTGGCCTCAAAAAATATTGTTAATATCTATCTTTTTCAATGGTCCATAATAGTTTAGATAGTAATGGAAATATCTGTTGCTTGAAGGTTAGATCAAACTCAGCTAGAAAATGTTCATTTTCGGTATCTTTTAAATTTTTGTTTTTGTTTCTATCACATTTCACACTCTATTTCCTCTATATTAATCCAGTTTATTTAATTTTTTTACTTTCTTCCTCTACCCTCAACCCATCAGTCAGGGAGTTTCTGCAATTAAAATATAATAATAGTTTACACTTTGTACCACATAATTTTATAGGTTTTGACAAAATGTATAATGGCCTGTATTCATCACTGCAATGCCATGCAGGACAATACCAATGTCCATGGTTAGTAACAATGCTTCAATATGTGTTCATCAGTTGTAACAAAGGTACCATACTAATGAAATATGTTGTTAATGGGGGAAAGTGTGGGAGGGGGAGGGGAATCCCCTATATTTTCTACATAATATTTATGTAATCTAACGCGTCTTTAAAAATTAACTAAAAAAAACACAATAACAAAACAATAAAGGCTTGGAATCATCTTAAGCATTTGTTATAGTCTGGACACTGTCTTTAGTCTCTGCTCACATAACAGCACTGCCAAAATATTTATCTATTTTAATATATTCCTCTAATTAAAACTCAAATTCCTTTCTATGACAAACAAGGTTCTTCATGATCCAAATCATTCTGGTTTTACTTACCCCTTGTCCCCACCCCACCCTCTTTCTCCTTGTGTTTAGTTTAACAATCTCTTATATAGCACTCACTATATGCCAGGTGCTACTCTGAATGCTTTATAAATGTTTAAGTATTTGATCCTCACAAGAATATTAATTGGCAATGTGTTAGTTAGAATAGGGCAAGCTACTGTTGCAATAACAAATTAACACCAAAATATCAGTAGCTTAACGCACAAAGGTTTATTTCTCATTGTATGATCAGTGTAGGTCAGTGGGGGGTTCTGCTCCATGCTGTCACTCAGGGACCCAGGCAGGAAGTTGTTAGAGAGACCAAGGGAGCTAATGTATATGAAAGTGCTCATAAGCAGAAAGGGCTGATAGAAACAGTCAGGAATGGAACTAGAATGTTTTATTGAGCACCAACTCTATACCAATTGTTATTGCTGGCTTTGTATGCATTAGAGATATTATATAAGTGGATTGCCATATTTTTGAACACTTTAAGGGTGGAAGTGAGGTCAAAATAGGAAAGCTAAGAAAATTGTTTCCTCTAGTTTCATGGGTGTGAGGCAGAGTGACCTTCTCACTCTGGGTGTGCCTCTCAAGTATCTCTTAGGTGGCCCCGTGGTCATGCACATGTGTCAGATACATCCCTAATTCCTTGAGGAAGCTCAGATATTGGGGAAGTTACCCAAATGCATGTAGGTCAGACCTTTAACACATGAATCAGATCTGAATTCTTCAACCTAAAACCCCAGTGGCTTCTCATCATCTTTAGAATAAAATCTAAGGGCTTCTCACAGCTTGTGAGGCCCCACAAGATGATAAGGACCATGCCAGCCTTGGGAAAGTAAAGCAAACATGGCATGTTGCATGCTGTCTTTCTCACAGTGGTTGAGAGCACAGCTCCGGAGCAGACCAACCAGCTTCCCATCCCAGATACCACTCTGACTACCCCGAGACTGGGAAGCTACTTAATTTCTCTGAACCACCTCTGTCAATGGGGCTAGCAGCTCACCTCACAAATAGTTATGAAGATCAAATGTCAACATATGTAACACACATGTAACAGTGACAGTGCCGATGCACAGGAAATATACTATTTCTACAAAGACCTTGTGAGTGATGGATTGGAATGGTCCCTCTCATCCCTGAAAGACAGCTGCCTGTCCCTATCTATTCTTCTTTTCACTTTCGGGTTCCCTACCCCTTCTCTTTTCTGTCCTGCTCTCCTGGGTCTGTCTTGCAACTTCTTGAACGTTTCTAGAAGGGACGGGGGGCATGCAGGATGGTGGAATTGTGAAGAGCAGAAGAAATAGGCTTAGTTTCTAGATTGTGTAAGAAGAAGGAAAAGAAGGGTGCACATGGGAGCTCCTAGCATGTTCCCTAAAATCACGTTTTCCACCCTACTTCTCACAGGACAGAAAGTACAGGAGATGTTGGAGCACATGGTGTGGTTATATGCCCAACATAATGTCCACGTGCTGAATGAATTTCCCTACAACTGAGGTAGCTCTTAAAAATTATCACTATTCCAATAATTTACCAGACTAAGTTTTTAGGACATTGGTATATTATTTTACAATTTCCAAAGCACTTTCACAAAATTGACCTCATTTAACCTTCACTGCAGCCCACTTCACACAATGGAATGGAAACCCAGAGCCCAGGCAGAATTAGAACCCTGGTCTTCTGTCTAAATTCCATATCATTTCTGCTCTGCTCCTTCCTAGAGATTGTTGTCCTCTTTTCTTGCAAAACGGGAGGGAGATGAGCCAAAGATAGAGGAAAAACTAAAATAGCAAGAGTTATTCTTTCCTAGGGCTTGGCCAAACCCTTAGGCCAACTTCTCCCTCAATATCTCTTCTAGACTGCTACTGGCAGCCCCCAATGGCTCCCTGAGCTGCTGAGGTCTCTGCACCTGTTGAGGCTTGCCTTCTCTCTCCAAAAGGCATGCTCCACATACCCCCACCATCTGCCAACCTGTTGTCCCATTCCCTGGGGCCTGCTACCTGTCTTTTCAAAGAGCTAATCAGACCTACAGATAGTTGGCAAAGGTTTTGTGGCTGCTGCAAGGATTCGGCTGAGAACAAGCTGTCTCTTTGTTTCTAGGTAACACAAATGGTGGCTTCCTGTTTTCATATACTGTATCAAACATATGACCCTGGTAAGGGAAAAGGGGCCAGTAGAGTACCCTAATTCCAGCTCCAGGGCATGTTGCTGAGACATACAACAAATCCAGCCCAGCTATAACCCTGGAATGGCCTCAGGGACAAACCAGAAAAAGGGGACCTTATAGAAATGTGTTTCCCCACATGGAGAATGAGACTCAAACCTCTGTCCCCAGTCTCTTCCAGACCTCCCACATGGGGACACCTTCTTTCAGCATGGGGCTTGACTGATATTTTCAGAACCTGCCCCTGGTTTGAGCTCAGCTCCAAAGGCCCAGGCCTATTCCAATATCTGGCCCAATTACATATTTAAACATTTGGTACCCCTTCCCTGCAGGCCTCAGGAAACAGAAAGCAAACAACTTTGCACCAAGAATCTTTGCTTTGTATGATGGTCGTTTCCATGAGGTTTTACCAGGAGGAGGCTGGCGGAGTGCTAGGGCATTCTTGCTTTGGCCATGCCGCTTCATGTGCCCTTGAACACATATTTCCCTTTAGTTTTGTGAAATAGGAGAAATGAGTTTATTCCCGTCTTCATAATGTGATTAATGAGTAAAATGTTTACAAGAGGTCTTGAGAAGTTTACTGGAAATTCATTTTAAAAATTCTTCCAAAACCATTTCCTCAAAATCAGTTTTTTTAATTCCTTAGTCCCAAAACTAAATGCAAGTCTAAAAATTTTAATTTTTTTTTAAATTCCTTTTTCCTTTCCTTTTCTTCCTTCTTAGGAATAAGGTCATTGTTGCATAATCTGTCAGTTATTGTCATAAACTTTGGAAGCAACCTCGACTAGCTGAACCCATGGAAATTATCTTAACCTGACTGTTTCTTTCCATCTCTTTAAAGTCACATTATCAGAAGTAAGCAGTTCATTTCATATGGCATTTATCCAAGGTTATGATAGCAAACTAGCTGTCTCCCCTGATGATGCATGTGTCCCAGGGATTCCTGGGCCAAGGTCCATTTGCTTCTCTTTCAAAGCTCAGTTATTTTCAGTTATCTTAGCCAGAGAGTTCCTGCTTCAGATCTGAAGGTAGGTACATTTTCTAATACTTTCTCAGCTTCTTAAATGTTTTTGAATCATAAACAGCGTGACTAGGAAAAAAATCTGAGAAATGATTATATTAAGAATTTCTCCTAACTGTTCTTTTTAATTATGATCTTTCATCCTTCCTGAAGGAGCACCTTACCTATCTAACTAAACTATTGAAATAATGTGTATTACTTTTTGTCTAGCAAAAACATTCTATTAATGAATTTATTAAATTCTCTGTTTTCTTAATCTTTGAATTAAGGAAACCTTTATTCAAAGCTATGGCCATTTTCTCCTAAAGGAATTAAGGGTGGAAATAGTCATGCTCCTTTCTCCCATTCATGAGAATCCCCTTTTTATTTGGTTCATTTCTTATTTATAAGAGCACCATGGCTTTGCCCTCACTGGGGTTGTGGAGCTGGCACTTAAGACTGACTATGCCTTGGGCACTGGTGGCCATCAGCACGGACAAGCGGGTTGTTTGTGATTCCAGGGACTGCACACTCTCTATGCCTTTCTCTCCCATTAGCAACAGGAGATTTAGGATACAAAAAGAATCAACAATATTAATTATCAAAATGTGCAACACTTGGAGAGCTGTGCTTTCGGAACAGATGTGAGAAGCTTGTTCATTGCTGGTTGGCTCACACATGGAGAAATACATTCTCCAGAAAGGTCCCTGTCTTTCTATACAAACAACTATTCTTCATATTTTTCTTTTCCTAAGCTGCCTTGACATAACCCTACTCAAACTACCAAATGTGCATGCGCACACATACATACACACACGCCCATAAACAGATTCACACATACACACAGATACACGTACACATATACACACACATGCACAAACACACATGTGCACATACACACCTACAATACCCAAAAGGGGTAGAAATGACAAAGGGGTAAGAGGAGGAGGATGAGAGTAAAACCTTGAGCAAAATTGGAAGAGGGTAGCTGCCTTCAGTGGTGAAGGGACAGTCATAAGCTCTGCTCATTCATGCATGCATTGATCAAAAAAGAGACAATGACTACTCATATGCAAGACCTTGCCTCAAATGTCAGAGTTAGAGTCGTGGGCCTCTTGGAGCTCAAGAGGCACAAAACTACCTCCTAGATGAGAACACAGATGTGCAACGAGCTATGGGAGTGCAGAAAGGAGCCCTGTTTCTGCTGACCCCTCTTTTTTGGAAACCCTAGCCCAAGCTAGAAAAGGAGGGAAAGGGAAAATACACACAAGAGAAAGGGATATGCGGCTCCAGAGCCATCTTAACTTTTCAGTAAATCCTGTAACTGCTCTGGCTCACTGCATCAGAGCAACTTAAGGCAGTTCAACATTAAAAAAATAAAGTGCAAAAAATAAAAGCCATCATATTATTTACTTTATTAATTTTTCCAGGTATATTTCCCATCTGATTAGTTAGTTACTCATCAACTTTTAATGAGATCTTTCTATTCAGTGTGAGCAGCATATATTTCTCATTCATTGTACAAATCTTATTACTAACGTAAAATAAGGAGAGGTTCTATGCTAGAGCTGGGTTTACAGAATTGCTAGGACAGTTTTTATTATAAGGAATTTGGAATGCTTCTATAGTAGAAGATCATGAATGAACACAAACTAAAGTTTAGTGTGATTAATGCTGGTATTGAAATAAGAACAAATATTATAAGAACATAAATGGGAGCCATTTGGTACTTCTTTGGGATATGGGGGCACATAGAAAAAGATATATGTGTGCAGAACATGGAAAGGGGATCAAGAAAACAGAAATAGCACCATACCAGAGGCTCAAGGAAGAGAGGATGCATGAGCCTCAAATAGTCCCATGGAGATGGGACTCAGGCGGTGGTGAGAGACTAAAAGGCAGGATGAGGAGAGGGTGTAAAGGTGTTCTTAAGAAGCTTGTATTTTATTCTCTGGCTATGAGGAGCGATGGTCTTAGAATTTAGAAGATGGTTTTGAAATGTTCAACTCAAAATATGTTTGTGTTAAGAACTATGCCAGAAAAGTGTAAGACACAGACTCAACTGGCAGAAAAACAAAACATATGCAACAAAAGGATGGGAAAATTTCAAATCAGTGGCAGTTAAGTGTCTAGGAGGAGGAAGGAATGGGGAGCACGGATCTCGCTGTCTTAGCTCCACACTCCCCTGTTTTGTAAACTTGGGTAAAAGCTCAGCGTCTCTGGACCATCATTTCCTCATCCTAGAATGTGGTGCCATTGCCATTCCTGGCTAATTTCTAGTCTCTTTGTGAATATCACCGTAAGCAACAGTGTTCTGTAAATGGTAAGTGTTATAAAATCTATAAACCTGCAGCAGGCAGTCTTTGTTATCTGCCTTCCTGCTGAGTGCCTACATTGATGGTTAAGGCTTATATTCCCACTTCTGCTCTTTTAAAGCATGGGAAAAGACAAGAATGAGGCTGCTGCCAATTTAAGTATCTCTTGAAGTCCTTTTACAATTGAGTCTATTCAGAATTCAAAGAAGGGTGTGCACTGGATTCAGACAGGCCATTATTTAGAATTAAAGAGCTCTGCTACATGTATAGCCAGTCTTTACAGTTATAAAGATTGGTTGTTGCCAGTGGTGGTTTAAGGATGGGTGACGGTTAAATAGGTGAAGTATAGAGGAATTTTTAGGACAGAGAAACAATTCTGCATGATTCTATAATATTGGATGTATACATACGCATTTGTCAACAACCCATAGAACTTTACCTTAATGTATGAAAATTTTAAAAAAAATCATTTAGGAGGTTGGGGGATCCCAGGATGGAATGCAGACTGTAAGAAAAAAATCTAATTGTATTACAAATATATGAAATAACTCTACTGAACAGGGAGAAAAATGTGTTGACCTAAGTAACTTTGGAAACAAGTGGAGACCACAAGACAAAGACAAAAAGAACTGTACATAAGACTGTTCTCTGTTTGATAATGTTCTCCACAGTGGTATGGGTTGACAATTTGAAGCCACTATACATGCACACTAAAAATAATTACATAAATGGATGGCAAATGGTGAGATCAGGTTTTGTTAGAGTGGGAGGTTACAGACAAACAAAGGGAAAAGTCTAGAATGAACTATGTGGTAATGGATTATAGTTGGAGACAATGTTTACCTTAATATAAAGACAGATAAATACGTATAGAAATATTTATAGATATACCTATATACACAGGTTATTAAACACACTTTAATAACCTGCCAACTGAGAGGGCCTAGAAACATAGCAAGGAGCACACTTAGTCCCCAGATCTTGGTTTCTAATATCATTTTCTAATAAATGGAATGAAGCCTCCTAGGAGAACTGGCAAATTCTAGGGCTGCAGAAGGAAATATACAAGGTGAAAGTAAGGACATGTACAAAAACACACAATAATGGAAGTAAGCCAATGGAACACAAAACCCAACTAAAAGGTCTCCCAATGACCAAGCAAGAAAATAAACAAAACAGTATTAGAGTATAACCTAAAGTATAAAATACCCACGAATCCATACTGACATAAATAAATGATCGAAAAACTTAATAACTTAATAAATAGGAAAGAATAGACAAATCTCCCATGCAGGATTCTAAAGAATGTATGTAGATACTCTACACTCAAGGAGATATAGCATAATTCCCCACACATTTAAATAACTTTCTTCCAAAAGAGATAGTATGGAAGGGGGGTTAAAGGAGTAGAGTTATATAGGAAAAACCTGACAAACACTGCCTCAGCCAGGCGACCAAGGTTATACATAAACAGAGATAGATCATGTTGATAGTATGTCCCTTGACATGATATGATGAGAATGATATTTTACCTTTGTGGTCTTTCTCCAAAAAAATCCATAACTCCAGCCTAATCATGAGAAAAGCATAAGGGACATTCTACAAAACACCTGAACAGTATCCTCCAAAACCAGCAAGGCTATCAAAAACAAGGAAAGTCTGATAAATTGTCATAGCCAAGAGGAGCCTAAGGAGGTATGGCAACTAAATGATCATATCCTGAGACAGAAAAAAAGGCAACGTGAAAACTAAGGAAATCTGAATAAAGTATGGAGTTCATTTAATAATAATGTATCAGTCCTGGTCCGTTAATTGTGACAAATATACTGTATTGATGCAAGATGTTAATGATAAGGGAAACCAGATGTAGGTTTTATGGGAACTTTCTATACTATCTTTGCAACTTTTCCATGAATCTAAAATGATTTTTAAAATAGTTCACAGCTCTACCACTCAATGATAACCACCATTAAAATGTATATATATCCTTAAAGGATTTTTCAATGCCTTTGCATGAATATATATATAGGCACCACTGGACCATGATTTTAGTTGGCATATAGGGTTGTATCATATGGACCTGCCAGAACTTATCCTTGATCACTAGTTGTGCTGCTTTTAATTTTTTACTGTTGTTAACTAACAATTCAGTGAGCATTTGTACTATTATTGATCATTTGCCTAGGTCACAGAGTCACAGAAATATCAGGCTCTCCAAGCACTTAAGTAGACAATGAGATCATAGAACTATTTCTGTCACATTCTCTTTGGTTAAAGAGTGTAACTGAGCTTCTTGCTCTAGATTTGAAGAGTAACACATTTTCTAATGAAGGGGTCAAAAAAAATACCAGATAACTATAACAAGTTAGTACCTGGATCTAATTATATTTATTTAAATCTAATTCAATCAGATATGATATGATCTTCCACAGAATCTTACTTCATTTGTAACCATATTTTTTTCATCTTCTTTTCTTCCATTTTGATTTCTCTGCTTCCATTGTTCAGGATAGGTTCCAATATTAAAAGAAAAATATTTGCTTTAGCTATTTTATGTCTTATCCTCTCCTCCAATTTTTACCCAAAACAGCAAATAACTGAATCTCACACATTCTAACAATTATCAGTAAATTTTTTCTTGAATGAGAAGGCTTTGGTACCAGAGTCAAGGAAGGAAATGACCTACTTCAAGGAGATTCCTTAACTTTCTCAATTTGCTAGGTTACTTTTTGATTTGCATTAAATGGAACCCCAAAGATCTGAAATTAGTGAAAAGTTTAATCTCTTTACATTGATAATATTGGTTTCATATTTTTTAATCATGGCAGATATTTCTTAAGTTTTATTCTTTAGAAAAATAGTGCATTTTATGCTGGATATCTCATAAATCTCATACTTCCATATAGACTTCATGTAACCAGTATGAGCTGCTTCACAAAGGAGTGATTAAAAATAGTCCCAAATCTCAATGATTGAATTGAATGTTCAAGAACCAATCTGCTATGTTAGAAAAAAAAAAAAAAAAAAGGTCAATCTTTCCTCTGGGCTGCCTCTGTCCCCCTAAATTTTCTAAATTTCTAGAGGCTTACAGAGTACAAAACTTAGCAAGGACTGTCAGTATTTGATCAACTCTCCACCGTCCTTACTTCTCCCTGCCACACAGTGTCACTGTTGGGAACTGCTCCTCTACCTCCTGACATGTTTGCTAGTCCAGGTGGCCACAGCTCCTTGCGGGACACCAATTTGGGGCTCTACCAAACATGGTTCATTCTTGGCACTCTCAGGACACAGCTTGTGGTCCTCAGCACTTTCAATCCCATAAGCAGCCATTCCCCAGGGTACTAGTCACCCCTAGACCTCTCAGACAAAAATGGGTTTGACTTTCACCTTCTCACTTTCCTAGAGTAAACTGTATCTACTGAATAATTACCTTTCTGAGAATGAACATTCTCAGAGGTTGGGCATTTTTTTCCTTTTCAACATTCAAAATATAAGAGGTTTGATTTCAACACCTTTATCCCAACAGAAGATACCCACATGCCCCTTTCCTTCTAAGTAAAAGCCTCTTCCATACTCTCACACAAAAGGTATCATTATTTCCCACTTTTATTGCTGGCACATACTCTTGCAAATAAAGCTGTCTTCTGGGACTCTAGAGGATCTGATGTTTCACCCTTTCTGAACATAGAGTGAAGGCTGTCCATTTTCTGGAAGTACTTCAAAAGAGGAGGAAAATAAAATTTTAATCTCTAGTTAGAAACACTCATTTACTAATGTAACCCCCAAAATAAAAGTTTAAGTCAAACATTATCCACAAAAACGTTTATGTTGACATATGAAAAAATAAAAACATTAATTCTGTTTCTTGAACATCACGTATATCTACCCCAAACATATATTTTAGAAGCACAAACTGTTGACCATTCAGACTAGTGATGCTCATATTCTAATGAATTAAAACAATACTTACTACGGTTGATTGTATAAATATAAGAATGTTCTTCTTTTACAAAGTGTTAAAAAATATATTGATACCCTGGAAAATTACAACTAATATAAATTATGGACTATAGTTAACCATAATATTGTAATATTTTTGCAGCAATGGCAAAGAAGATATTTATTTTATCAATTCTAAAGGACAACTATAGGAAGGTATGAGAGGGTATGGGAGTTTGGGAGTAATGAACACTTTCTAAAATTGACTGAGGTGATGACAACACAACTCTGTGATGAATATGAGAGCCACTGAGTGTACACTTCGAATGGACTGTAGAAAACATGGAGCTGTATAACACAGGGAATCCAGTGGTGGAAGACAGACTGGTTAACAGAACAAATATGAGAACATTCTCTCATGAACTATAACAAATGTATAATACTAATACAGGGTTATACATTGGGTGGGTTGGGGGAAAAACACACCAAATATAAAATATGGGCTATAGTTAATAGTAATATTATGATGATGCTCTTTCATAGTTTGTCATAAATGTTTCACAACAATGCAAGGTGTCGGTGGTAAGTGATATATGGGAGTCCTGTTTGATGATATGCATGTTTGTTTTGTAAGTTCACAACTTTAATTATACACTTATTGTTTAGGTATGTTCAGGTATGAATGGTATCATTCAATAAAAATTTTTTGAAAATATTTACTAGTTTGCTGAAATTAGGAAATAACTTTATTGGGCACCTCAGTAAGTTACTGAAGTAGATGGAAGGAAGAGGGATGTAGAAACGCATGCCAGCCTTCTAAGGGAATATTTACTCAGCAGTTAGGGACACCAGACCAGACAGATACACATCAATTGGCCTTTCACAAGAGGAGAGTAACGTATGAGCCAAGCGTAAGGAAAGAACAAAAAACACTGCAGGACCTGAGAGGAGAGAAATCACATTGGCAGAGACTCAGGAAGTTTGATTGTGAGTTTGGGCAGAAACAAAAGTAGGATTTAGACAGAAAGGAAAGATTTGAAATTCCAGAGGGAGTAGTAAAAATATGGGAGGCAAAGATGTGCTAGGCATACTGGGCTGGCTGGAATGTAGGTTCCGCAAAGGAGAAGACTGGAAAATACAGCAGGAAAATGTGTGCTTGGAGGAAGATTGTAGAGCGCCTTAATGCCAAGGTTTTTTTGTTTGTTTGAGTGGAAATATAACCCGTAAGCAATGAGAACTCATTAAAGAATAATGACCTTTATTGAGCCCATACCTTGTGCCAAGCCCTGGGCTAGTTAATTTACATACAGCACCATATATAAATCAAACCATAACATAAGAACTCTGCATTAGTGTCTCCATTTACATAGGTGAAAACTGAAGGCGACAAAGGTTAAGGATATTTATTTCTTTGATACTGTTTCTTGATTTCAATGCTCATTTCTCTTACAAACAAATAAAAATTAATTTTCACAAAGAACATTTGTAGTCTTTGGGCAAATTTGAGATGTGACTATCTAGTAATAACCCAGTAGGTCACCTGTCCCTACGATCAGACCTTAGTGTGATCTTGGTATATCCTCTCCCTCTTTCTCTGTCTCTCTTTCTTTCTCTCTCTCTCTCTCTCTCTCTCTCTCTCTCTCTCTCTCTCTCTCTCTCTCTCTCTCTCGTGCACACACACACACACTCACACACACACATGCTCAGGTATTTCAGGATCAGATTTAAAGGATTTTGGGTAATCCTTTCCGTGAGTCTCTTCAGCTCTATTCTTATAAATATTTTCTGGCTCCTTTTCCAGAAAAGCATACTGCTTTCCTGGAATATAGTTAAACAAGAAAGCAGACCTACATATCCTGCCGACTCAACCTCTCCACTTCAGTGAGCAAGTCTTTTAACTTCATTTGCATTGTATAATATAATTTAAGAAACACCAATACCCATTTAGTTAAGTCCATAAAATCTAATTCAAAATTTCTTATTTTGCTAATAATTTTAATTGTGTTTTCCCTAACCAGCAGGATGACACTTATATCCAACCCAAATGTGAAGATTTATAAGGATAATACAGATAGGAGTTGAGACTGGCTGAAATCATTATTGCCTTGAAGGGAAACAATGGTGATTAATACAAAACTTTTTTTTTCATTTGGTGGGGAAGACAAGCAAAAAAATCACAACTTTTAGTGAAAAACTTCTGTGCAGTACACCTAGTAAGCTGGTTGCCTCGAGGCTCTTGGGCTTCAGCAGCTCTGTTCTTGTATATATTAGTAGAGCTATAATAGAAGGTGAAAAAATCAATGAGTTTCACAGTGGAACTTCTCTGCAGTTCAGGTGACTCTAGGGAACCAAAAGGCACAGTGGTGGAGAATTATTTCTCTATATATCAATACTAGCATTCCAAATTAGTCATGCCTCTACTCCACAACCCACAGTGGAAAGCAATACGCAGCTTGATCTGGGCCATGTATAAATCATACAAAAATATTAACTCCAGGAAGGCGCACAGAATTAAACCAAATAAGAAATCATGTGGAGGCCTTCAAAGGTAATTTCGTAGCAATCGATAGTATTCATATCCGAAAACAGCAACTAGATGGCATTGGTAGACTTGGGCATCCAGTAGACATCTTGAGGGAAATGGTTTCTCTCCACAGGGATTGAAGATTGAGATCACTTATTAAATGCTCACAAGCATTATTATTCATACAGCATTCTTTGTACAGCAAAATATTGGAAACAACTCAAGTGACTATCAATATGAACAAATTGAATAATTTAGGCCACATCCATAATAATGGAACACCATTCAGCTGTTTTAAAAAATATAGATATAGAGATAGATAGATAGATAGATAGATAGATAGATAGATAGATAGATAGATATGAATGAGGAAGTGATCTATGTACTTTTGAAAAGTCTCCAAGATGAGAACAAGGTACCATTTGAGTACAAATTTGGGGGACAAGAGCACAGTGGCCCTGGAAATCCACTACTCAGATCCCCTGCTATGGGGATTTAGTTGACTGAGACCCCAGCTCTCGACTGCTCGCATGCTCCACCACCTTCAGATAGAGGCCATATTTCCAGGCAACTCTGGGCCAGTGAATGAGCACAGCAGGGACACTAGGGCCAACCTATTCCTATAGGACATAGGACTCCTCTGACAGGCACTCCCCCTCTGCCCTGTCAGAGTTGGGTTGCAATCTGAGGCCCTTCCTCCTCCATCCTCCTTCCTTCCCCTCTCCTGCAGAAGAAGAACCTCGGTTCAATCCTCAAGGAGTGGTCACTGGGCATAGAGACTCTTCATTCTACATTTCTAGGCTTCCAGTCACACATCCATATATAAATGTATGTGACTGTAGTACCCATTCAAAGAATGAATAAAAATGTTAAGTGCATCTGGTGGAAGCAAGAACACAAGGTACACAGGAGCTGGGACACTGAGGTGAGGGCCCTGTTGACACCAAGGCAATCCAAGACTTGGCCCACCGTGCACTGGACAGGCTCAGCCGCATTCAGCACAGCTCGCACACTGCTTCGGAACCCAGAAGCCCAGCTGCAGCTCTGTGGACAGCCTGCGTTACAAATTCTAACAGCTGGGAAAAAAACAGAATGCCCAATAATAAAAACAAATAATAAATACGTAATAAGGCTCTATAATAAAAATAACTCATCCACTCAGTAGAAAAATAAGTCAGATTTTCTTCCTTCCCCAGCTTTTCTCCAGAAACGCAATACAACTAACTGCCAGGACAGCACAGAGGAACTGCTGACACAGTCTTGCTAACTTGTTTTCAGAAAGATCCAGAAAGACTCCCCTAAAATAGAGTCACCTTTTAGGCGACATGCACAGCCTTTCCACATCAGCCTTTCCATGGAAGAAACACCCTTTCTAAACTAAAAGTAAGGATGGTCGGATCTTTCTTTTCTCCTAATTTTTTAAATAATCCTTGAGAGAAAGAGAGTTGAGAAAACCATCCTGGTTTAATCATATATAGAGGTTTAAGATTTTTACTTTCATTTTCTATTAAAGCCAATAAAACCTCCTTATCAGCTGAATAATCACAGAAGCTCTAAGGTTAACTGATTTCCTGTAACAGATTTTCATTTTTTGTATCCAAACAGACCTGGATTAAAATCCAAACTCTGCAATTGGAAACCTGTTACTTCAGAGCAGTATCTTGATTTCTATGCCTCAATTCCTCAGCTGCAAATTGGGGAGAACACTTCTACCTCATATAGTTGACCAGAGGATAAAAATGAAA
Source organism: Tolypeutes matacus (assembly GCA_026826555.1). Lineage (NCBI taxonomy): Eukaryota > Metazoa > Chordata > Mammalia > Cingulata > Chlamyphoridae > Tolypeutes > Tolypeutes matacus. The sequence continues at coordinate 212,390 of JAKSZT010021197.1, read as the reverse complement.
AATACCCTGTACAGCATCTGGCATGACTCTGGTTGGATCGTAACAAGAATTCGACAAATAATAGATCCCTTTCCTTTCCCTTAGAGCCAAAGAAAAAATAATCAACATAAAAATTCAATTTTAAAGTTGCCTTTTCTTCCATAGCTTTTGCAAGAGCATCTCCAAATTGAACTGCATAGCAGAATTTGGGGCCACATTCTTTTGCTCCATGATACCATCAGCTCCGATGATTCATGTCTCAGAGACTCAGCCAAAAAAAACACAAAACACAAAAGCTGGTATTGCTTTTTGCCTTATAGTTCTTATATGATTAAAAATGCCCCTCTGTTTTGCCACTGGTACTTAACCCTTCAGAGCAAATGATTTACAGAAGTTTGTTTCTGGGTACAGATTTCAAAGCTATGAACGATATCTTCTTTTCTCTTTAATCACTTATCTTCCCATTTCTGCCTCCCAGAGCAACACCAAGGAGTAAGAGCATTCTAAGAGCCGAGCTACTGAAAGCTCAAGATGGAGGAGCTTGGTCTCCAGGAAATTAATCCCAGAGTGGAAAATAATATAAGAACTGAGATTTAAATGTCACCCACTTAGCTGCAGTTTAGCTTGATTAATCAGGCTTCCTGCTATCTCCTTTATGGAATGTGCACAGTAGTTTGCCGATCAATAACTTCACTCTAGTAGTGAAGACAAGAGTAGTAGCAAATATCTGACTAGTATAATTAGGCTAGAACCAGCTGGAAGCAAAAAAAAAAAAAAAAAAAGAAAAAGAACCCTGCCAGTTTATCAGTTTATGTATGAATTGATTATTTGATGAGAGATAATTCTTGGTGACATTTTCTAAAATGCTTTCTTTGGCCTTCATTGTACAATTGTTGCAACCAACTGATGTCATTTTTGAGACCACTGATGGTTGGTTTCACCGCCTTTCCCTGGGAGAGTAATACAGAAAGCCAGGATATGTTGTTCGGTGAACACTGCAGTCTTGCCTGCTAAAGGTTTAAAAGGCACTTTCAGAAAACAAGTGGATAACATCAAAGAATTTGCAAGAAAACTGTTGTTGCAAGTAATGTACTTCAATATTAATTTGAAAGAGACTCACATTTGGTACTTATTTCCCATAGGAATTATAAAAATAGGGTAGTATTAACATCTTGTCAAATAGTAGACAAAGAGCCCAAACTTTTTTGTTTTAATTTTCCACTAAATATTCCATGAACATTTAATACTGTTTTGCTTTTATGTTTACAAAACACATTGCTTTAAAAAAAAAATCTCCAAAATTTAAAAGCACCCATTAGAGTCTCCTACTATGATGAATAACTTAGCTTTGCCTTTTATATTAAAAGAGTACCAGTATTTGAGCATCCATAGTGTTTTATGACTCTGCCAAATTAAAAGGAAAGAAGTTATTGTTCCCAATTCACATATCATTTCCTTACCCTAAAATATAGAATATGACTTTAAGTGCATAAAAATGGCTGTATCCATACAATGTTTTGTCTTCTAAGAGAGACCATAGTGGAGAAGACAAGAGGGTCGGCAGAAGCCTGGGTCCTGACCCATTTTATTTAGTGAGAGGCAGAATTTAATAGGATAGTGGATGGAGAAAAGCAACATGATTTTGGGGGGTGGGTATGTATTGCTCAGCAAATTTAAAATCCATAAAGGAAGTAGAAGTCCTCCAGGACAGTGTTGTTCAGAGTAAGGAAATAAAGATACAAAAAAATCTATGGGAAAGACCCAGCAGAGGGCTTAGACTACAATAGATGCAGGTAATTGGGTATTTAAGCCAAAGAATACTTTTACCTGAAATATCTGGGTTCCTGAAGCAGGTTAACAGTATAATGGTTAATTTTATATGTCAACTTGGCTAGGTTATGGCGCAATTGTTTGGTCAAACACTGGCCTAGTTGTTACTGTGGAGGTATTTCTTAGATGGGATTAACATTACTTTAAAGGAGATTACCCTCAGCAGTGTGGGTGGGCATCATCCAATCAATTGGAAGCTTTAAAAAAACAAAGAATTGAGGATTCTAGAATCAGGAAGAATCTGCCTCAAGACTATGCCCTGCACTCCTCCCTGGCCTCTCCTTCAACACCTCCCCCACCCCTGAATTCCCCAGCCTCAACTTGCTCTACTGCATTCAGACTTGGTGGCCCCCAAAATTGTGTAAGCCAATTCCTTATAATGACTCTCACATACATACATATATGTGTATACACACACATAGCATTGGTTCTGTTTCTCTAGAGAACCCTGATTAATACACAGAGTTGTGAAGTAGGTTTTGTTTCTTGTAATTGTCACTTAATGTATTGTAAAAGCAATATACAAGTGGGAAAAACAGGGGAAGAATAATATAATTTCATAATCCTACTTGGCACCAAGAAGGGCACTGAACCAATAAGAGAATAAATGTGTTGATTTTGGTGCAGTTTGGACTGGGGTAGTGGGTGGTCTGTCTAGTTTCTTGTTACTTTTTTGAGAGGAGTATAGCATCTACCACTACCCAGAGTGTAACATCAGTCACTAACTTCTCTGGGACAGTTTCTTTCTCAACTGTGAAATGGGGATAATGCCATGGATACCTCAGAAGGTTGCTGTGTGGATTAAAGTTAGTGCACAGTGGGCACTCATAAGTGTTCCCTACCAGTATTATTATCCCCTTCAAGCAAGAAAATGGCTCACCAAAGCCTATTGAAGATGGCCTCATGTTTGCACTCCAATTTCATTCAAATTCTGGTTTCTCCTATGGATTTCGTAGATTGGCAACAGCAGAAAAGTAATGAACATTGACTGAAGATGAGTTTCAAAACCATAAAGCATGGGACTGTATAACACAGTGAATCCTGTGGGGGAAGATGGACTGTGGTTAACAGAACAAATATGAAAACATTCTCTCATGAACTATAACAAGTATATAATACTAATACAGGCTATCATTAACCCAGTGAGTTGGAGGAAAAATACATCAAATGTAAGATATTGGCTATAGTTAGTAGTCATAGTTTGATGATGCTCTTTCATAGTTTGTAAAAAATGTTTCATGACAAGCAAGGTGTTGATGGTGGGGTAATGTATGGGAGCCCTGTATGATGATATGCACGTTTGTTTTGTAAATTCACAACTTATACTATACACTTAGTGTTTATGTATGTATCATGTATGGATGATAAATTTCAATTGAAAAGCTAAAAAAAAACCTTTCTAAGAAGTGTCAGAATCTCTTTCAACATATTTTCAGTTATCAATTTTATCATCAAATGCATTTGAGATTGAAAATATATACTAAACCTAATCATATTAGTGGACTCAAGTATAAGATGGGGTGTGTGTCTAAGCAGGGTGTCCATAAGCAGGTTCATGATGGGCACTCTCTTCTGGCCACATACCTCCCCATGATATTTCTCAAGCAGGTGCAGGCATGTGGGTGGGTGTTGCCAGCTCACAAACTTCCCAGAACTTGAGCCAGCAGGTAGAATTAGGGTGACCAACTGTCCCACTTTGTTAAGACTAAGGGATTCCTGGGATGTAGAACTTTCTGTTTGAAAACCTGGACATCCCTGGACAAGCTGGGATGGTTGGTCTTCCTTGGTAAAACCTCAGCAGTGCCACCTGTCACTTCATTCCTTTCCTAATCATCTGCCTACATAACTCATAAATTTACCCATTAATTCCTGGCCTCTTCTTCCAGTCCTTTCTAATTTTTGTTTAGGGAAAATCTTAGTCTAAGATAGTGATGGGCAACCTGTGAACTTTGGATCAAAAGCCATACTCTAAGACTTGCTCTACCCATGGTCACCTCATAGCATGACTGCTGGCTTCCCTATACTAAAGAGCATGAGAAATTTATGGCCATATCTTTAAAACCACCATAATGGTAAAGTCAAATTTGATACATTTCATGAAACTTCCTGTGTCCAGCCATCAACACCATCATGTCAAAACTAAATCAGCAAAAATGCCACATATTCATACCAAGATAGACTTCCCCAAAGTCATTCAACTATAATCTAGCTTGGTCTTTTAGGATTGAAGGAAATCTGGACTCTTCATTATCTTCTGCTGCCAGAATTCAACTCCAACCAAGAGACACGTTGAGCATAATATAAATCTATAGAAATACCACCCTTAGGAGTTCCACCTTTCAAGCAGAGGTAAAAACATGTGTTGCATAGTTAACTTTGGTTATGGTACATCAATATCTTTGCCTTCATCCCATAAGCTGTAAGGTCAGGCAGTGACCCAGGAAGACAAGCAGTGAAAAGGAAAGGACTTAAACAAGGGCAGCTATATGTGTTTCTGGTTTTTCACATACCTTATATTTCTTTTACTTATTTTCCCTTTCAAAGGTGCCGTTGGTGTTCATTTTTGTCTACCATATTACCACTGTGTTCTTGAGAAAGATGGAGGAGGGAAAGGGGATAGGGCAAAGAATAATTTTATCCCTGGGCTCAAACTTCCACTAAAGGTGCTATTCACAGAATGGTTAAAATGAAGACCCAGAAAATTGTTTTATTTAAATTATCGTCCTACTATATTTTATCAAGTTCATAGAGTTTTCTTAAAGCTTATAAGGCTTGTTTTTATGTGTAATGTATTCTGCATCTGATATTTCTACATATTCTCTTTAGGTGGCCAATTGATTTTTTTTAAATCTCAGATCTCTAGCAAGTACTCTGAAGAACATACATTCTGAAGAATCAATCAAATTTTCTGTGAAGTCAAGCCCAAGTAACATCCCTATCTTAACCACAAGGAGAAATGAAGCACATTATTAATCCATATGAAAGCATCAATGATTCAGCAAGAAATAATTCAGACTGTCCTCGTGTGGTGTTGCCAGAAGAGATCTTTTTCACAATTTCCATTGTTGGAATTCTGGAGAATCTGATTGTCCTTCTGGCTGTGATCAAGAACAAGAATCTTCAGTTACCCATGTACTTTTTCATTTGCAGCTTGGCCATTTCTGATATGTTGGGCAGCCTGTATAAGATCTTGGAAAATATCCTGATCATATTCAGAAACATGGGCTATCTCAAGCCTCGTGGCGATTTTGAAACCACTGCAGATGACATCATTGACTCCATGTTCATCCTCTCTCTACTTGGCTCCATTTTCAGCCTGTCTGTGATTGCTGCTGACCGCTACATCACCATCTTCCATGCCTTGAAGTACCACAGCATTGTGACCATGCGCCGTGCCCTGATCACGCTGACAGTCATCTGGACATTCTGCACGGGGAGTGGCATCACCATGGTCATTTTCTCCCATCACGTCCCCACTGTGATTGCCTTCACAGTGCTGTTCCCTCTGATGTTGGTCTTTATCCTGTGCCTCTATGTGCATATGTTCTTGTTGGCCCGTTCCCATGCCAGAAAGATCTCAACCTTTCCCAGAGCCAACATGAAAGGGGCCATCACACTGACCATCCTGCTCGGGGTTTTCATCTTCTGCTGGGCCCCCTTTGTCCTTCATGTCCTCTTGATGACATTCTGCCCCAGTAACCCTTACTGTGCTTGCTACATGTCCCTCTTCCAGGTGAACGGCATGTTGATCATGTGCAATGCAGTCATTGATCCCTTCATATATGCCTTCCGGAGCCCAGAGCTCAGGGATGCTTTCAAGAAGATGATCCTCTGCAGCAGGTACCAGTGGAATTATTGACTTCTGATTGGAGGAGCCATGGGGATAAATATTGTCAAATGACAGAATAATGTAACATGCCAGCAATTACTATTGTACCTAACTTTCCCTTCATTTCCTGGTGGACATGAGGATCATTCCAATGATTAGTATTTACGATAGTCTGGTTCTATGTGAACATTCTTATTGGTGCAACTTTTATAACTAGAAGGATAAAACAAAGCAATGTACTAAATACATACAGCAATACAAATTCAAGGGCTTTGGAGCCAAGACAAAAACTTATTTTTCTATGATATCTAATAAGACTATCATTGTATTGATTTCTAGAAGTTGAAGTACCTGGGCAGAGTGACTCAGGGAAGAAACCATCGGGTCTTTGTAAGCCAAAGGGTTCCAGTAAGTTGCTACAGCTGAATTTCTTACCATCTGTCCCCCATAGCCCTGCAGAGCCCTGTCCTCCCTTCCTCCATCTCTCTTACCTGCCTGCTTTATTGTAAGCCATCTCATATCTTTTCTGGAAATCAGGCAAGGTATAAATTATAAATGTCAAATAACTAGCTTTGAGTTTCCAATAATAAAGGAACATTCCCTATTAGTTTTCTTTGCCTGCTCAGTATTCCACTGGCCTTAAAATCCTCTCTTGGTTAAAACTTCTTATGCTTTAGAAGCATAAATTTCAAAGAAAGAAATAAAAAATTTAATCCATTTGGTTTCTATGTGGGAAAAAGGGCCATGATTCTTTAAAAGCCAGAAGAAAATTGTGATTATTTGATGTATAACCAATCTTCATGTATTTGTTCAAATGTAGAAGTAAGAAGAGACCAGCCCAATATGTGTTTTGTGGAATAAGTATATCATGTGTTTATGTGTGATTTTGTGCGCATGTGTTTGCCATTTTTTTGTTTTATGAGATAAATCAATCAAAAACAACAGTTCAAGCAGCTATTCTATTATTAAGAGACCTAACCCCAGAGACTTAATGGAAAAAATTTACTATTTTTTTTCAGCCACTGGAAAATTTCATCCTACTATCAACCACAGGGAAAATGCCAAATATTGAAAAGTGGCATCCTCAATAGGAAGAAAAGAAATGTAATTTATAAGTTCTTCCATTTTTAATAGCTAAAAATGATGCTTAGAGAAGAAGCAAATTTTGATTATATGTCCTTGACAGGGTGGAAAATTAAAAAAGGCTGAGTGATGACAGATATAGAGAAGAAAGAAGCAGAGTCTTCAGAGTCACAAAACTTGGTTGTTTAGGACCCCCTGAGAGTGACAGTTTCTTCTGAAAAGGCAACACTTTGCCCTCAGTAGAGTTTTCCATGAATTGCTCAGAGAAGACAACCACAAATAGGACTGATAGTTTGGTGGTGGGTTTGATATTAAGGTAGGTGGAGGGGCAAGGATTTCAGAAGCAGAGAAGAAAGCATGGAGCAAATAGGAGGACAGTAAAGGGCATATTTCCAGATATCCTGTGCTGTCTTTTGTTCTTTAGGAATCCTTATATGACCCTTCCCATCACCAAAAGGACTGTATCACTCTAACGTACATTAACCTGGATTTATTACTTGTAAGATACTATCTGTAAGACTATTTTCCATAAAATCTAAAACAGAACCCTATAAATAGTAAAAATGTATTGCTTCTACTTTTAAAAGAATCATGTATAACACATTTTTCTGTGATTAAACTGAGTATTCTCCATAAAAGTTAACCTATATTTTATATTATTCCATGACTCTATACAGGTAGGTAGAACGGTTTACCCCCCTACCATAAATGGCCCCAAACTTCTGTTTATTGAGTCTTATCTTTTTAATAGCTTTGTTTTCTCCTCATCACTCTCAAGCTTTCCACTGTCAAGGCTGACTATTGGAGGAACAGCATCTAGAAATTCCTCTTCCTCTCACGGCCTTCAATTTGTTGCACTTAATCTGAGAAACAAGATTAACAAGGGTATTCCAAAAGTGTATAAAACATGAATAAAGGCTCGATGAGACCTAGAGGGACTCACCTATGAAAAGAATACACACACTTTAGCAATGTTTAACACTTACTTGCTTACTTAGAGCCATTTTCAATCATAGGTCCTCAGTTATATTCAAATCAGATCAGGGTCTTTAGTGCTCGTGGTTAACGAAAAAAAAATTGTGCTTTCCTACCTCTACCTCCATATATAATACAAAATGAAAAAAACATTATACTTAATGGTGAAAGACTGTATGATTTCCCTTTAAATCAGGAACAGATGCTGAGTCTGGTTTTCAGAGATCTCAAGTCTGCGGCTGCATGAAACAAATGTTTCTTTCAGAAACACATAGAAATTTTCACATCATTCATGCAGTGCATCAGTTGAAAATTTGAAGCCCTCAGCTCATACCTTTCTTTTGTGACTGTATGCAGCCCATTTAGGAACAAGCAGCCAACATCACTGTAACTTTTAACTCCACAAAACTCTCTGTTAAGGTGTTAGAAACACTCTCACCCAGATCCTTGCCTCTTATAAGCATGGAAGTAGTCATATCCAGTGGTGATATTTGCATATCTCTATTGCCAACTCATGCCATGGACTGTCAGTGGCCTCTTGATTATTGGAAACAGAGTTATTAGTGACCTTGAATCTCATCAGAATAGAGAGCCAATTGCAAAAATCCCAGAACCAATTCAGAAATTCCATTTTAAAGATTCTGTTTCTCAAGAACCACTCCCAGTAACAAGCTGCATTAGTCAGGGTTCTCTAGGGAAATAGAACCAACAGGAGTTATCTGTAAATAGTATGAAATTTTATAAAATTGTCTCACATAACCATGGGGATACACAAGTCCAAATTCCATAAACAAGAGTGCAAGCCAGAGACTCAGATGAAGGTCCTTGTTGAATTCCCCAGGAGATGCTGGCTATATGAAGTAGAAATGGGGATTACCTCTCTGAATGCTGAAATCACTTTTCCTTTTAAGACCTTCAGCTGATCAGATGAGATGTCACTCACTGCTGATGACAATTTCCTCAGTTGATTATAGGTGTAACCAGCCATCTGTGCAATCAATTCACTGATGATTAAAGTCCATGAAATGCCCTTTTATTACAACTAGACCAGTATTTGTTTGACCAAACAACTCTGCACAATTAACTGGCTCAGTTGACCCATTAGCTTAGCCATCACACTTTAATATAGAAAATCCTAAGGAATTTACTGAAAAACTGTTATAAATAACAAATGAGTTCAATAAGATTGCAGGATAAAATATCAATGCACAAAAGTCAGTGTTTCTATATACCAGCAATGAGCAATCTGAAAATATAGTTGAAGAAACAATTCCATTTATAATAGCATCAAAAATGAGAAAATACTTAGGAATAATTTTAGTAAAAAAGTACAAAATTTATGCTCTGAAAACTACTAAACATTGTTGAAGAAACTAAAGAAGACCTAAATTAATGGGGAAATATTGAGAATCCAAAAATAAATCCATATACCTATGGTCTAATGACTTTTGACAAGGCTATCCAATGGAGAAATAGTCTTTTCAATAAATGGTGCTGGGACAGCAAACAAATGAAGACTGATCATCCTCTCAAAATATGGACAAAAATTAACTCAAATGGATCATAGACAAAACAAAAGTTAAAGCCATAAAATTCTGTTTGGAATTAGTTAATTTGCCTGCTCAGGCAAATACCAAGAAATGTGTTGAGTTAAGCAATAGGAATTTAATGGCTCATAGTTTTGAGACGTCACCAAGACAATGTTTTCTCCCAAAGACTGTGGCATTCTGGGGCTAGCTGTTAGTGATCCTTGATCTTGGGCTCCTCTGTCACATGGCAATGTGCATGACAACCTCTTCTGGCCTCACCTTAGTCTTCCAAGTTCCATTGATATTCAGCTTCCGGCTGCTCCCTCTGTGGCTTTCTCTTTGTCTGAATTTCATTCTGCTTTAAAGGACTCCAGTAATAGGATTAAGACCCATCCTGATTGAGGTGGGCCACCCCTTTACTGAAGTAACCTCATCAAAAAAACCTCATCAAACCCATTGTGAACTTACAATGGGTTCACACCCACAGGAATGGATTAAGTTTAAGAACATGATTTTCTGGGGTACATATAGCTCCAAACAACCATAGTTGGATTTTAAATATGGGTCTGGATGGAGGTCAGGTGAGACACAATGGAAAATCGAGGCCACAATGCATGAGAAAATATAGTGTCTTTCTCATAGGCCCCAGTGAAAGAGGAGTGCCATTGAGCACAACTGATTCAGGTGGTTCAACCAGCAGGTTGGGAGTACACAAGCAGAGCAAGAGGGACCAGTAGGCTTGTGCCATTATTGTGGTCCAAGGATGGAAGTTAGTAGATTCCCAATGAGAGTAAAGTATTGGTTATTTTAAAACAAACGTGCCCTGAGAAGGGAAAAGGACTGGAGTTTCAGGGTGATAGGGATGGTTTGTTTATCATTTGGGACCATCTGTGGTTTTGGGTGAGGTGTGTGGTATGGGTGGTGGCCACAGACATGGGTTTGGGCACTGTGAGAGTTTATGCCCCAGGGCTAAAAAGCTGTTATTAAAGATCAGTGTTGAGGCAAGAGGCTTAGCCAAAGTAAGTTGGATGTTGAGGCAACACACAAAAATTGTGGTAGCTATAACAAACTATTAGAAGAAAACAGAGGAGTAAGTCTTCATGCCTCAGATTTGACAGATTTTTAGGTATGACACCAAAACACAAGCCACAAAAGAAAGAATAAGTAAATTGGACTTCAAAATTAAAAACTTTTGTGCTTCAAAGGACATTATCAAGAAAGTGAAAAAATAGTTCACAGAATTGGAAAGAAAATTTTTGAATCATATAACTTATAAAGAATTTGTATCTATAATATATAAATAACTCTCTTAACTCAATAATAAAGAGATAAATAACCCAACTGAAAAATGGGCAAAGGACATGAATTAGACACTCCACCAAAGAAGATACAATTTTTCAATAAACACGTGAAAAGATAGTCTACATTATTAGTCATCAAGGAAATCAAAACAAAACTACAGTGAGATACCATTGACATCCTACTACACCCCCACTAGGATGGCTAAAATCATAAAAAGAAATAACAAGTGTTGGCCGGGATGTGGAGAAATCAGAACTCTCATATACTTCTGGTGGGAATGTAAAATGGTTATCCATTTGGAAAACAGTTTTGCAGTTCCTCAGATTGTTAAATATAGAAGTACTACATGTGGTAGTTAGCTTAATGTGTCGAATTGGCCAGGTAATCTCTCTCTCTAGTAGTTTGGTCAAGCAAGCACTGGGCTAATTGTAATACAAAGGAATTCTTGGACTTTAATCATCAGTGAGTTGATTGCATAGATGGCTGATTACCTCTACAATTAACTGAGGAGATTGTCTTCAGCAATGAGTGACATCTCAACCAATCAGCTGAAGGTCTTAAAAGGAGAAGTGATTTTAGCATTGTTGGGAATTCCCATCTCTACTTCAGGCAGCCACCATCTCCTGGTGAACCCATAAAGATCCTTCATCAGAGTCCCTGGCTTGCAGCCTTCCCTGTGGAATTTGGACTTGTGCATCCCATGGTCAAGTGAGACAGTTTTATAAAAACTCATACTATTTACAGATATCTCCTGTCAGTTCTGTTTCCCTAGAGAACCCTGACTAATACACCATATGACCCAGTAATTCCTCTCCTAGTTATATGCACAAGAGAATGGAGAACATACATCCTCACAAAAACTTATACAAAAATGTTCATAGCCATAGCATTATTCATAATATCTGAAAGGTGAAAAGAAGTAATGGCACATGCTATAACATGAATGATATGTGAAGACATTATGCCATGTGAAAGAAGTCAGTCACAAAAGGCCACATATTATATAATTCAATTTTTTAAAATATATCAAAAATAGGCAAATCTCAGTGGCCACTTGACACTTTTGGGGTAGGGAGGGGATGAGCAGTTGAAATACAGGGGTTTCTTTTGAGTTGGAGGTTGTCCTGAGTACCGTTGTGGCAATGGATGTAGGCCATTTTAAATCAGCACACACCACTCAGAACTGAGTGGGAGAGAGTGTGGTCTACAGTGTGAACTGTGGTCTATGGTTGGTGGCAAGGCTCCAGGATGTGTAAGTTCATTGAGGGTGGTGGGCCACACTGTGGGAGATGTTTGTGTGGGATGTGGTGGGAGGTGTGGGAGGTGGGCAACATGGGAATCCCAGTGGGTTCCGTGTAATATTTTGGGTAATCTAAGCACCTCTTGAAATATATGTGTATATATATATATATAAATAACATTTTTGTAAGCAAATACACATATATGCATATATATTTATATATCATTTTGCAAATGTTTGTATGTATTGTGAGAATTTTGATTTTTACCCATAATAAAAAATAAAAAATAAAAATAAAAATAAAAAAAGAATAGGCAAATCTATAGAGAAAGGAAATAGAATAATGGTTTCTTGGAGCTAGGAGGAATGGGAAATGATAGCTAAATGGTACAGGGTGTTCTCCAGAGTTATGAAAATGTTCTAAAATTGTGGTGATGTTTGAACAACAATGAATATAGTAAAATACTTTGAATCATATTTTAAATGGATGAATTATATGGAGTGTTAATTATATGTCAATAAAACTGTTTTAAACAAAGACTCTATAAAATGTCTTTGTATGTCCAATGTTTATTCTTTTCTTTAATGGAGCCAGCATACAATATGCATGTATGATTCTAAGTCAGGGGTGAAAGTTAATTCACTTCTATTTAAAGATCCTTTCACAAACCAAACTGGCATAGATTTTTCTGTGAGGCCCAATCTCCTCTACAGAATATCTTGCTTTCTAAATACCAAACACAGAAAATTTTCAAGGAATCATCATCTTTCAAGTAGACAAAAATAACAACAACAAAAAAAACTGAAATAAAGGTGAAATGACACGTTAATGATTGGTCACACAGGATAGATTGTCATAGCAAAAGACTAGAAACAATTCAAATATCCGTCATGTGTTTTTTGACCCACAGCTAAATGTCAGTTTAGTTAATCCTCATAAGTGTTGAAAAGGATTGGGAACAAAGACTCCTTCTATTTCATTGGTCTTGGGTCATAAAGTAGCAAATAAGCAGATATATTGACTGATTTCTCATGCTGCTATTCATCTATGTAAACACAAATTTAGAGATTAGGACTGAAGTTAAAGTAGGGAATTTGTATTTGTATGTTTTGGCACTCAATTCTAGCAAAATCTGGCACCCACTTGAAGATAATGAATATAACCCTTATGCTCCTTTATTGACATATAGTTTGTATTATAATTGAAATTTCGTATTATGTTAACAAAATTTTAAGAGCTCCAAAATATGTATATGCCCTTCCTGCAGTGAAAGCGCATCTGTCTTTATATTCCCTAATGTCTCAAGATCAGACTTTGACCATGTTCCCCAGAACTCTGTCCCAATAAGGAGTGCAGGGGTACCATTTATGATTAAGACCAACCTACAGAACAGCCTAGTGTCTCTTATTCATTTGTACTATTAATGAATTTACATAATAAGGAAAAAGCTGACAAAGGAAAAAACAATGACTCTTCTTAGATCCGTCAGACAATGGTAAAAGTAACCATTCTGAAATACATCCAGAGTGTTCTGTTCTCATTAACAAAGACCTGCCCTTAAGGAAATCTATTTTCCAAGAGCCTGAGCAACATGGGTTTTACTAGATCTTAACTGTCCTGGGGGAAGGGAAACACCCAACTTCAGCCCCTCTAGCCTTCCTGTCTGTATTAAAAGTAGGGAAATGCTAAGAAGCACTTGTGAAGGTCAAAAACCAGGGGCACAGGCTCACAAAAAGCCGAGACCTAATCATAGGATTGTAGAATGCTTCTCCTTCCCCCACATTTTATCACCATATAAACAGAGTTCATGCATATAACAGTAAATTACAACCGAAAAGAATTGCAAGGCTCAAACTCTATTTAAGAAGTCATTTCTAGATAAACCCAAAGACAGCTGAGGAAACAAAACAGGACACTAGAAGAAATCTTAGCCTCTGACATATAGAGCTACAGCAAACAATGGCTACAGCTTAACTCCTAGCTGGATAAATATAAAACCTCACACTGAAGGCCTATTTACTTCAGCTTCTTGTATACAATATATCATGTCTAACATTCAAGAAAAAATTTCACAGCATGCTAAAAGAAAAAAACAAAACACAGTCCATAGAGACAAATGAAGCATCACAAAAGGCTCAGATAAGGCAGAGATTGGGGAGCTGGAATTTAAAATAACCATAATTAATATGCTAAATGCTCTAATGGAAAAGATGGACAATATGCAAGAAATATGAGTAATGTAAGCAAAAAACAAAACAGAACAGAATGTCCAAGAACTGTGGGACAATTACAAACGTATTGACAAAAACTAAAACATGTATCCAGGAAATTCAGAGTATACCAAGCAGGATATATATCAAAAATTCTGCACATACATCATACTCAAACTGCGGAAAACCTAAGGGAAAGAGAAAACCTTGAAAGAAGCTGGAGAGGGAAAATACTATATCTATAGAACAGGGGTTATTAATCTTTATTGTTCCACAGACCCCTTTGCCAGTCAGGTGAAAACCACAGACCATTACTAAGTCCACACTATACTGTGTATGCTTTAATAAATATATCACACCCACACCAACATGTCCCCACAAAAATAATGGTTTTTTTTTTTTAATTTAAATTCAAGCTCATGGACCCCTTATTAAGAACCCCTGCTATAGAAGAACAAGGATAAGAATTACATGGAACTTCTCTTCAGAAACAATGCTAGCAAGAAGAAAGTGTGAAATATTTAAAGTGTTGAAAAAAAAATACCAACCTAGAATTCTGTATCCAGTGAAATTACCCCCACAAAAGTGAAAAATAAAGGCATTCTCCAACAAACAAAAAGTCTGGGCATTGTTTGCCAGTTGACCATCTTTGCAAGAAATGTTAAAAGAAGATCTTCAAAGAAAAGGAAAATGATATACACAAGAAACCTATATCTACCTACAGAAAGGAAGAGCACCAGAAGGAATAAGAGGCTAAAATAAAATATTTCTTTTTTATCCTTAATTGCTCTAACATACAGCAGTATGGTCAAATTAATAAGAGCAAAATTATCCACAAATTATAGCAGACTAGGATGCCCCAGGATACAGTCCTTCAACCATAACAACTAATAAACAGGCAGTAACCATCTAAAACAATTACTTTGAAACTCTGAAGTTCAGAAGAACAGCATCAAGGAAACAGTGGGAGGAAGAGGCAGATAAATTATGGTAAAGAACAGTAATTTCTCTCTCCACATGGTGACTACTAGTGTCCATCCCTCACTCCAACATGCAAGCCTCCATGGGGTTCTCCCCTTGGATAGCTCAATTGTGACCAAAAAAAGAATGTAAAAATGCTCTTCTCCAAGACCAGGGGTGGGCACAGCTGATCACTGATCACAGCTTTTTATTAACTTTGGATAACTGGGGGCCAGACACTAGGGTGGCCATCATTTCAACCCACCCCAGACAAAAGCCACAGCAGAGGAGACTTAAAGACACTAAACTTCCTAAAGGCTGCAAGGAACAGTTAATTAAAGGGCTTCATTTGCTGGGAAGGGCAAGAAAGTTCAACTTTTCGGGGTCCTGGAGAAAGTTCTTGGCACTCTTCCTGATCCCTTGTCCAGGGAACTTTGGAGCCAGTCTTCATCCCCTTCAAGGGTCCCTGGCCCGGTTCTGGTTGGGAAAGTTGGACTTGAGAAAGTCCTCTCTGGCATGCCCCTCCTCCAAAATTTGTCCTTCAGGCAAAAGAAGCTTGAGGCAACAAAAGCAGTGAAAGAAATTATAGATGTAGACAATCTGGGGCAAAGTCTTGTCAGCTTCAAACACCCAGGAAAGGAAGGCCTGTCACCTGGGAAAGAGAAGGGACAAACAAACTCCTGCAATCAAATGAACTCCAAAACTAAAAAGCAAAGGTACAGGACAACACACAGAAAAACAGTGAAAACCCTGCACACTGCATTTGCCTCAGGCACACATACCTGATAGGAGGGCTGAAGATCACCAGATAGTTACAAAACCAAGAAACCAACATCTCAGGTACTAAATCTCAAATTTAATTGTAAAATATTAAAATGAACAGTGTGCAACAAAAGAGTAAAAGGCAAACAAATGTACAGGAAATTATGGCCCATCCAAAGGAAAAAGATAAAAATCCAGAAAACACCAATAAAAAAGATCAGAATGCGGACATAGCAAAGATTTTTTTTAATGATCTTAACAATGCTCAAGTAGATGAAGGATATCAGGGAAAGAATGAATGAGCAATATGAGAATCATGGCAAAGAGACAGAAATATTAAAAAGGAACCAAGGAGAACAACCGA
Source organism: Tolypeutes matacus (assembly GCA_026826555.1). NCBI lineage: Eukaryota > Metazoa > Chordata > Mammalia > Cingulata > Chlamyphoridae > Tolypeutes > Tolypeutes matacus. Next base: position 196,326 of record JAKSZT010021197.1, on the reverse strand, counting down.
AGTTCATAACTGAAATGAAAAATGCCCAGGAAGTTTCAAAACACAGATTGGTGCTTGCAGAAGAAAGAATCAGTGAACTCAAAGACAAGACACTTGAAATGAGTCAGTATGAGGAGCAGAAAGCAAAAAAAAAAAAAAAAAAATGTAAAAAGTAAAAATAACCTAAGATATCTCTGGGACACCATCAAATGCACCAATATAGCTATTATGGGAGTCTTAGAAAGAGAAGAAAGAGGCAGAAGGAATATACAAGGAAATAATGACAAAGAACTTCCCACACTGAACAAAAGATGTGAAGATGCAGATCCAAGAAGCACAGAGAGCACCAAACAGGATAAACATGAAGAAAAATACACCCCATCATATATTGATCACATTATCAAATGGAAAGGACAAGGACAGAATTCTGTAAGCTGTGAGAGAAAAGCAAAGTGTTGTGTACAATGAATTCCCAATTACATTGAGTGCCAAATTCTCATCAGAAAACATGGATGGGACTTCTGGGAAGATGGCATCAGCGTAGGTAGGCAAGGCTCAACTCTCACAAAAACAATTGAGTAAGGGCAAAGAGCTGTTTGAGTGAGCTGCTCTAGGGATCTTCAGACCAGGAGAGTGCTGTGCATCATCTAGTAGGGAGAAGGACAAAGAGACAAAGAGGCTGAAATGAAAACCATGAGTTACATGCCCCTGTGACAGGGAATGACACATATACCCTACTCTCAAGGCAAATAGCCTTGGTAAAACTCCTGACTCACTACAGCCAACTGAGAGAGCAAATGAGGTCCTCCTCCCTGAGAGGAGGAAGGGTGTGGCAGAGGGCAGAGAGTGGTTTCACTTCAGTGAGTTTGGCCAGCTGAACCTGCTTTGAATCTCAGCTGTTGCCTGTCCAGCAAGTTGAGGTTGAAAGAGACACTTCTGTGGAGGAGCTGCAGGGCAAACAGGTGTGGGACTGGCAACCAACAAACTCAGAGAGAGAGAGGTATAGGGGGAATGGGAGATAGGGCAGGTGGAACAGAATGGAAAAAAGATGCCAGCCAACACTGGAGTGGCTCCAGGGAGAGGGGAGCTGATCAGACAGGCTGTCAAACCCACCTGCCCTGGGAGAGAGAGGAACTGGTTCAGTGAGGGGGGTGGACTGACAAGCACCTAACAGCATGGTAGAGAGGGAAACTAGGAGAGACAGCAGGAACACTGTCAGAAGTCCAACTGTCTTGAGGGAAAATGGGGAGAGGCAGACAAAGTCTTCAGAAGCTTACCTAAACCATGGTATACCTCAGTGGTTGAATGCCTGCCTCACTTATACAAAGTCCCTGGTTCAATCCCCAGTACTTCCTAAAAAAATAGAAAACAGCCTAACTGGTCTGAGGAATAGAGGGGCTGGGAGAGGCAGCCCAGGTGCTGTAAGATGACAAACAGCCCTGAAAAGAGGGGATCCAGATTGCAGCAGGTTGTCAGGCACCCAGCCAGCACCTCATGACAGGGAACTTACAGACTGAGATTTTTTTTTTTAATTTATTTTATATTTTATATTCTTTATTCTTTATTTTATTCTCTAAAACCAGGTCCCTTATCTGTGGAGGGTGGGCTGCAGGGTGATTGATTGGTGCGCACTGGAAGCCTGAAACAGTTGCAAGTGGCCTAAGAGGGAAGGCTGGTTTTCCCTGAGTGTTATTTTTTTATTTTTCTTTGCTTCCTTTCTTTATTTTTCCTTTTTCGCCTTTTTCTCCTTAGTTTCTTTATTTTCTTCTTTCATGTTTCCCTGTTCCATTGCTTTTCTTTCATTCCACCTTCTCTGGTTTGGTCTTCATTTCTTTCTTCCCTTCTCATCTTTCTAGTCTTTTATTTTATTCTATTTTTTTCTTGTTACTTTTTTATTCCCACCATTTTTATTCTTATTCCTTTTTATTTTTATGAATTTTCCCTCTTTTTTAAAGATTTATTTTATTTATTTCTCCCTCCCCCTCCCCACCCATTGTTTTTGCACTCGCTGTTTTCTCTTTGTGTGTTCTTCTTTGTCTGCTTGTCTTCTCTTTAGGTGGCACTGGGAACCAATCCTGGGACCATCTGGAATGGGAGAGAGGTTCTTAATCTCTTGTGCCACTTCAGTTCCCTGGTCTGCCATGTCCTTATTGTCTTTCCTCTGTGTCTCTTTTTGCTGCATCATCTGCATGGGCCAGCACTCCTGTGTGGACCAGCACGCCATGTGGGCCAGTACTCTGCTCAGGCCAGCTTACCACATAGGTCAGCTTGCCTTTCACCAGGAGGCCCTGGGAATCGGACCCTGGACCTCCTATATGGTAGACAGGGACCCAATTACTTGAGCCACATCTGTTTCTCTGATTTTTCACTCTTATTACTTATTTTTTCCTGTACTTTTATGGTTCCTTTTCTATCTTTTTTTCATTATCGTTGTTATTTTTCTCTTCTCTTTCCTTTTCTATGGTCTTAATAAATTTTTAAAGAGATACCAGGGATTGAACCTGGGATGTTGTACATGGGAAGCAGGCACACAATCACTGAGTTACACCTGCTCCTGAGGTCTTAATATTTGGGGGGGACATGGACAACTACAAGAATATAGAATAAGTGGGATCAAGTGCTTAAGAGGATCCTTAACACACACAAAAAATGAAATAAAACCCTAGAGTAGAAAGAGAAGATAACCAACTGAATAAGCCAATCAAAAAAAAGAGATGCCTGAATGTCAGCAAAAAATTACAAGTCATACTAAGAAATAGGAAGACATGGCCCAGTCCAATGAACAAACTAAAAAAAAAAAAAAAAAAGGAGAGACACAGACATAGAACATGAAAAAACTAATAAAAAATACCCAAACAAATACTGGGAATCAACTTAATAAAGTGAAGGAAAAGATAAAAGATATTAAGAAGACACTGGGGGACCACACTGAAGAAATTGTAACATACATGAAAAGATACCATCTGATGGTAATTAAAGGCCTTGAAACAAATGAAAATGCAAGAAATGGAAAATATGCTGAAAGCATGTAACAGCATATTTGAACAGGCAGAGTACAGAATTAGTGATGTCGAAGACAGAATACTGAAATTGCACATATGGAACAGTGTGATAAAAAGACAGAAGAAATTCACCATGGATTCAAAGAATTGAATGACAAGTTCAAAATATTCACAGATAAACAAATTAAGAAAGTTTGTCAACAAGAGACCTGCCCCTCACGAAATACTAAAGGGAGTGCTGCAGGTTGAAAGGAAAAAAAACAGGAGACAGAGGGTTGGAGGAGAGTGTAGAAAGGAAACTTATTAGTAAGAATAACTAAAAAGATAAAAAGAGAAATAAAAACAAAATATAACATATATAAACCTAAAGAAAAATGGCTAATGTAAGGACTGCCTTAACAGTAATAGCAATAAATGTTAATAGATTAAAATCTCCAACCAAACGACACAGATTGGCTGACTGGATAAGGAAATATGACCCATCTGCGGCTGTCTACAAGAAACTCACCTTAGACCCCGGGATGAAAGGAGTTTGCAAGTGAAAGGTTGGAAAACGATTTTATATGGTGAACAATAACAAATAACAAACAAAAACAATAACAATAAAGATAACAAAACAATAACAAACAAGAGTGGAAGTAGCTATACTAATATTGGACAAAACAGACTTTAAATGCAAAACTATTTTAAGAGTCAAAGAAGGACACTGTAAATTAATAAAAAGGGTAATTTATCAAGAAGAAAGAACAGTCATAAATATTTATGCACCTAATCAGGGTGCCTTAAAAAAATGAAGCAAAAAAAAAAATGGAAAAACTATGTGGAGAAATATATGCCTCTGCAAATATAGTGGAGACTTTAATACAATATATCACTATTAGACAGAACATCTTGACAGAGGGTTAATAAAGAAACAGAGTTCTTGAATAACATATTAGAGGATCTAAACAAAGAGACATATACAGAACATTACACCCACATTCAGCAGGATATACATTCCTCTTGAGGATACATGGATCATTCTCCAGGATAGACCACAAGCTAGGTCAGCAAACAAGTCTCATTGAACTAAAAAAGAGCGAAATTATGCAAAGTAATTTCTCTGACCACAATGGAATGAAGCTGGAAATTAATAAGGGGCAGAACCAGAATAGGAACAAAAATATGTAAGCTAAACACCACACTCTTAAACAATCAGTGGGTCAAAGAAGAAATTGCAAAAGAAATGGGTAACTACCTTGAAACAAATAAAAATGACAACACAATGTATCAAAACTTTTGGGATGCAGCAAAAGCAGTGCTGAGAGGGAAAGTTATAACCCTAAACACTTATATTAAAAAAGAAAAAGGAGCTAAAATAAAAGAACTAACTGCATACATGGAAGAACTAGAAAAAGAACATTAAAACTAATCCCAAAACAAGCAGAAAGAAGGAAATAACAAAAATTAGAGCAGAACTAAATAAAATTGAGATTTAAAAATTGGTAGAGAGTTCCAGGAAGATGGCATCAGAGTAAGTAAGTAAGTTAGGGCTCAACTTTCTCACTAAAACAATGGAGAAAGGGCCAAAAGTTGTCTGAGGAAACTGCTTTGGGGGTTAGCAGACCAGGACAGTGCTACACAACTCTCAGGAGGATGAAAGACAGAAAGATGAAGAACCCAAACAACAAACGTGAGATACTAAACCCCCAAAAGGGCCAAGAAGGCTCCCATCCCCCCACCCCCAAATATTAAGCAAGAATAAAACCCCTGGCTCACTGCAGCCAACTGAGAGGGGAACAGACAAAATCTTCCCTGTCAGCAATTACAAAAAGGGAAAAAGAGTTGGGGGTTACTCTTCAGTGAATTCCACTGACAGGGCCCACTTTGAATCTTCCCTCTGGCCAGACCAAAACACAGGAAATTGGAGACTGTAAGAAACATCTCCATGAAAAGATGCTCAACGAGTGCCATCTGGCCAATCTGGAATTTTCACAGAGATAAAATGCTTTTTAGGTCTTTTTTGGGGAGGGTCTTTCTTCTATTTTTATTAGTTTTTTTTTTTAAGAAGATTTAGATTACATAAATGTTACATAAAAATTATAAAGGATTCTTATATAGCCTACTCTCTCTCCCTCCCACACTTTCCCACATTAACAACATCCTTCATTAGTGTGGAACATTTGTTACAATTGATGAATACACATTGATGCATTGCTACTAAGTGTGGGCTATAGTTTACACTATAGTTTACAGTATGTCCCATACAGTTTTGTAGGTTATGACAAAATATATAATGGCATAAATCTGTCATTGCAATGTCATGCAGAACAATTCCAATGTCCTGAAAATGCCCCCATGTTACACCTATTCTTCCCTCTGATTGCCATCAGAAACTCTGGTGGCCACTACCTTTATATCAATGATAAAATTTCTTCCATTGCTTGAATAATAATAAGTCATAATAGAATAATAATACCTCTACTTCAGTCCATTTTTCTTTCCCCAATCTTGAAGATTTGGTAATAGTGATGCCCACTCTGTTTATAATTGAGAGGGGGCTTAGATCTCATGAGGCAGCTGGATGGAAATATCTTACTTGCAGTTGCAGAGACTCTCTGTTCCTTAGGATGGGCATTGTCCATCATCTCCTTGTTAGTTGTCCTGGGTGAGTCCAATGAACTGGAGAGCAGGTATTGCAATTTTATTGAGATTCAGGGCTCAATAGACCAAAGATTTAAGTCTCTGGGACATATATTTAACAAGTATAGTGCTAATTACAGGTTCAAATAAAAGGGGCAGAAGAGCCATGTATAGGGAAAATATAAATGAGCCTAATTCTGTTACACTGGGGAGCATAAATTCCAAAGTAAGGTCCACTGACAGGGTGCCAAATTCCTGAGTTTGTCTGCCCTGCTTATAGTGTCTAGATGTGTCTACAGCCCTTAGGATATCCACCATTTGAGACACCGTTTACTGTGGCAGTTAATGATATCCTCCTGAGCTGTGCAAGAGTGTAACTTCTGGAATGATCTCCCGACTCACTTTGAAATCTCTTAGCCATAAAAAATCATTTGTATTTACCATTTCCCCCTTTTGGTACAGGTCTTTTTCCAGACACATTGCTAGTAGGTGCTTGGTAATAATCCCTTAGTGCCAGGGAGGATCATCCCAGGGAGTCATGTCCCATGCTGGGGAGAAAGCAGTGTATTAATATGCTGAGTTTGGCTTAGAGAAAGGCCACATTTGAGCAACAAGAAGGCTTTCAGGAGAGAACTCTTAGACAATATAAAATATTAGGCTAATTTTCAATTTCACAAGAAAAGGTTCATAAGTACAATCATCAGTATCAGTGACCTGGTGTAATGGTCTGTCTTCCTTCACTAGGCACTGCCTATGTACTCAGAGGATATATGCCGTCCTATTAGAGAATGTATCAGAACCCTCCAGGATGGGAATTAAATATTCTTTCAGTTATTGTGTGGGTCTCCACCCACTGAGACAATGCCCTATGAAATCTGGAACATATTCATATGTCTCAGAGGCATGTCCCAGGTGAACCCCTCCCCATGCATCTCCCCATCACAAACACCTTGCCCCAGTGACCTCACTTAACCCAAATCCTGGTAGAAAATTAGTGCATTATAAATGAGTCCTTGCCCAATTTTGATAACTTAAAATGGGCAATTTTAAAAACCTAGAATAAGTTGAACCAGATATAAAAAAAGAGCCATCAGAATAAATTCATCAACATATTCAGATGCCTGGACATCAGAAAATTTACAAGCCATACTAGGAAATAGGAAGACATGGCACAGTCAAAGAAACAAATGAAATATCCTGAAGAGATTCAGGATTTAAGACAATTAATCAATGATAATCACACAACTCTCCTAAATCAATTTAAAGAATTGAAAGAAAATTTGACTAAAGAGATAAAGAATATTAAGAAGACACTGGGTGAGCATAAAGAACAACTTGAAATCTGCAAAGAAAAGTAACAGACCTTATGGGAATGAAAGACATGATGGATGAGATTAAAAACACATTAGAGCCATTTTAAATCAGCACACACCACTCAGAACTGAGTGGGAGAGAGTGTGGTCTACAGTGTGAACTGTGGTCTATGGTTGGTGGCAAGGCTCCAGAATGTGTAAGTTCATTGAGGGTGGTGGGCCACACTGTGGGAGATGTTTGTGTGGGATGTGGTGGGAGGTGTGGGAGGTGGGCAACATGGGAATCCCAGTGGGTTCCGTGTAATATTTTGGGTAATCTAAGCACCTCTTAAAATATATGTATATATATAAATAACATTTTTATAAGCAAATACACACATATGCATATATATTTATATATCATTTTGCAAATGTTTGTATGTATTGTGAGAATTTTGATTTTTACCCATAATAAAAAAAAAAAAAAAAAAAAAACACATTAGAGGGGGCGGATGTGGCTCAAATGGTTGGGCGTCAGTCTGCCATATGGAGGGACCTGGGTTCGATCCCCGGGACCTCCTGGTAAAATTTTAAATATATATATATATATAGAGAAGGCGCATGGGCTGCCAGGCTCTGTGTGCCAGTGAGCTGCCAGGCCCCGGGAGCCATGCAGCAAGATGATGATGTAACAGGAGAGAGATGCAGGGGAGAGACAAGACGAGATGCTCTGAAAGCACTGAAAGCCAGGAATCAGGATGACACAGGTGGCAGAACACCTCTCTCCTACATCGGAGGTCTCCAGGATTGAATCCTGGTGAAGACTGGAGGAGGAGGATGGGAAGAGATGGCAGGAAAGAGACACAGAGAATTGCCCAGCGAATGGACACAAAACAGCAAATGGGGAAGGGGGTTTAAAATGGATAAAGTAAATAAATAAGTCTTTAAAAAAAAATTAGAGGCACATAGGAACAGATTTGAGTTGCTTGAAGACAGAACTAGTGATTTTGAAGGAAGAACATCTGAACTGGAAAAAAACAGGAGAACAGAAAGAGAAGAGAATGGAAAAAATGGAACAGGTTCTCAGAGAATTGAATGACAATGCAAAACACAAAAGCATATGCATTAGCAGTGTCCCAGAAGGAGAAGAAAATGGAAAAGGAGCAGAAAGAATATCTGAGGAAATAATGACTGAAAACTTTCCTACCTTTATGAAAGACATAAATATCAATATCAAAGAAGGACAAAACACCCCAAACAGAATAAACACAAATTGACCTACCCCAAGACACTTACTATTCAGAATGACAAATATCAAAGATAAAGAGAAGATTTTGAAAGCAGCAAAGGAAAAGAAAAGCATCACATATAAGGGAAGCTCAATAAGATTAAGTACTGACCTTTCATAAGAAATCATGGAGGAGAGAAGTGGTGTGATGTATTTAGGTATTGAAAGAGGAAAACTGCCAGCCAAGAATTCTGTATCCAGCAAAGCTGTCCTTCAAAAATCAGGGGGAGTTCAAAGTCCTCACAAACAAAACCTGGTAGAATATATTGCCAAAAGACCAGAATTACAAGAGATACTAAAGGGAGTGCTGCAGCCTGAAAGGAAAAAAAACAAGGGTGAGAGATTTGGAGAACAGAGTGGAAATGAAGATTATTAGAAAGGGTAAAGTAAAGAGTAAAAAAGATAGACTATAGTATGATATGAAATAGAAGGCCAAAGTCAAAATGGATGAAGTAAGTAATGCCTTTACAGTTATAACATTGAATGTTATTGGTTTGAACTACCCAATCAAAACATGGACTGATAGAATGGATGAAAAAATATAAGCCACCTATATATTGTCTACAACAGATTCATCTCAGATGTAAGGACATAAACCAGGTTAAAAGTGAAGTTGGAAAAAGATATTTCACACAAATAATAACCAAAAAAGAGCTGGAGTAGCCATAATAATATCAGACAAAATAGATTTTAAATGCAAAACTGTTCTAAGGGATGAAGATGGTCATTATATATTAATAAAAGGAGCAGTTCAACAAGATGAAATAACTATTCAAAATATCTGTGCAAGGAAACTCTGTGCCCCAAAATGCATAAGGCACACATTGGCAAAGCTGAAGGGAGAAATAGATGTCTCTACAATAATAGTAGGAGACTTCAACATACCACTCTCAGTTTTGGATAGAACATCTGGACAGAGGATCAATAAAGAAACACAGAGCTTGAATAATATGATAGATGAATTAGACCTAACAGACATCTATAGAGCATTATACCCCCAAAACAGCAGAATATTCATTCTTTCAATTGTTTATTGATCTTTCTCCAAGAGAGACTACATGTTGGGCACAAGCAAGTCTCAATAAATTTTAAAAGATTGAAATTATACAAAATACTTTCTCTGATCATAACAGAATGAAGCTGGAAATCAATAATGGGCAGAAAATGGGAAAATTCAGAAATATATGGAGATTAAACAACACACTCAAACAATCAGTGCAGCAAAGAAGAAATTGCAAGAGAACTCAGCAAATATCTTGAGATGAATGAAAATGAGAACACAACATATCAAAACCTGAGGGACACTGCAAAGGCAGTGCAGAGAGGGAAATTTATATCCATCAATGCTTACATTAAAAGAGAAGAAAGACCTAAAATGATGATCTAACTGCACACCTGGAAGTACTAGAAAAAGAACAGCAAACTAATCCCAAATCAAGCCAAAAGAAAGAAATAGTAATGATCAGAGCAGAAATAAATGAAATCAAGTACCAAAAATATTAATAGAATCAACAAAACAAAAACTTGGTTCTTTGAGAAGATCAACAAAATCGACAAACCCTTAGTTAGCCTGACAAAGAAAAAAGAGAAAAGGCCCAAATAAATAAAATCAGAAATGAGAAGTGGGACATTACCACTGAAAATGTAGAAATAAAAGAGACCATAAGAGGATACTATAAACAACTATATGGCAAAAAACTAGGAAATATAGATGAGATGGGAAATTCCTAGAAACACATGAACCATCTACACTGATTTAAAAGAAATAGAAGACCTCAACAAAACAATCCCAAGTGAAGAGATTGAAACAGATATCAAAAACCTCCCAAAGAGTGCCTAAGGGTTGCCACCTGAGAGCCTCCTTGTTGCTCAAATGTGGCCTCTCTCTAAGCCAAACTCACCATGTGAATGCATTACCTTCCTCCCAGCATGGGACATGACTCCTAGGGATGAGCCTCCCCAGCAATGAGGGATTAATATCAAGTGCCAACTGGCAATGTGACTGGAAAAAGACCTTGAATAAAAAGGGGAAAAGGTGGGAAGCGGCTGTGGCTCAATCAGTAGGGCTCCCGTTTACCATATGGGAGGCCCCGGGTTCGGTTCCCGGGGCCTCCTGGTGAAGGCAAGCCCGCCCGCATGGTGTGGTTAGCTGACCCAGCGAGCACAAGCAGCAAGGGGGGGATAAATGAATAAATAAATAAAATCTTTAAAAAAAAAAAAGGGGAAAAGGTAAAGAGAAATTAGTTCATGTGACTAAGAGACTTCAAAGAGAGTCAGGAGGTCATCCCAGAGGAACGCTTACACACAACACAGTAGGATCTCATAGAACACCAAAGTGGATATCATCCCACACACAGGGTCTCCTGAGGGCTCTGAAGACACCCAGGTCCTATATAAGGGGGGATAGCTCCAGAGATTGATGCCTTATCAGTGGGCTCTACTTTGGAATCTGTGCTCCTGAGAGTGACAGAGCTGGACTCAAATAAGTCCTCCCTGCACATGGTCCATCAGTCCCTTCTATTCAAACCTATATGTGATGCTGGAGTTTGTAGGTGTACTTCCAGAGACTGGAGCCTTGGGCCTGCCAGTGTGCCAGCTGTGCCTGGAATCTCGGTGGAGCTGCAACTCCTACTCTACAGCTCAATGGACTCACCCAAGTCACCTGGTGAGGAGACAATGATGGACAATGGCCATCCCAGGGAATGGAGAGAGCTCTGCAGCTGCAGGCAGGATAATCCAATCCACCATATCCATGGGATATAAGCCCCCTCTCACTTGGAGGTGGGGTGGACATCACTATCCCGAACTCCTCAGGATTGGGGGAAGAGCTATAGACTAGAGAGGACTTAATGGTATTTTGTTGTAGACATAATGTGATTCAAGCAATGGAAGAAATTACAACAGTGATGTGGAGCCAGTGGCCACTGGACACTTTGGGGGCAGGGAAGGGAAAAGCAGTTGTAATACATGTGATTTTTCAGGACTTGGGAATTATCCTGAGTAACATTACACCTACAGATATAGGGCATTTTACATCAGCATATAACATGCAGAACTGTGTGAGAGAGAGTGGAGTCTACAATGTGAATTATGGTCCACGCTTAGTGGCAAAGCCCCAGGATATGTATATCCATTGCAGGTGATATGTCACACTAATGAAAGATGTTTATGTGGGATGTTATGGGAGGTGTGGGAGGTGGGGAACATGGGAATCCCTGTAATTTTTGTGTAACATTTATGTAATCTAAGCATCTTATAAAATACATATATATTTTTTTAATGTTTATATTGTTTAAAATAGAGTTTTTCATAGAAATTAAATATCTTGAAATATTAAAAAAAAAAAAAAAAAAAAAGAGATGAAAAGCCCAGGACCAGATGGCTTCACAGGTAAATTCTACCAATAATTTAAAGATGAACTAATAGCGATCTTGCTCAAGCTCTTCCAAAATATTGAACAGGAAAGAGCACTACAAAACTCACTCTATGAAGCCAACATCAACATAATACCAAAACCAGATAAAGGTACTACAAAAAAAAATTAATTAAAGACCAATATCTCTAATGAATATAGATGCAAAACTCTTCAACAAAATACTTGCAAACTGAATCCAAAAGCACATTAAAAGAATTATATGCCACAATTAAGTGGGTTTTATGCCAGGTATGCAAGGGTGGTTCAATACAAGAAAATCAATTAGTGTAATAAACCACGATGATAAATTAAAGAAGAAAAATCACATGACCTTTTTGATTGATGCAGAAAAGGCATTTAACAAAATATTGCACACTTTTTTGATAAAAACACTCCAAAAGATAGAAATACATGGAAACGTTCTCAATATGATAAAGACTATATATGAAAAACCTACAGCTAGCATTTTACTCAATGATGAAAGACTGAAAACTTTCCTTCTGAGATCAAGAAAAAGACAAGGTTGCCCACTGTCACCATTATTATTCAATATAATGCTAGAAGTTCTAGCTAGAGCAATTAGGCTAGACAAAGAAGTAAAAGGCACCCAAATAGTAAAGGAAGAAGTAAAACTTCATCACTATTCTCTGATGACATGATCCTACATCTAGAAAATCCTGAAAAATCCACATCAAAGCTGCTAGAATTAACAGATAAGTTCAGCAAAGTGAATGCTAATCGCATTGAACAACATATCAAAAGGATTATACACCATGACCAAATGGGTTTCATCCCCGGTATGCAAGGATGGTTCAATATAAGAAAATCAATCAATGTAATACACCACATAAACAGATTGAAAGAAAAAAATCACATGATTATTTCTATAGATGCAGAAAAAGCATTCGACAAAATACAGCACTCTTTCCTCATAAAAACACTACAAAAGATAGGAATAGATGGAAACTTTCTGAAAATGATAAAGGGTATATATGAAAAACCCAAAGCTAACATCATTTTCAATGGTGAAATCCTAAAAGCCTTTCCTCTGAGATTGGGAACTAGACAAGGATGCCCACTATCACCACTCCTATTTAACATTGTCTTAGAAGTACTTGCACAAGCACTGAGACAAGAAAAGGACATAAAAGGCATCCAGATTGGAAAAGAAGAAGTAAAAATTTAATTATTTGCAGATGACATGATCCTATACACAGAAAGCCCTGAGAAATCTACAACAAGGCTTCTAGAACTTATAAAGGAGTTCAGTAATGTTGCAGGCTATAAGATCAATGCTCAAAAATCAGTAGCATTTCTGTACACCAATAACGAGCAAACTGAGGAGGAAATCAGGAAAAAATACCATTTACAATAGTAAATAAAACAATCAAATACCTAGAAATAAATTTAACTAAAGATGTAAAGGACTTATATACAGAAAACTACATAACACTGTTAAAAGAAATCAAAGAAGACTTAAATAAATGGAAAAATATTCCCTGTTCATGGATAGGAAGACTAAATGTCATCAAGATGTCAATCCTACCCAAACTAATGTACAGATTTAATGCAATCCCAAAAAAAGTCAACACTGTATTTTTTAAGGAACTGGAAAAACTAACCACAAAATATATTTGGAGAGGCAAGAGGTCCCAAATTGCCAAAGACATATTGAAAAAGAAAAATGAAGTTGGAGGTATCACACTACCTGACTTTAAAACATACTACAAAGCTACAGTGATCAAAACTGCATGGTATTGGCACAAGGATAGACCTACTGACCAATGGAACCGAATTGAGAGTTGTGATATAGATCCTCGCATATACAGTTATCTGATATTTGACAAGACCACGAAGCCCACTCAGTTGGGAGAGAATGATCTCTTTAACAAGTGGTGCTTGGAGAACTGGATATCCATATCCAAAAGAATGAGAGACGAATACCATTTCACACCTTATAAAAAAATCAACTCGAGATGGATCAAAGATCTAAATATAAGAGCCAAAACCATAAAGACCTTGGAAGACAATGTAGGGAAGCATCTACAGGACCTTTTAATAGGAAATGGTTTCATGAACTTCACAGCCAAAGCACGAGCAGCAAGAGAAAAAAATAGATAAATGGGATCTCATCAAAATTAAAAACTTCTGCACCTCAGGGGATGTTATTAAGAAAATAAAAAGGCAGCCTACCCAATGGGAGAAAATATTTGGCAACCATATATCTGATAGGAGCCTAATATCCTGCATATATAAAGAAATCCTACATCTTGAAAATAAAAAGACAAACAACCCATTTAAAAAATGGGCAAGTGACCTGAAAAGACACTTCTCCAAGGAAGAAATACAAATGGCTAAAAAGCACATGAAAAAATGCTCAGCATCGCTTGCTATCAGGGAAATGCAAATCAAAACTACAATGAGATACCATCTTACACCCATCAGAATGGCAGCTATTAAAAAAACAGGAGACACTAAATGTTGGAGAGGATGTGGAGGAATAGGAACCGTCATCCCCTGCTGGTGGGACTGTGGTATGGTCCAGCCACTGTGGAGGACAGTTTGGCAGTTCCTCAGAAAACTAACAATAGATCTTCCATATGATCCAGCAATTCCACTGCTGCGTATATACCCAGAAGAATTGAAAGCAAAGACACAAACAGATATATGCACACCAATATTCATAGCGGCATTGTTCACCATTGCCAAAAGTTGGAATCAGCCCCGGTGCCCATCAACAGATGAATGGATAAGCAAAATGTGGTACATACATACAATGGAATATTACTCAGCTGTAAGAAGGAATAAAGTGCTAACACATGGGATAACCTGGATGAATCTTGAAGATCTTATGTTGAGTGAAGCAAGCCAGGCACTGAAGGATGAACATTATATGACCTCACTGATTTGAACTGAGGAAAGTGAGCAGTCTCTGAGAACCATTGTCTGAAAGATAGGTTAACAAGGGAGAGTAAGAGAAGAGCAGGCTTTGAGCCATCACCCATATGGACATAATCTATGGTAAAGGGATAGAGTATAGTTGCATATTGAAGGATAGGACAGATGGGTAGTGATATTACTGGGTTTGGTGATGCAGCGTTGACAGGTGGGTAGATTAGGAAGGGCAGGTTCAAATACCCAGGGCATGTAACTATGAATCTTGACATTCCATGAGTCAAGACAGCATAGTGTCATATGCCCCAGGGGGGTGGGGAGGAAGGAACAGTTAAGATCTAATAGGGTATTTAGTGGTCATGGGAAAGGTTTTTCATTACCTTACAGTAATGGACACAGGACATGGTAAATATCATCAAAACTCATTAAACTGTACCGTCTAAATTGTAAACTATACTGTAAATCATTGACAATGTTTAGTTGCTATATTTTGCTATCTGTATAACAGTTATAACAATGCTAACATCCAAAAAAAGGGGGGGTGGTGGTTAATATGGGGTGGGGAAAGGGGGGTGGTTTAGTATCTGGGAGTCTCTGGTACTCTGTGTGTGACTTTGCTGTGACCTAAAACTTCTTTGAAAATTAAATGAAAATTTGGGACACAATGGGGATTGAGAAGGGGAAGGTGTCACGGCACACCGGACATACGATAACACAGTGATAAAAGGAAAAAAAGAATATATATATATATATATATTTTTTAATGCATTTCTTTTGCTTTTTTCCCCATTTTTTTGAATGTCCTAATCCACTAATTACATTTTGTTTTGTTTTGTTTTGTTTGTTTGATTTTTTGTTTGTTTTTTTGTTTTTCCTGAGTTTCCTTATGTTTGTCTCTTGCATGTAAGCTCATCATTGTTGTTTCTTTTTCCTATTAAGTGTATTTGATTATTTTACGGACTACATGTTCATGGAAGATTCGGATCACAGAAGGGTTACAATGGGTACTGCAGGGCATTATTGGTGGGGGGGTGTCTGGGAGGGGGGATTCATGGGAGTTAGTTCATCCGAATATACATGAAAGTTATACAAAATCGTTCAAAAGATCAAAACATGGGGCATGGTCATGGTGGGTGGACAATCACACAATAAATGAGGGAATCTGAATTCCTAGCCTGGAGAGCTCTGCCACATTCTCCAAGGGAGCAGCAACAGTCCTCTGAGTGCAGGGACAGTGTCTGTCAAAAGAGGATGACCCACTGATGAGTTCTTTTTATTGATGACTACCCTTATGAGTCTTTGCTCTTGTAACTGAAACTTAGCTTTCTGTTATGGGGTGCCTAATGGTTGCCACCTGAGAGCCTCCTTGTTGCTCAAATGTGGCCTCTCTCTAAGCCAAACTCAGCATATGAATGCATTACCTTCCCCCCAACGTGGGACATCACTCCAGGGATGAGCCTCCCTGGCAACGAGGGATTAATACCAAGTGCCAACTGGCAACACAACTGGAAAAAGACCTTGAGTAAAAGGGGGGAAAGGTAAAGACAAATGAGTTCAAGTGGCTAAGAGACTTCAAAGAGAGTCGGGAGTTTATCCCGGAGGTAATGCTTACGCACACCTCAGTAGGAGCTCATAGAACATCTAAGTGCATATCGCCCCACACAGAGGGGCTCCTGAGAGCTCTGGAGACACCCAGGTCCTATATAAGGGGGGATAGCCCCAGAGGCTGACGACTTATCAGTGGGTTCTATTTTGGAATCTGTGCTCCTGAGAGTTGGACTCAAATAAGTCCTCCCTGAACACAGTTCATCAGTCCCTTCTATTCAAACTTATATGTGATGCTGGAGTTTTTAGGTATACTTCCAGAGACTGGAGCCTCTGGCCTACCTATGTGCCAGGTGTGCGTGGAATCTCGGTGGAGCTGCAACTCCTACCCTACAGCTCAATGGATTCATCCAAGTCACCTGGCGAGGAGACAATGATGGGCAACGGCCAGCCCAGGGAATGGAGAGGGCCTGCATCTGCAGGAAGGTCATCCCACCCACCATATCCATGGGATATAAGCCCTCTCTCACTTGGAGGTGGAGTGGACATTACCATCCCAGTCCCCTCAGGATTGGGGGAAGAACTATGGACTAGAGTGGACTTAATGGTATTCTGTTGTACACATATGGTGATTCTAGCAATGGAAGAAATTATAACAGTGAGGTGGAGCCAGTGGCCACTGGACACTTTCGGGGCAGGGAGGGGATGTTCAGTTGAAATACAGGGGCTTTTTCAGGATTTGGAGGTTGTTCTGAGTTCTGTTGTGGCAACGGAT